>BSBM01001355.1:217500-395000 GCA_027924585.1 Larix kaempferi | reverse complement strand
AGGTGGGATAAACCAGCATAGATCCATCTTAACTCTGACTCTATCAAGTGCCGAGAGGGATCAAATTCCTTGAGGTGCAAAATGTTTCTCAAGTATAGGACTCTAAAAAGGGTTTACACCTCCACATATTTGATCCCTCTCAGTACTAGATAGAGCCAAAGATAAAATAGATTTATGTTGGTCATAAAAAAAAGATACATTATTTCAATTCATAATCTAATTTTGTTTTAAAAAAATCACAATTTTTATTTATTAAAGACATAAATTGCATATACATTTTTCATGTGCTTACATCACAAAAAAATATATTTATATCAATTCATAACATTAATATTTTCCTAATGTTATCATTAAAAGGAAAAAAAATCAATTCAAAACATATATAGTTAAAATTATATATATATATATATATATATATCACCAAACAAAAAGTGCAATTCAATATAAGATTCGATATCTTTTGGAATGAAATGCGAAGGATAAAATAAAATTTGTTACTTAAATCATTAAAAGCATTTAAGAATTTTTTGCAAAAGAAAATAACAATGAAGTTGTATAATTCGATTCTTTTCATACAAAGAAGTTGATGGTGTTTATTCTTTATATTCTCTATACTTTTGTGTTTAATAATTTATTATTGTAGGGATGAATTAATATTTTTCAATATCTCTCAACTAAAATAAATATTTAAAAGTGTATTATTCTTGAGGTTGATTGAAATTTTTTATTTAATAAAAAATTGTTCAACTTTGAAAATATCAATCATATCACTATATGAAAGTGTAGTTACAACTATACAGATATCACTATATGAAAGTGTAGTTACAACTATACAGAATTTTTTGGTATAGTCATGAATTAATTGGAAGTCAATGATGATTTATTGAATAAATATCCACTAAGTGAAACATAATAATTTTTTTCAAAGTAACAAAACATTAAACTTAAAAGCAAAGTTTAGACTATAAAGAACCTGATTTCAACAAATGAATCCATAGATTCGTTAATCTGAAGTTGCTTTCTCTAAAAAAACCACAATTTTCAAATAAGTAAAGAAATATAACACACACAAGACTCTTCAAAACATAGCTCAAGGATGACAAGATTTTCATTCCAAATTTGTTCACTCTAAGTAACTAAAATTATAACATTCATGAAAACCTGAGTTGGAGGAATGCTGATGCCAAAATTTTGTATCTTATTTGGGATATCAAGCGTGTCTTGGTCACCATGCTCATACAAAACCTGGAACATGATAAACTCAATGAAATAATTTTTTGAGAATGTCGGATATGGGATGAGTATCTACAAGAGAATTTTTAATGAAAAGAAAGAAAAATAATTTACAAACTCACAAGATTATGATTACTGGTTAGGTCATTATTTACGACCCTTCCACTGCAAAAAAAGTTGAGTTTCATATTTGAACACAATAATTAGAAAAAATAAGCAATCGTTGAACCAATACTAGTCAAAGAAATAACAGAGTTTACATTTCAAGATCAGATAATGCCAATTACTTATATGCATTGCAAGGCGAGAAGATTTTCAAATTTATGATATAGATTAATGGATATTAATGGACATATCTTAAGTAAGTTTGGTGGAATGGAAAACCATTCACATCAACACCTGTATCATATTCCTAATTCACATTCTTAATAACAAAGAAAATGTTTACAATAAGAGCACTTTCTTTGGTGGGATTAATTAAGTGGTAGAGTAATTTGAGCTTCATGCAAGAGGTCTCGACTTTGTTACCTCTATTTTATGCTCACTCAATGTCCATACCAAACTAGAAGGTATAATCAACACTAACATATATTTACATTGGGTTTCTCCCATATGGTTCCTAGAGAAATGAAACAAGAGCATTTTCTTGCACCTTTTGTCGTCTTTCTGAAGAATAAAAGCTCTACACAAAAAAATATTACACTTCAGATATGAATGAATATACTAGCAATATGAACTCATTTTCAATCTAAACCAAAAGAAAGTAAAATTGAAAAATATTGGGCATATACGAAGTTTTAGATACATACCTTTACTTGAAGCTTCATATGATGTATGTGTATGTGGAATTGCAAAATGAAAAAAATCAATATACAAATGTATGTGCAGGGAAAAATAAATACAAAAGAGTAAGCACTAAGTAAAATCCATAATAATAGAGAGAAAAAGGAAAGGATGTCAACCAGTTCCGCCTATAACATGTTTATTCTCAATGTAGTAAACAAAAACACTAGTAGATTTGAACCCAAAATCCGACGAGCAAATCCGACGACCTCCGACGAAATGGACTGTGTCGTTGGATTTTTCTTTCAAAATTACTTTTTTTGTTTTTTTTATAAATTTCGAGATGGTGTCCGTCGGATATCCGACGTACTTTTGAATATCCGATGAGGCTCGTAGGCTATCCGATGGCTCTGCGAATATCCTATTCCTATTCGGGTATCCGACGCTTTGGATGTCGGATAACCGACTCCATTTCGAACCCAAAGAGGTCGACATAGGTTTGACTTTTTTACTTTTAAAATTTATAAATATTAAACCATTCTGACATGTTTGCCATACCAGCAATGGTTTGCGGATGTTTGTTTTGTTCGGTGGACTGTTTTTCATTGTTTTTGTTATTCAAGTGAGCAAAGTACTTTGGAGCTTAATTTTCTAAGATCGATAATCTTCATTTAAGATCTTTATGAGAAAATGTCAATTACGAATATTCCTGATCCAGACGAACAAAATCGATAATTGCTTGCTAGATTGTCGGAAGGAGTTGAAAGAAGGGGTGATGGTAAATGCTATTGTCCATGTAATCAATGCAGAGGATTTAAGAGGAGAAGAATTTTGATCACAACAACCACAAAACATTGTAGGGAGCATGGGCACGCCGAGGGGGGACATGAATACCATCCATTTGAAAGTTTTGCATTATATATGTTTTTATTTTGATTGCTTAAATGTAAATTTATGTATTATTATAATATTTCTTATGTATTATTATAATATTTCTTATTTTTTACCAACAGTACAATTGGTCGTTGTTCTTTTCATCCCAACAGTACAAAATTTGTTAATTTTTTAATGTATCACATAAATTTTTACATTTTGCGTTTGAAATTTTTACATTTTGTGTTTGAATTTATTATATTAACTTTTATCTATTGATTGTTTCATGTAATTATAAAGGAAATACATCCTACGGCATATCGTCTGGATCAGCAAGTGCTTCCAGAACAAGTACCGGAGGAACATGGAGCTATGAATATTAATGGAGAACAAGTTAACGATCACATTGAAGAAGATGATCATACTGATAACATAGTTGAAGATGGTGTTACAAATACTTTGATCCATGATTCATTTAATGTTGGAATGGATGATGATCATGATCATGAAAATGATGAACATTTTGATGATATTCATAATATACCTCTTCTTAACAAGGCATACGAAACCCTTTATGACGGCTCCAAGACAAATCTTCTCTCTGCTATATTGTTGGTAATGAACTTGAAGGTTATGAATGGTCTTTCAAACATATCAGTCACACGAATGTTAAGGTATGTAATATATTCCATCAAAAAATATATATATTGTCATGTATTTTATTGTTAATTCATATATAATTCAAATTACTACGGATTAGATTTGTTTCATTAACTGACATCGACGACAAGGATGATATGGCCAATCCTTACAATGTTGAATCTGGATCATCGGATGATAGTATAGACGATGACCCAGATGAAGAAGATGATGAAGACCATTGAAGTTTACGAGGTATGCAGTAATAATAAATTAATTGTTTCGTAGTGAGTTTCCATTTTCCTATATGATATAATTAGAAACATAGCTTGTTTTAGAGTATGTCAAAAAACACATTTAAAGTTTCTAGTGCACATAGATATTTTTATCGGGTTATGGGGAATTGAGAGTGATGTGAGGGGGGGGGCATTAGAGCTTCCACCTTCACGTGGTTGGCCCTATTTAGTAGAGAATATTAAATTATTCTTGAAACAGAGAGAAGCTTAGTAATTAAATGCACAATTATCAAGACTCAAACATCATCATCATCATCATCATCATCATCATCGTCGTCATCATCATCATGATCATCTTCATCGCCATCATCATCATCATCATCTTTTTCTTCTTGATCATCATCTTCATCATCAGCAGCAGCAGCAACATCATATTTATCATTGTCATCACGGCCACCATCATCATCATCATTGTGATTAGCATCATCGTCATCATCCTCACCATCATCATCATCATCATCTTCCTCATCATCATCAGCAATATCTTCATCATCGTCATTATCATCTATCGTCTTCATCATCATCGTCATCATCGATCATCTTCATCATCGTCGCCATCTTCATCATCGTCATCATCATCATGATCTTCATCGTGATCATCATTGTTATATGATATTCAACGCAGCTATTACCTAGAAAAACCAATGGTGTTTGTCGTCGGTGGTTTAGCGATCTCGTTGGATTCTTTTGAAGTCAGAAGTCTGATATTAGATGCATGCATTAACGGTGTGGGAGGGTTTTAAGACTCAAATGAATGACACTCACCATTGCAGCATCAGAAACCATACCTATAAATTAAATAATGTGATACATGGGGCCAACGTTGAAATTTTTTAAATATGTGTTGGCTTGGACTGAAATTTGGCATGGTTAGACTAGATGCATGCATTGACGGCGTGGGAGTGTTTCTAGACTCAAAAATGACTGACACCAACCATTAATGGAGCATTAAAAACCATGTAATTATACTCAACAAGGAGTAATTTGATCATCATGGTTTCACTCTGAAATAACTTATTTTTTTGTGGACTCGCTAGTACCATTGCTTATGGACCCTCACAAGGAAATCCTCTTAGGTCATTGATTGTGTTGGGATAAATCATCACTAACCTCTTTGATGGACCTAATGGTCCCATGATAAACACTCTTAACATGTAAACTATAGAGGACATACAAAAAATGGTTGATTCTCTCACCCAATTAGTTAGCAAAATGGAAACCAAGAATCACTTCTCATTTTCCGACCCTTCCAATAGTATGACGCCTCATTTTTCTAAAGTAATTCTAAACAAGTTTGGCGGGTCAGATCCGATTGGTTGGTTCGATCGATCAAACGAAGCACTAACTTTCCCTTAATGTAATATTTTATTACCTAATGAAATTCATTATAGGAGTCATCAAAGTTCATTTGTTTTTTCATAAAAATTAATTGACTATTTTTAAGCGATTCCTTATTAGTGGTCTTAAACTAGAGGAAATTAAATCCCACTTAGAGGTGAACCACCCTACTACTTGGTTGAAGGACAATAATATTTATTGTCATGCCTGTGTTATATCCTATGCTCAGTCCAAAATCCCCAACTTTATTTCATTTCGTTTCCCCAACTATGGTGGCTCTTCAACAACCTCTTCCACCTTTCAAGGTCCATAAGTTGGCATAGGACAAAATGGAGGAAAATCACCTTAAGGTTCTATGCTACAATTGTAATGAAAAATATTCTCTTAAGCATAGATGTAAGTAACATCAATTATTTGTGGACATATTTGAGGACATTTATGATGATGAACTTGATGGAAGAACTCAAAAGAAATCCCCTCCCATCATTGAGGAATTTTTTCTTCCTAACCCTATGAAGAACCCTATATCTCCCTTAATTATTTGACTAGTATTTATTCTCCTCATTAATGTTAAACATGGTTGGCTATATCAAGAAGAGAAAATTCATTATCATGATTAATGGCAGAACCACCCATATTTCATTCATCATTGAGTTTCCCAAGAAACCAATTGAAATCATTGTTACTAAGAAATTTTAGATAATGATTATTGATGGGAGATCTATGAAATATGGTGGAAGTTGTGAAAATGTGATGCTTCAAATGGGTGATTACTCCGAGAAAACTAACATGTTTTCCATTGAAATGGGTGGGCGTGATATTGTTCTCGGTGTGAATGGATAATAAGATTATGTCATATCACCATGGATTTATTGGAATTACAAATGAGAGAGCATGATCATAGCATTGCATTGCTTCATTGTATCCTCCCATCCAATGTGTGATCATATTGTCATACTTTTGAACAAAATAATATATGAAATTAAAAATATTGTATCGTTGTTCTTAGCTATTGGTATCATTCATCCTAGTACCAACCCGTACTCTTCTTTGGTTGTCATGGTCCTTAAAAAACAAGTCACTTGGCACATGTGTCCCAATTTTTTATCTCTTAACTCCTTGATAGTGAAAGATAAATTTCTCATTCCAGTCATTAATTATCTCTTATATGATACATGGAGATAAATTCTTCATTGATCGTGACCTTCGCTCTAGTTATCGCCAAATTCACATGAATGAAGAAAATATTCCTAAAATATCTTTCCACAGTCATTAAGGTCAACATGAGTTTTTGGTGATTCCTTTTATCCTTTGCAATGACCCTTCCACTTTTCAGAGCCTAGCATGAACCATATTTTTTAAGCCCCTTCTTGAAAGAATGAGGAGGAAGGGTGCATATTTTTCTTATCTTCCCTAGTAGCCAATTGGCTATCGGAGATAGTTAAGAATGGTCAACATATACCAAGATCAGGATGATGGCAATGATTATGTAACAAACATTAAAAAAAACATTATATATAACAATTAAAAAAAAAACATTGTTTATAACAAAAAAAAAACAATTAAAATTTAAAAAATTAATATATAATAAATAAAATTAAAACATGAATATATAACAATGGTTTTTTTAATTTGTTTTTAATTAAATATATATATAACATTATATATAACAATTAAAATTTAATTGTTATATATATATTTAATTAAAAACAAATTAAAAAAACCAAAAAACAAACATTATATAAAATATATATAGAACAAATAGAAAAAGCCCATATGCATTTCATAAACCACACCCATAAATCCTCTGCGATTTGGACCTGCGCCTCTCGACCTGCTATCGATTTGGAGTGACCTGCGATTTGGACCTACGCCTCTGTGATTTGGACCTGTGCCTCTCGACTTGCTATCGATTTGGATTGGACTAGTGTTCGATAGTGGGAGAGGCGGTTTGTGATTGTGGCAAGGGAGAGGGAGTGACCCAACGAGCAAGCAGTAGAAGTGACCCAACAAGAAATCATTGGGAGAGGCGGTTTGCGATTGCGGAAGGAGGCAAGGATTCCAAGCAAAGAAACTATAAGAGGAGCCGGAAATGCCTCCCAAGTCCGTGAGTACTAAGCCCTAAATTATTTTGATTTGACAAATTTAAAAATTAGGTAGAAAATCACTGTGGTTTCATTTCTAATTCAATCTTCCAAGAGGGTTTCATTGCTAATCCAATCTACATTGAGGTAGAACCTTTCAATCTACATTGGGGTATTTTTATCTTATTGCATCTAGTGTTTTTTTTAGTTTGATGAGTGAACCCTCACCTCTTTGTCATTTCCCATGGAAGCTATGATGCTTCTCATCAGCCAGAAAGATGGTTGAAAATGTAGATGCTACAAATTTGGAAGCAGGACTGACAATTCATTTTTCCTAGTTCTGAAAACAAATGACTTATATGAACTGAAAATGACCTTAATATCTCATAGCAAAAAGAATGTAGTGACTTTTGCTTATTGCCTTGCATTTTGATTCTGGAAGGGCCTTCATCGGAATGAGAATACTGTGGTTGACGAACATAGGCTTGTTGTCCTTGAGAAGAGGAATCAATGTTCAACCTTCGTTGAAGCTGAGCACTGTGACCAATATCATGAAATAGATGTATTAGATCAAAAAGTTGAGATTCAACATTCCAAACAGATGATTGCCTATGTTGATTCAAAATAAGATCCACATAGTTTCCAACAGAAGTCAGCAAGTGATCATCAATTTCATTTGCATGCGCATCCAAATCAGTTGTGACACTGCTGGAAACATTGCCATCATCTTTCTTTAGCAGCGCCTTTGAATCCTCAGTAAGTGCAACTTGCCATAGTATTTCTTGATGTATCATCCCAATATCAAGAAGCACATCCTTTCTATCATTTACAAACTCTATTGTTAATGCTACCAACCATCGATTCTCTTTAGTATCATCAACTAGAAAGACAAAAAATTGTACCACAAACAAGCACCAAAATACTTTCCTGATTCAGTCCATATTTTGCAGTTAATAAATTAGTCCTTGCAACATGATCCAAAACATTTAATTTAGTCTTGAGATGTTCCTTCAGATGAGCACAAAATACCCTTGCAAGGGAAACTAAGTGTTGTTGTGTGAATGCTTTATAAACTGCAACCATGTGCACATTTATAGACATCCCTTTTGAAGATAGCGGAATGCTTGGAATAGTCAAGAACCTCATAAGGGCTTCAATGCCCTTTTTCTCAACAAATATTCTACAAGTTTCAGGATTTTCCATTTCCAGATGCACAAACACCATGGCATGTGAAATACTTAATTCTAGAAAGCGTTCATTACCCATATTTTCAAGAGACAATCCACTAGTTCCAACCCCGTCATTATGATTATCTTCATAATTAGTATCCATAGGAACAGGACTATCCAATCTGTCTTTGGCCTCTACTCTGAGCCTATGGGCCTTGCTGGGGCATACGTTGTTGATCCCTGGTGGCTGTCAGCTATTGCAGAAAGGGTTTATTGAAAAATATATCTAATTACAAGGAAGGTCTAAACTAGCATTACTGATGCTAGTTGTTAGTTCTGTTTAACTTGTTCATTACTTTATTTTTGCATATCATATGCACATGTTCGAGAGGATATTAGAAAGAAACTCGACAACAAAAGTGAAAAATGTATTTTCATTGGATATAGTTACTAGTCCAAATCCTACATATAGTATAATCTAACTAGCAAGACGTTTGTGGTTAATAGAGATGTCAAAGTCGTAGAGGAAAAGTCATGGAGTGAACAAGAAAATGATGTTGTGGAAATTCAAAGTTTAAATAGATGAACCACTAGAAAATACTGAATATGCACCAACAATCACTTGTCTTTCTATTATAGTAGAAAAGAGAATTATATAATCCAAAATCAGAGTCTCCCAAGATTACTATACAAAACCAACCACCTTCTCACAACCTCATAAAGCAATACACTTTAAATAGAATACCCTAGCTATCACATCACACCACTCTTCACTCTAGCTCTCATGCTTAGAATTCATGTGCACCTCCTTCTCTTTTATGGAACAACAGAGAGGGGAGTTACAGGCAAAAACATTATACTAGGTCCACAAAAGAGAATGGGTCCACAAGTGGATCACTCCACCTTGAGAAGGTCCATTTTAATGATTAACATAACCAACTCATGTGCCTCACATGGGCTAAGGTATGTGGTGACATGAAAACTTGTGCCAATCATGCTTCTCCAAGTAACTAACTCAAGTAGTTCACCCCACATGTGTCAAGGTGGGAAGCTGAAAGTTTCAGTTATTTTGAAATTGTAAGTGTGTATTCTTAGTGCATAATAAAGGAAAGTGCAGCAATATTTATTTTGTATCATTTATTCCATCTCCATGTGATGTTGTTGCACATAATATTTTCTCTGTGTGTTGTTCCTGTAGCTGCAATTCCATGTTTTTTTGTGTAGGTTCCCATGAAGGCTGGGGAGTGCAAGGCTTATCCTCCATTGTGATACATTGCTCCTTGTTGCAATCACTACCCTAGCCTAAATTTGTGTTTGATGCTGGACAATCTATATTCCACACATCGATTTCCCTATCCAATTTAACTAATGCTCTAGATACAGGTTGGTATAGAGGTATTTTATGTCCAAGGGAACAATATTAGTGCCTGTTGGCTTGAACCTTGATGAAGTATCACGTCCTTTGTATCCAAACTACAGAGAATTGTTCTTAGTTTGTTTCCATATGTGCAACTTTGAGTTTTTATCCCATGTATCCTAACCTTACTATCTAAGGATGGTATGTTTCTCCATGTTATTAGCCGGGCCAATAAATGGGAAAGGAATTGAATACCATTCTTGTTAGGAGTGTGTGTGTAATGTGTGAAGTTTGCAAAATGACAAAAGAATAAGTGGACAGATTCTAGGTGTGCATGTGAGTGAATAGGAAATGATAGGCCATTTCAGAAACAAAAGGATGAATTTGATTCATAAAAGAGCCAAATCACTAAATGGTCTATCCCTTATCTCAAGCTTACATATGTTTATACAAATTGATAGAACACATTGCATCCCAATGTCACTATCACCAATAAAAGCAACATTAAGCCTCTCCAAACACTTTACATAAGTACCAGATGACCAAAAGTCCTTATTTTTATGCATAACACTCAAAGACAAACAAAACTGAGTGAGAAGTAAGCATTTTTGTTTCTTGCAATAGTGACTAATGTTGCATTTGTTGTTTCACAATAAAAAAACATAGTATAGAGGTGATCCTAGGATAAGAGCTTGAAGTATCCATAAGGCCTTCCTCTATCACAATGCCTTAATCATTAGGTCTGATGGAAAAAATGCAATTCCTACAAATTTTTGCAAGCTGAGGAGACGATTTCAAGCCCTTTATCTTAATTTTAATCCAATACATGTAGTTGCTGACAATTATAAGCTTAATGTGTAGCCAAGATAAAACTAGAATTTGAGATACAACTAGTGAACTTCCAAATAGATTGGTGGGATATCTTGCCAGTGAAATTCTGAATTTGCAACATATGATAAGCACTTTAACCCCATAGTCCTCATCATTTCATCCATGCTTAAGAAGAAATTGTCCCTAGTTTCTATTGTAGATGGAAAATTTTTTGCTTGAATGTGTACTGGGACTTGGGACTTGGTCATAACTATGGTAGTTTGTCCACATTTGAGGTAGTGTACACCCCCTTAGTCCCAAGGGTTATGAATCTTTATACCCATTCTTTTTTTTTTTACTTGTACCTTACTGGTTGGTCTTTGTACTGAGCCTTTTTACTGTCATTGAATTTCTTTGATTGACCATACCATAGCCCAGTCATCTCTCTCTCTCTGGTTTGTACTATCCCTATCATAGGGTCACTTGGTTCCTAGAGTTGACTGGCCTTTAAGAGGCACAGTCATTTCTGAAAGTAACTCTTATGAGTATATTACAGGAAACGTCTACACTAAGGTAATCAAATATGTGGTAAATAGTTTTCATTAAGTAGCCAGGACTTGTAGCATTAGAGGAGATCCTGTAACGTGTATGTGTAGTGTTACACATGTGTGTTACATGTGTGATGTAGTGTTAAATCAAATAGTAAAAAAAACTCATAAATATTGCATGAATTTCTACTCTTAAGAAAGATAAATTGGTCGTCTTCTGATCATCACTTGAATGCCTACATGTTGACAAAGGGAATGAGGATCAAGTAAAATTATAAAAGGCGATACACGTCAACTTTTAAGAGGTGCTATGCCTTGCGGTCGAATCTAAACTTTTTTCCAATGGTGCAGGTAGAACCAAATAGGTATTTGTCTGATCTGTCTTCCTCGAGCGAGGGGAGATTAGGAATGATAGAGGAAAGTGAGACATCCAATAGGTCTAGAAGAATTGTATCAACTAGATGTCAAAAAACCAAAAGAATATTCCATAGACGCAATGAATTTTTTCATGGTCAAGGGGGGCCATGTTTCTATGGTGATGAGACAAAAGACGACAAAGAGGTGCCCTTGAGGTACAGACATTTAGTGAAACAATGGGTACCGAAGGATCTTCCTCCACCGAACACTGATTTTTGTGTGAACGAGAGGAGATATCGAATTGCGCCGTTGTCGATACATGGTTTCGGGTTGTTTTCCATGGATTGCATCTTGGTCAATTACGGGAAATGTACAGAATTGATGGAGTATGTTGGACCCATATACAACTACAACGATTGGATGCGCCTTGTCCGATATACAAAAAGTATGCGTAGCTATGGATTTTCAACAAACTATTTATAATTGAAAGACAAAAATCAAAATAAAGGAGGAACGTTGTACATGGATGGAAGGCCAAAGGCCACATGGAATATTGCAGGGTTTATAAACAGTTCACAACCAGGGTTTACAATTAAGCAACCAAACTGTGAATTTGAGGGGCGTGAAGGAAACCGTGTTTTTGTAGTTGCTATTAAAACAATATCTTCAAGGAACGAGTTACTTATTAATTACCGTGTGAACCAAGTAGATACAAACAAGGTTACTATAAAACATTTTACCCAACCTTTTAGTAATAAATTAAACATCATAAGGAATTTTTGTTAGTTTATTTCGTTTAAATTTCCCATATTTACTTTGCAGGCCAGTCATTAGGATAAATCCCTACCAACAAATGGTCAGAGGAGTACTTCTTCCTCAACGGAACAGGTATACATATTTCTAATAGTACAAATATAATAAGAAAAAAGAGTTTTTATTTTCTTTGTTTTTCCATTATTAATAACTTGGTTTGTTTTATATAATGTTATTTATATTTGATGCAGAACATTGATCGGGAAATACACCCGTCGAATGTTGATCAGACGACAACACCCTCGGGGCAACAGGTAGACCTGATTTGAATTGTATAATTAAAATATGTCAAAATGTTTTAGCATTATATTAATGTTTCAATGAATATTTTGGTTTCGTTTACGTAATTTTCTAGTCTATGTTTTTTATGCAGACCGGTTCCGTAAGGTCGGCCACACCAGGGTTCGCACAACGGGTATACATCTTTGTAATATTAAAAATATAATATGAATAATAATTTTTTTGATGTCTTTTCTCATGAATAGTTTTGGAATCGTTTAGGTGACTTTCACTATGATTTTTTATTAGGGTTTTGTTAGGGGCAGCTCCCAGATATTAGCAGATCGGGGCAAGTCGCCTATGACCATTGATCCAATGAGTGGATCGCGATCCTCGAGGTCGCAGGTATAATTCATTTCAATTGTACCAATATAATACGTAGCATAATGTTAATTTTGTTATGTATTTTTTGTGTGATATTCGGGTTTCGTTATGATAATGTAAACCGTGTTGTAATTTTACAAATCTATCATGATAGATGTGTTACGTTAATATAAAATTTGGAATCTATCAATAGAGAACTCAGTAGTGCTTTATATATGTTTGTTGCATCCCACTAGTGAATCACAGTATGAATTAGCATCGCAATATTTTCCATTAGAACCTGAAGTGGCAGAGGTGCTTCACGATTGCGAAAAAATTGGTGAAGCCACACACCCACTAAATATGGCAGAGAAATTGTTGAATAGATATACTGCGGAAATCCTTTCTCTACTAATACAAGTTTCGCAGACAAGAGAAATTATAGAAAGGATTGCATTGTTGGAACATAGATCTAACAACTTGCGAGTAAGTTGAGGAATCTTGAATCATAGAATAATTCGTTTAAATATTTATAATGTTCTCTTTTATATGATAGTATTGAACGTATAAGACGTGGTGTGCATTTACAGAATTATAAGGGACCACACAATAGTGGTCAAGGTGGTGTTGGCCCCAGCGAGGCTCATGGAGAGACTTCGCATCACCACCAAACAACTCCACGTAGTTCGAATCATTCGCCATTGTTGTCGATCGAACAATCGAAAACACGTTCCGAAACACCACGGAGCCCCGTTGTGAGCGCAACAGCCACTACTGACCAACACACAATGGATCATCCACAAGAAGGGGTCGACATCGATTCCCCTATCAATTTTGATGTCGAAGAAGCTACATTTCCAGGATCTTCCCGTGTCAAAAGCACGGGAACACTAGAGACAACATTTTTGGTGGACGAAGATCTCGTCCCAATAAAGATACTGATGATCCCAGGTAATTAATCATAGTTGATCAGGTTAATTAGTGTTTATAATTTCATTGTAATATACCGATAAAACATTTTTTATCAACTAATTATGATCATGGAATGATCGTTGTGCAGGAAACAATGTTTTCTATAAACATATGAATGACTTTTGCTTGTAGATCTTCGAGCCCACCATCTGAACAAGGTGGGATAGACAACCGAAACATTTAAAACATGAACTCACTAATCGGTTGGTTGGCCTGTTCGGGGAGAAAACCTTCAGTCATGCCAATGTCTTGAAAAATGCTTGTCAACGTGTGAAGGTTGTCCGAGACAAATATAGGACACACCTCGAAAAAAACCATAGGTATGAGCGCCCACCAATGATTCCATCAATGGAGTGGAGAGCTCTAGTGGAAGATGGAAAGGAGAAGGCTCTGAGAAGAGAAAGCAAGCTAACACCAGGCACAGGGAGGTATGAAATACTTTTTGCAATGTAATTCTAAACCTTATTATCCTTGATTTCTATATAAAACTTGGAACATCTAACGTATTTCAACACTTGCATAGGCTACCAGATACATCAAAGGCCACAAAGGCAAGACTAGAAAAAATAGGTCAGCACAAGCTTGGCCCTGGTGGTTATTCGAATTTGGCGGCACAGATTGCAAGTTTCGAGAAACCAAAAATGAATACAAATAATAAATTGAAAATTATTTTTCGTTTTATTGCATCGTAAAATGTTATTTAATGACGATAAGCAAATATGCAGGCCGATTGATTCAATGAAGTACCCATTGAGGAAGACATGAAGCTTGGCTTCCAGGAAGGCTTTGGAGCTGTTGTTGAACGTCGAAGAAGCTTATCTAGGAAAACACAGTCTTATGGTACCAATCCATCTAGTGCACAGGTATATAGAATCTATATAGTTTAATGAAGATTTGTCACTTGTGGAATATTTTCATTCCAAATACTTGATGTAAAATATTGACTATGTTTTTAACAGGAAAGCAATGATCCCATTAGTGTCGAGGAGGGACAACAACAAATCGATGATCAAGCTTCAAACCCTGGTAATGAATTTATTCATATGCTACAATTTTATGTATAGCATTGCAAATGGTGACCATTAATTGTAGTTCACCGTATTTCAACTGTAGAGCATGTAGAGGGTGAAACTGTACAGGTTGAGACTGGACAAGAACATCAACAACATGATTTGGTCACACCTGGTAAAAAAACACCTTCGTAATGAATTTTTTTAAATGAAAAACTTGTCATTACAATAGCAAAATATAACGATGTAACATTTTCACATCCTTGCAGCAAATCCGAACCCCTTGCCGCAAAATCCATGTATAGAACAACAATCAGCTAGGATATTGCAAACATCACCAAAAGCGCCTGCTAAAGAACCAAGAACTGGAAGAGAAAGTCCAAATGATGTAGATGGTCCTCTTATAGATTATATACCACTGAAGAGAAGAAAAACTTATAAAAAGGACGGGAAAAATAGCGTCTAAATATTTTTGATAACAATATATCATCCACTATTTTTGGTCTAATGAATGAATGAATGGTTTAATGAATGTTCTAATGTTTTAATGATTCAGTGTAGTAAACTGTTACCTTCATTGAATTTCAACTTTTATTGAATTAATGTGTTGACTGAATGATTAATGAATGGTGTATTGAATGTTATCTTTTATTGAATGAATGTGTTGATTGACTGAAATGATGGTTTAGTGAATGTTAGCATTTATTGAATGAATAATGGATGAAAGTTCATGATGAAATATGGATGAATTTGCACATATTTGTTTTTTTCAAGTACATGCATTGGGTATGGGGAATTGAGAGTGATGTGAGGGGGGGGGGCATAAGAGCTTCCACCTTCACGTGTTGTCTTAATTTTGACAATTTCTTGGAGCTTGTTGTGATTTTTGGTTTCTCCTCATAACCAATTTTCAGTTTCCACAACATCAAAGGTTGAGTAAATGATGCACTGGAATCAATATCCTTAACCTTCTCTTTAATTTCCTTGGAATCAATATCCTTAACCTCACTTTAAACCCTTCCAAATTAGTATATTTACCATTCAAGGTTGGCTTCTTTTGAATCGCTATATTTGCAACTAAGCTAGCATACACCAACAACAATTAGAGACATGCTGCTTGTTGTCAATGTTCATCTTTTTTTTAGGAATGCAACTTGTCCATAATGGCTCCTCCTACGCTAGGGAATTAAATTCAACAGCAAATTAAAGAAAACATATAGTTTGCATCGAAAAAATAACAGGGTACAAACTGAACTGAGGAGATTCGAACCTGTGACCTATGTCTAGTCCCAAGGCTACCACCTTCAAGCTTGAAGTGCAGCTAGAAAGGGAGACCACCTTCAAGCTCGATTCATTCTGCATGCATTTCACAGTGGGAAATGGCAGGCTACCACATTCAACCTTGATTCATTTTGTATGCATTTCACTATGCAATCGTCTCAGATCCTCATTGCATTTTCCCTCTATTAGTTTATCAATTCGGTATGACCCACACCCACCGTTCGAGGAGTGTTTCCACGGTCTTGAGTTCCATCCTGACAACGGTGACGATTCATTCTATATTTATGTTTCCCTTAAGATGCAATATGGCAAACTCATAGCTCACTATCAAGATTTCTTTGACCGTCAGCTTTGTCAGACAAACCTTAATAGTGAACTATGAGTTTGTCATTTGTAGCTAAAGGGAAATGTAATACAATGAATCGTCAACCGTTGCCAGGCTGAAACTGAAGACCACGGAAACACTCATTGGACGGCGGACGTGGGTCATACTGAATTGATAAACTAATTGATGGAAAATGCAATGGGAATTTGAGACGGTTGCATAGTGAAATGCATGCAGAATAAATGAAGAGTGGGTGTCAAGAGAAATGGTTTTGGGACGTCGTATGAGAGGAAATGGCAATGGGAATTGATTGATAAGGTCAAGCTTGAAGGTGGTATCCTTGGGACTAGACATAGGTCACAGGTTCAAATCTCGTCTAAATATTTTTGATAACAATATATCGTCCACGATTTTTGGCCTAATTAATGAATGAATGGTTTAATGAATTTTCTAATGTTTTAATGATTCAGTGTAGTGAACTGTTACCTTTATTGAATTTCATCTTTTATTGAATGAATGTGTTGACTGAATGATTAATGAATGGTTTATTAAATGTTATCTTTTATTGAATGAATGTGTGGATCAACAAAAACAATGGTTTAGTGAATGTTAGCATTTATTGAATGAATAATGGATGAAATTTCATGATAAAATATGGATGAATTTGCACATATTTGTTTTTTTCGAGTGCATGCATTGGGTATGGGGAATTGAGAGTGATGTGAGGGGGGGGGAGGGGCCATAAGAGTTTCCACCTTCACGTAGTTGGCCCTGTTCAATAGAGAATATGAAATTATTCTCAAAACATAGAGGAGCTCAATGAATGGCTACGATGCTGGCTTTCTACAACCCACTCGCGTGTCATTTAAATTTTGACAATTTCTTGGAGCTTGTTGTGATTTTTGGTTGCTCCTCATAACCAATTTCGAGTTTCCATAACTTCAAAGGTTGAGTAAATGATGCACTGGAATCAATATCCTTAACCTTCTCTTTAATTTCCTTGGAATCAATATCGAGCTTAACCTCAAATAAATATAAGTGAACAAAAGAAAATCCAAGAAAGAGATTAAACTTGCAAAATATAACACTTGTATTAATAAATTCAAAAAGAGAGAGTAATGTTCATGGGCCTTTTGGAGAGGATGAGCTCCTTTGAGCAAAGCTTCAATACAATACCAATCTTTGACAAAACAATATACATCCTTCTAGCGCTATAAATAGTTTCTTAATAACTAACAAAACCCTAACTACACTCAAAATTAATGACTACCAACCACCTACTAGTTCTTATTTAATAAAAATGAGCCTTTTACATTAAGTAACTATCCATTAACTATCTAATGAGCCTTATTCAAAGAATATGATCTCATACATGAATATACAAATTCCTCAATATACCAAATTAGAGAAGTTAGGTAAGAGTACCTTGACACAATGGAAGCACACTACCATCTCTTTGTGACGAATATGACACAATGTCACATAAGCACAGGGATTAGAGAACATGTATTCAATATGAAAAATTTTATTTCAAAAATGTTTATTTTTTTTAAATGTATTGGGTATTCGCTTAACCGATGACCTAATCATGATGACCACACGGTAATATCCAACAGTTTTGTAATACTTCCGACGGATCAGAACGTCAGATCCATTTTTTTTAGTATGGCATCCACGTCGCTTAACCAACGACCTATCCGACGATTGCAGGGTAATATCTGACGCTTGTTCCATACTTCTGACGGCTCGGAAAGTTGGATATGACTTCTTTTGTATGGTGTACACGTCGCTTAACCGACGCATAATCAATGGCAATATCATGGTATCCGACCAATATTGGAAGTTAACGATGTTGCTTATCCGACTACCTGTGAAGCTGGAGGAAGTTGGTTAACCGACGAGGAAGGGTAGTCAAATATCCGACGTCTTCAACTATGTCGGATTTTAGACGATATCCCACCGACGATAGAAAAAGACTGGAATTGTCGGATAGTCGACCATAGGTTGTAGCAAATTCGACCTTTTCGCCGTTGGATTTTGGGTCAAAAATACTTAGTGAAAAATTACAGTGCCACAATCTGCCCACATCAAGGACATTACCTCCTTCAAATCACGTAAATTTTGACCATGTTCAATTGACTTTACATTTATATTAGATATAAATTACAGCCAATAGAATAATTCCCATAAACTAAAATTGAATGAGATACTAAGTAGTATAGATGCTTAATTCAAGGACCAATTTAGAATAATAATTTGAAAACAAAAAAACAAAATGAACAACATTTAATTAATTAAGATGTTAAAAATAATTAAAATATGAGAGATTCACTCATTGTGAGGTACTATGACTAGCTATAATCGTAAATTTTAAATATAGATAACTTACATGATAAATTATTGGCATAGAGATATGAAATTTTCAAGGACATTGGAAGATTAACCTCCTAGATCACAAAGTTCGAAGTTGCATCTGAAGACATCTTCTTAGTGCTATGTTTTGATCCTAGAATATTACAATTTGGATCATCACAATAACATGGTTGATCATAGCCACATTTTTTTCAACTGAAGTATTTCAATGTAAAACACCTATAGAACTCAGAATCACAATATTGCAATATGATAAGATAAGATACATAAAATAAATTTATGAATGTGCGTGAATGACCACAAAAGTAGTTCAACTTTGAAATCTGAGCTTTAGGGTGAGAGGGAGAGGGATTAGTGCTAGCCAAGATGGATAGGGAGCACTGCTGCAAGTGGATAAGTTCCCACATAGACCACTGGAATAGAAAAATTCATGAGTAGGCCTGAAAATACAATTTTTGGCAGTCCAAGGATATGGACGGGTATCCAGATTAGAGGGAAATAGGTTGATTGCTTCTGAACCATCAAGAGGATGGGATGAATTCATTCATGAAGCACTCTAGCTGGAATCTCTAGGTTGGCTAGGTAGGCAGTCTTATTCTAGGTAAACCTCACCTAGAACAGCATGATCAATTGATTATTAAACAAGTGGAATGACGAGATCTGGGAATGGAATTGGAGCTATTGGTCTTGGATCATATGTTGGGTGGTAATTACCCCATCCATGGTTATGAACTCAAATAATTGTCCCTTGGTCCCTTCTTAAAGCAAGCCACCTGCTTAACATTATAATACACTAAGCCTGGGTTTCTTACGTTATTCTAGGCAGGGGAAAGATCGCTTTATTTATGGGGCTACTGGTATACAGATCTTCTGAGAGGAATTTATTAAGATTTTCTCTACCATGAGGGATAAGTTGGGCCTGGTAAATAATTTTTATAGCATTAGAGTAGCGTTGCACTCCTTCTCCAACCAAAAAATTGTTGGCTAAGTCTGGAACACTAGAGAGGGAAAGAGCTAGTGTAGGAGAGGTGAACTCTATTAAAATTCTCTATGTTCAAACTCTAAGAGGAGGCTAACGGGGAAGGCTAACGGTGCTCCAACGGTATAAGTAGTGGTAGCTGAACCATATAAACGCATTTATCCATCTTTAACATACTCAAAAGTATAGAGAAATGTAACATCTCCATGAATATGTTAGTATTATTTTGAGAAAATAAAATTTTTCTTTGCTCCTATAGCCATTAACCAAATCACACTTTAACAAGAAAACATCTTTCTTCAAAGAAACACCTTGTAACATACCTCAAATTCCGACACTCTATTATTTTTAAAGGTAAGATCAGATTTATACTAATTCTTTTAAACATAATATTGGTTAACTATTCATTGAACTTGTACCATTGCAAAGTCTTTATCCTACCTTGATCCTTTATATTATTAAGTGAACCACTATCTCCTTCAACCATACATTTAATCTCATGACATCAAGGAATTCCCATCAATTACATATCAACAACAATAACACACATACACATAAGAAGAGAACAATTTCACACACATACACATAAGAAGAGAACAATTTCAGGTGGTTCACCCCTATTGGGCTACGTCCACAAAGGCAGGTCATTTCATTCATTTGTCGAGACAGCAGTTTACATTTCACAACATCCTTTTGCTGCATCTTTTTACTGCATCATTGTTGACACTTTCTTTACTTAATGGCCTTCTCCTAGAGGTCATTTACAAAATAGTCAATCCTAACCTCAAAAGGTTTCAAAGATCTATTTCTAACTAGCACAGTTCTTTAATCACTCAGCTTAGCTCCTTCCGGGCATTCAACCAACAATGTGTATAGCAGAGACTATATACATAACTATTTCAACAGTGAAATGAACAAGCGACCAACAGCTTCAGGATCATAGCCATCGTGGGATTCCCCAATGTCTTACGCTGTTCAACTAGAACAATACACAACATGTTTATATAAAAATATCAAACCGCAGACTACTTCAGGATTTACTTTACTACACAGGAATTTATGAATTCAAAAGAAAAATACAACAAACAACAACCAACTTCCGGTTATGGCAATCATGTGCTTCCCCAAAACGCCTTAAGTTTGCAGGAAGAAATAGGTGGCATATATAGATAATACAAGGGTCTACTATCCTTAGAGGAATATTTGCTGAGATTTTCCATCTCTAAAGCAAAACAAACTAACACATAACTAACATATTGGCATTATAGACATAAGGAGTGGAATCAAACTCTTAGAAAGTTGTCATTTTTCAAACAATCGCATAACTAAAATATATGCACACAGAGAGTGGGATAGAGCTCTTAGAGAGATGTCCTTTCTTTCCATCACTTACACAACTCAAAATATATACATACAAGCATATTGGGATCGATCATACAACACAATAAAATATAAATAAGTCAGCTTTGGGATCGAAGTCTTCACACATACTCAGAGTCGTCCCTCTTCTTTTGAACACACAACATAATATAATATAACCGACATTCTTGGGATCGAACTCTATGCATACAATCATCCCTGTACAACATAATATATATTTTAATTGCTACACTTTTGGGGATTGGGCCCTGTATATAGAGTTGTCCCTTCCGAGTCTCCACACAGGTTAAATATATAATAATGTACAATAAGGAACGAGGATCGAGCTTTGGATGTAATGTCCCTTCCCATTGTTCAATC
The DNA here is from genome assembly GCA_027924585.1 of Larix kaempferi. Lineage (NCBI taxonomy): Eukaryota > Viridiplantae > Streptophyta > Pinopsida > Pinales > Pinaceae > Larix > Larix kaempferi. The sequence continues at coordinate 373,438 of BSBM01001355.1, read as the reverse complement.
GCACTCCCCAAGTTGTAACTTTAATACATATTATATAAAATCTGCAGCAAGGGATGTGGATCGAACTCTGGATGAGCCGTCCCTTCCCATTCCACAATCATACTACCCAAGCCATAAGTTTAACACATCATCCAAATGGAGAAGGAATAATAGAGCAATACTATATACATATATTGCTATTATAAATAAGACTCTATCCAAATATGTAGAGATAGTTCATATTCAATACGAAAGTATATATATATACAAGATGACTGTTCAATGTGAACTACATATATATATATATATATATATATATATATATATATATATATATATACAGAGATCGCTAAACAAGTAAACCGTCGGAAGCAACTATTTTCGTATGTAATAGATTCCCCGATGGGAGAGTTCGCCCACTTAATATTATACTCAAAATAATAGTCAATAGGAAAATACTGGAGGTCAATTTCTCCATAAGGAGGCCGCCTCCTAATTCTATACTCCAGGATTTCAATGAACAAAAGTATTATCTCTGAGATCGCTGAGATAAAATAACAGTTTGCAAATAAAGTCGATTTACAGGATTGGGGTCGGGTTCCTCTAGAGACGTATTATTCTTCTGCACAATGTAATAAAGAAAAAATTTGACAGGCATCCATTTCGTAGATCACAACCGCAAGACATAGCTAACAAATGCATGACTAATACGAGTTTGCAGTTCAACTTCATAAACGACATCTATCCGAATAACACACCGTATAATATAGCTATCAAACCAGAGTTGCTCGAGATCAATCTTTTGCGAAATCTCTATTTCCCAAAGTTCTGCGCAGTCAGAAAATGAAATAGTTGGCAGCATGCATAGAATGCTAAATGGAGGGATCGGGCTCTCCCAGATCCGTCCTCTCCCCTACTACGTCCCATAACTATATTTCAATCATCCCCAAAAACTTGAAGAGCACCCGTAACTATCTAGAAATCGACAGAGCATAGTAACTCCACAATCATCGACATACCACAATATATCTATAAATCATACTGCCATCTTAAATTGGCATGCATTTCCAGATAAACATAGCCTCGGACATTCATTACCATATATATATATATATATATATGTATTATGCTGGCATCTCAAAACGACAGTCAATCAAACAAATCGCAACATAACAATACAAACCATGACCAAAACTCAATTCGGAGCAGACGATTCTATCATAGCGACCATGACAAAATGGGGTAAGTTGAAACAAATCGCACAACAACAAAAAGGAGGGAAACATACCGAGATCACGCTCAAGCAAAAACTACTGGCACAGGGTTTACCCGAATTCATCCATAAGAATAAAAATCTGTCCACTCCAGAGGCATAGCTTCCAGTGATAAGGATTCTGAGATCGCAGCCGGCGGTTAAACTCCCTAAAAATTCCTCGCCATGACATATGAGGAACTGACTTTCGAGTGCAGATCCGGAGAAGTAACCGCATCACCCCCATTCTTTCCCCGTACAAATATAAATAAGTAAAAATACTCGAGGATAATGGGATCGGCTCTCTCCTTCACTCGAGAGAGGCCGCCCAAATTTATTCCCCAAAATCAAAGGGATTCAATCCCCTTTCTCCGGTCCCATCTCCACCATCGGTCGAACAACCAAGTAGGAAGATCCCCCGTCTTTAAACTTCCAGGTGAGTTTATTAATTGCCAAATATTCCACTCCTTTTTTCTACAAAGAACAAGTGGCAAATCAATTGATCTTTGAAATCCACACTCTAAACTTAAAAATCGTGTCCCCTCTAAACTAACAATAATCAATTAGTAGACTTGAAAAGGAATCCCGAGATGGAGGTTGCTCCATTCTTTTTATAATAACCACAATCTCCATTAAATGTTTTTCTAATCCTCTTTATACATATAAGTATTTCTATTGTTATCTTCTATTAGTGAATCTTTCGATCTTTAGAAAGGCACCAAGCATATATGTTTGATATATGTAACTCACTCCCCAATAATTAAAATGTATCCTTTCTTTTATGTCTATATGTATAATATATACTTATTGTACCTTTTTCCTCTTTGACATCTTTTAATGTCTAGGACAATTAAGTATTTGTAGAGTATATTTTCACAATTATATTTGAGTAGAGATATCTAAGGTATCTCTCTCTCCTATGTATATGTGTAAGAGTGTTCCCTTAACTCGAGTCCGAGTCTCTTTTTTGGCGATAAAACTTAACCTCTTTGTGATTTAGATTTTAATCAATAACACCAATTTTTATTAAACATACCATTCACCAAGATATTATTATTATAGACCCTCATAATACTTCTATGGTCTACATATGTATAGAGGTTTTATTGTCCCTTGCAATAAGTGAATGGCCCAACTTGCTATTGTATACCTATTAAGTTAATACTACCCTTAGCTTCTCTCTTAAGTTTGTAGTAGATTATAGGTTATTTTATTTGTCGGCCAAATGACATATCTAAGACCAACCGTTTACTTAGGAGTAATTGTAGCTTCAAATTCTAATTAATTTAATCAAGTGAGTTTTCGGTGTTCATCTTCCTTCCGATTCCCATGGCACCAGAATTCCCCGCTACTTAACTCGAGGATCCTTAGTCATTTTCCCTCTCCCCCTAGTGGATTCAGTTGCCGTAGTTTAATTGCGTCACTGTCCTTAGTCTCCTAGGTTTACAATTACAACTTTGGATATTAACCACATCACTTGCAAGGTTTTCACTAGTGGGGCCTTGGCCTTGAGCTCCTCATGAGAAACCATTAATCGATTATATTTACAAAATGAGAGCATAAAGGAGGGATATTACAAGAAACTTCTTGGAAAAAGGGAAAAAAATTTTGTAGACGTTGTGGATAATATGGTCTATAAGCTAATTTACACACCATATTATCCACGAAATCTACAAAATTGTTTTCCCTTTGTCCGAGACTCACATGCTATATTATCCATGGAAAACAATTTCATAGAGCGCATAAAGGGGGGTGTATTCTATGGTGCATTTGAAACCCTTTGGAATAAAGGGAGATGTATCTTCTGTGTGCATCAAAAACCCTCTTGGGTGCATCCAAAACCATATGCTGTGAAGCAGACCATCAGGTTTTATGTGGGTTCTAATTTCCAAATATGAGATTTGAAGGCTTTGGGTGCCACCACGAGGGGCATGGTTGGGACGAAGAAAAAGAATTTTTTTCATAGGAATGAATACATTTAAGTTTTACATTATAATCAATAAATACCTTGTAAAGAGAAGCTCGGGACCTATAAGATTTGTGGCACCTTCCTTGATGCAGTCATTTGCAGCTTCCTTTAGATCTCTGTCAAAGCCATCTTCAAGGGTTTTAGCAGCTTCAATGATCCTCTAAACTTGTAGTCTGCAAGCCGAAAGCACCAAGAATGATTTATCCATAGGTTAATATGGTTTGTGAGCTACTTAAGACAACCCAAAAAGAAAACCCAGAAAGGAAAACATGCTTACCCAATTAAACAGGGGTGCTGCAGATTGTAATACATGTTGAACATGACTTGGAAGATTGCTAAGCCTGAGAGAGAAGATGTATCAAATAAAAACCCTAGTCACAAGCAAATAAAAGCCCTAACCATATGCAATTAAAATATTGAGGTAGATGTATCAAGCATCACTAGAAAATGAAACATATGCAAATCCAACAACAAATCATCAACAATCTCAACACAACTTGCATGTGTTATCTTGAAGCGATTTCATTACTTCCTTCATGACACTTCAAAGGGGTTATTGATCAGAGGCTGAGTGGAGGGAATAAATGTTGCTGGGGAAGAAAGGTATGGCGCACACGGGAAATGAAAATATAGATGCAGGGGAATATTGCATTCTTCCCCTTTAAAAAATAAAATATTAATTTAACAAATTAAAAAATAACATAAATCTTAGAGACGATAAAAAACAATATAAATATTAGAGACAAAACAATAATTTTGTCTTAAGTAATTGTCTTAAAACCACCCCTTATGTAGTAGTGTGTGTGGTTTGCAATTTGCAATTTCATGGTCTACAATAGATTCAAGTTTGAGGATTGGTCTTTTAAACTTTGTTTTTTTTTATGGTCACTCGTGCTACAAAAATGTGGGAGCAAATTCTAAGATTTGTTCCCTTATTTTTCTCAAATCCGTGGAATAAGATCTCACGTTGTTGTGTAGCCAAGTATTTTTCCTTGACATACTTATTTGAACAAGATATGCCCTAAAGGGATTCTTTGCTTTGAAAATTTGCAATGATTTATCTGAAAGTAACTTCGTGTTTCTAGGCATCGTGTGTTGTTCTCATAGTCTCCAAACTGATTTTCGTTTTGCAATAGTCACATTTTGTACTGGCATGGAACTTTTCCATCTTTGAAGTCATGGCTCAATTGTAATCTCATTTCTGCATGCAATCCTTCTACATCTATGTATGTATGTCTTTGCCTTGCATATATTTATCTGTATGTATATTTGATAACACTAGAAATTATCAAGTGTTGCACAACAACTTACCTCTTTGCCCCGATTCTTTAAAGGGTGCTAGCTCAATGGTAGAGCATGCGGTTCGATTCCACCATGTCCTCCCATAAATAAATAGAATATAAGATATTGTAGTTTATTTTTAAGAAAACAAGTTTTAATTGACTTTTTTTAAATGATTAAATGTTTTTTATACATTGTTTTATATATTGTCTCTATATAGACAAAAGTGATAACGTCTTTGGAGAGACAATACACAATTTTATTTTTGTCTCAACTTGAGACAATATGGTTGTTTATAGAGACAATACAGTTTATAATTGATGTATTCTATAGTGTCTCTATAGAGACATTAGTTTAAGACAATAAAGGGATGAGTATAGTTTCAATAAGTTGATTTTTGTGCAACTAAGATACCATCTCTCTTGAGATATAGATCAACAATGTGAACTGAACAAAACAACGTCCAACAAGTGGTAATATTGGTGCCATCTTGTTGTAATATTCCCACTACCTGGTAATGTTGAACCCATGAATAGAGCATGCAAGTAACAAGGGAATAGAGAAAGAATGTGTTATTGGCTAGCATATCTTAATGAAGTGTGCCTACCTTCCCAAAAGAGCATGCAAGTAACAAGGGAATAGAGAAAGAATGTGTTATTGGCTAGCATACCTTAATGAAGTGTGCCTACCCTCCCAAAACAGGATTACACTTTGAAACTTTTGAAATATAATCATTACAATAGGGCTCAACATGAGCATGATGTCACTTACAAGAATTGAACCTAGGTGGGGAGGGCAACAATCTTTCCTCCCAACCACCCAAGCTACAACCAATGGACTAAAAACTCAAAATTTGTTTACATTTGATCTGTGAAACAAGATTAAAGGAAATTTTAATATTTGGGTACATGAGACTCATTAAAATTATTATTAATGTGATTGTCGGTATTGAATATCAAGGATATTCCAATCTATTGCGTTTTGTTCATCCATTTAGAATTCCTAGTTTAAAAAAGCGTTTGATCGAGCACATTTCCATTGTATAGACGCCAATCTGCGTAGTGAGAAGGTTTAGATTTTTTAATGTTTGTAATTAATCATGGAAAACGAGGTTTAGCAGAATGTGGGTGACACTATTGGAAAACTATACGTTACATAGAGAATGTTCAAGAAGAGTTTGCATTGGATTCCAGTATTTTAATGCATTTATTATTTTTATATGAAAAGACTGTGATACAGCTTTAACCGTAAATTTAGGTCTACACATTTATTCTGAAATCACAGTTTTCTTCACCATAAATTATTTATTCCTTCTTTGCCATGATTTTTTAATAAAACATTCAATTTCTTTCACTGCCAAAAAAAAACGTAAACCATTTCATGAGATGGATCTTTTTATATGTATATATTTTTAGAAGGATGCCAAGGTGAATGCGGGAGAATTTTTTTAATTTCTTTTCTTTTTTAATAAAATTATGTTTTTTTTTAAATTTAAATAAAAACTTTCTATTTATTTTTCTTTAATTTTAAATTTATTTTATATGCATTTGTTAAATGTATTATTTTTTATTTGAAATAAAAAATATGTTTTTTCCTTTATTTATTTTTTTTCAATTTCTTTAATTTTTATTTATTTAAGATTTTGTTTGCAACAACACAAAGTTTTTAGTTTATGGTCGTAAAAAATTTGTAAATTAAAACACAATTACAAAAAAATGTTGTAATAGGAACACCTATTTTCAATTTATTAATTTTAAGATTTTCATTGTAATGTGTTGAAGCCTCAACATCAACTTGATTTCGAAGTGTTCGAACATGATGATAGAGACGACATTCTTTAACGATGTCTTAAGATTTTTCCGTCTCTACAATGGAGTCCAGAACGACCTCCCCTTCTAGTTTGTAATCTCTTTTGTGATATACATCACCATTTGACTTTCACGTTGTTAGGTGCCCCAAAAGGGCAAATAGGAAGTCACTAACCTTGACGGATTAGGTTCCAACAACCCCCCCTTAATGTGAAGGGGTGTACATGAGTCCAAGAAAAGAGAGTTGAATAAATGGAAGTGCACACTCACCACTATTGACATTTCCAACTTGTCAATTCAACTATGTCAAGCAAGTTAGTGGAAGCTAATTTCTTCTACAGAATATAAGTGCTCTTTGAAGTGGTGGTTTTGGCTGACCACAAACCAAAAGGGCCAGCAGAAGTTGAAGTCTTCTAATAAGTGGGTGGTTTAAGGTGAACCACAAATTCTCGATCTTAGCATGAAGACTCAGAGATTTTTTGTGGAAAGTGTTTTTTTGGAGACCACCATCTAATGTCTAGCAGAAGCTGAAGTCTTTTACTAAATGTGTGGTTTTGGGCTGAACACAAACCATGGAGCTCAGTTGAACATGGAGTTGACTTGGTTCAGGCTCACTTGTTTCGGGTCGCTTCTTCTCGCTCGCTTGATTTTTACTGTTCAAATCATTCCTCTCCGCCAGGAACAACACGAGGAATGGAAAGTCTCATGGTGTCAAAAATAGACACATAACACATGAGTACTCTTGAGCAATATGGATCTCTTCCATTTTCTAGCTACATCTCTCAATCCGGCCTCTGAAACTGGATATGGTTCATGCTCGCTTGTTCTGACTTACTTGAGGAAGGCCATGACTACTTGTTGTTAGATTGATAGGGCTTCGAAAATTGAAACCTGACTTTCAATGATATTCCCCTAGTATGTAGACTTTCTTCTGCAAGACATGTCCAAACTTTAAACTGGATTCTTGACTGCTTTGCCCTATAAATGTGCCTATAGGTAAAGGAAACAAAAACACACCGCTCCAAATCCAATGGAATAATATATCAAAGGTAGGTTTGAGTGTCAAAACTAAACACTACAAGCTCAACAAATGAAGGGTGTCAAGTTCTACTGAAAATGCACTCGATACAATTCAACATAGCTTTCTTAATTCAACATAGCTTTCTTTATTTGACACTTACAAACAACTATTGCAAGTATCAATATACAACATATAAGTAAACTTACAAAAAATACATCATTTGCAAGTTACATATTTATATGGAATCTGATGTGGAATTGATCTCCAAAAATGAATAGTTTAACTGTGGAATTGATCTCCAAAAATGAATAGTTTACCTCTAAACCCTTCATTGATGCACTTTTCTGGCGCCAAGGTCATAGAAACACACAGGCTTCCAAACTGAAATCCATGGCAACAACTGATGCTCTGGTTCAAGCAGATGATAGAGCTTCGAAACTTGAAGCTTGACTATACATGATATTACCCCCCTGAAATTTGAGTCTAAGGTAAGGAATTCTACATGATCTTTTCAAAGATATAGTGATTCTAACACCTGCTAATAAAACCATTCCTCCAACAATTGTCTTGTATGATAAAGACTGGTAATGCCTATGTGCAAGATCCAATTATAGATATAATTGTCCTCTAGAATCAAGCTATCAACATGCTGCTCGCCTGGGATGAGTTACAGCTGCAATAAGGGTCACTATCGGTGGAGATATCGGTGGAGAGTCTTGACCTTCATCATCTTAATACAAAATATGAGGTGGCCAGATTTGAACAACAACAGAAGCACCCACTCACTCTACAATATCTACAAATATATCAGGTTCCAACTGATAAGAAAGTTCATGCATCTTTCTCCTCTATTGGCCTTCATTTTCTTTGCATATTTTCTAACCTTTTTCCTTTTCTCTATCCTTCATGGATCTCGATGAGAGTCATTTTTCCAAACCACCTTGATCATTTTTATCAGTTCCCTAGTGTGGAACCAGATATGACTGTCAACAATAGAAAACAGAAACTGTCATGATCTGAAAGGACTTTGTCTTGGTGTGATCCTTTGCTATACCAAAGATCTGAGTCATAATATCTTTAAATATGCACGCCATAATATATTTAAACAACTGCCAATGAGGTTGTAAATCAAAATCTCTGATGAAAATGTGAGAACGAGAATCGACCCGCAGTTCGTGGAGTGCACTATATCCGTTGGTGACCAGAAACTTGGTCAAGTTTACAAACTAAGCCATCACAGAAATCACAATGAGCAAAAATGCCATGAATTTTCCATGTCTTGCAAGTGCCATGCATATCGACGTCACATTTAGTTCCATTAAAAGTGTAGCAAGTAATACAAATAAAACTTCTATTGGGGTCGTGTATAGCAGGAAATTCATGGAGTTCAATTTTTCCCGAGTTCAATTTTTCCCCTTGAGAGGAAAACAATATATGCCTTGAAGTGTAGATTTTAGATCCCATGCACTCATTGCACCTATGCACATAATAAATCCATACAAATGGAAACTTGGTTCTCTTCTACTAGCAATCATGTCTCCCGTCACAACACACAGAAATGTGGCATAAGTTATCCATGCTTCTTATTTAAGGTCACTAGGTAGGAAAAGAATGCAGAATGATGTGGTAGCTCAGGCTTCTCTCCTATACATATCTCTTTGAGAACCGCGAGGAAAACACTGGATTGTCTCTATTCTCAATTATGATTGCATCAAGTACAAAACCATCAACTCCACATCACGCAAGCTGAGTAATGGCATTTGACTGATAAATCTTTCTCACCCTTCATCAAAATGAGTGCAAAAAATTAGTCAACATGATCTATCACCTATATTTCTATCGTGTTGGTATGATGATAAAGACTGGGATATATGGTGTCTACTGGTGGAAAGGAGAGCTATAGCTTCAACGAATTATGGAAAGGGCATTTTATTCGGCTATTGATAAGTAACCTCTAGTCACTGTTAATATTTCACACGGTAGGTCACTTCACACTATTTTTTATACTTTTGGCCAGATCCAGAGTTTGATAAGGATGAGTTATGCATTCTTGTTGTTATGGTTGCACATCATAGGAATGTGCTCAAACTCTATCGTTCCCTTGGACTTGAAGGAAAATGTCAAATGTTGTATCGTGATCCAACAACTCGTCGACACAAAATTTGACTGGTTCACGGTGCCAAAAGATATGAGGATATTGTGAATATTGTCTGGTCCACCTGTGCCCCAACCTCACAAGAGTTGCAGATATTAGGGTTTCCACAAACATCACGGTTAGCCTTCAAGCAAACTCCAAGTCACATGCACGCAACAACATCAAATCTAAGTGAAATGCCAATCCACAATATCATCTCACAAGTAATGTGAAGGCAATATGATTTGTGTTGGTCATGTGCTTCTAATACCTCTAAGTAATACCTCCAATATTATGGACCCAGTCATCCCAAGCTAGAGAGAGAAGCTACAGATTAGAAAGCTCGATGAGCTCAATAAATATGGATCATCACAAATATTCTCCGAGTGTTCCACGTAGCCTTTAACATTGTACTCCACTAGTGCACACAAGTATCACATCTCATCAGATTGGATGGCTCACGCACATCAACAAGAACCCAAATTCTCACATAGTATGTAGAAATAAAACCAGACTTCAATGCTTGCTCAAAACAAAAAATAACCAACCCTACGCAGAACTCAAATTAGGATTTAAGAAGTTGGAAAGAGAGGGATAAATTCTATGACAGAGGAGGCGGAGCCCGTTAGGTCTCTTATAGCATCTGCTGAGAGGAATTAGAGATGGAAGGTATCTTGCATGTGGGTGCACGTAGAGGGTAGATAAACGACTTCTCAGCCAGGAATACATTAGAGAGGAATAATCCACTCCGGATTTAGGATTTGCAAGTGAACAATCACGTTGGAAGAATATGGAAGGATGAGTGTACAGAGAGCCACATTCAATATGCTAGGACTCAGAGAATGGGGTGTAATGCAAGTTTTGACAGAGCTGCGCAGGTCACATGCGAAACAGATCACAACAGCTCCAATACCACTCTTAGGTGCCCCAAAATGGAAAATAGGCAGTCACACACAAAGACCCAAAAAAAAGGCATTAAAGCATGATTTTCTCATTAACAAATGTATAATATATACATCAGAATGACCCTAGGTTTCAACTTCCAGGGTGTCTCTTGAAATTCCCAATGATTGTTTACTAACCCTCATGTATTAGGTTCCCACTCACGTCACTCACGTCACAATATATACATGAGAATGACCCTAGGTTTCAACTTCCAAGGTGTCTCTTGAAATTCCTAATGATTGTTTACTAACCCTGACGTATTAGGTTCCGACACACGTCTCTTGTGGGAAGTTACGTCATGTGCATCCTACAGACAAGGTTAAGTCAAGTTTTAATATTCACTCATTCTCCCTCGGTGAAAATCTCAGCAGACACATATTTTGTTTTACAAAATTTGTCTTTGTTTGACCCCTCTCCCAATCTTGGGTAATTTTGTCATTTTGGGTCATGTGCAACATGTTGTTAAGATTTCATCACACTTTTTGTCGTAAGTCTTCTGAGTTATATTCGTGGGGTCTTTACGTCCATTAGCATTGTTGTCATGCCCACATCCAGAAAATTAAAAAAAAACTAGTGGAAAAATTAAGGTTTTCAAAAAAATCCATTATTTGTTTGGACCACATAAAGTGTTGTGTCCACTAGTATCCCTCACTTCCTTAGGGAAGCGGGAAATAACAAACTTCTTCTTGAAAATCACTTTTTGGGACTAGGTTCCGCCTTTCGAGCCAATACTAGTTTCTTGGGATGCACTTTTTGAAGGAAAAACAATGACCTTAACTTTTAATGGTCATTTACATGGTTAGACATTCAATTTTTGGGATTTTTGTCACTTCCTTAAGTCATATGGATCGAATAAGATGGGAAAATGGTGTTTATACTGCCAATGATGATGTTCAATGATGACGAAGTTGATGACATGGCATGTGAGAAAATTTTGGCAGTTGAAAATATTTGTCCTTGAATGGGATATGGTTCCATTAGGATATTGTACACATAATATATGTATCTCATCCCTTGAACCCATAGTTGATCTTATAGGGCCCTTGTCCCTAAGGGTGAGTGCATGGATATGAGTAACAACTCTGGGAAAGGTAGACGTAGAGAGCATAGTTTTTGCATTCTTGATCGAGCTATTTTAAGGTCTCCACTGAAGGAATAAGAGATCAATAAAGATCTGTGTTAAGTGTTTGATCAACCCTTTTTGGTGGCAAAGACAAAACCTCAATCAGTGGTTTGGCTAGGTTAATAAAACACTTGATAAAGGTACCAATCTCGAACAAACTATAATGTTAAAATATATTGAATGAGCTCTAGAGATCGATCGAGGTCCTCAATTGAACATTTGAGATCTTAGTTGATCCATCCATTGGTCCAATGACTCTGACAATATTTTTGTTAAAAATGCATTAAAAACATAAAAGAGAAAAACAAGTTAGAAAAGACAAAGGCCATAGAAAACACCAACTTTTTCCTATAAAATAGTTCCTCCTCCATCCTATAAATCTAAGTTTCTCATTGCTAATTTAGATAGGTTCACATCATGGTTTGGAAATGGATCTATCACGTCCTTTTCTAAGTTCCATTGCAAAATCCATAGTTCATTTTCTAATTTCCATTGCAAAATCCATCATTATATTGCATCTCTAAGAAAATTTTAACACATTTCTTATTCAAATTTTATATCATCATTTCAAAACTTAGACTCACATGAAGACCAAAGTCTTATCTTTACCAAGGTTGTGATGAGACAAAACCTAAATATTTTTTAAGCAATACACATTCTTTGTACCTATTCCAAATCCATGCAAAATAGTTGTGAGTTGGCCGATGGTCATATTTATAAAAATAGTTACAAAGTGAAGCTTGATGAGGATTCCATCTCATCTAAATATGTCCTTCTAAATTTCAATAAGTCTAATTTTGAATACTTGATAAAAAATTCTTTAACCTCGATCGAGGCCTTCAACAACAAGACAAGGTGACCCCTTAAAGTAAATTGAGCTAAAACAAGCCTTTGAAGGAATTAGGGATTCATGCCACTAGGTAATCACAAAATGACAAAGAGGTTCCTCGTATGTTTCATTATCCGTAGATAAATTCAATACCTATTCCAACCTCAAGAACAATATTTTGTATTCTTTCTAGAATAGTTATAATTTCACTTCACATTGGTAAGTGAATCCCTTTTCTTATGGATGTTCTATAGATATTCCATCAGGAACAACATTTCATAAGGGAAATCCTTAATATAGGGAGATGTGTTTTTGAATTGTATATTCAAGAAATTGAAAAGATAGCTGATCTAATAGATCAAAAACCACAAACCAGAATTCTTCACATATTAATCATCATTTCCTCAAACCATCCATGGTAATGAAAATTATTTCAACATTCTCCCAGGTGTCTACAACCTCCATATATGAAACACTTTAATGGATAATAGGATAACTTCCATGTTGTTGATATTCATTCAGTATCATATGTTTCATGGTAACTATGTGCCTTTCAAACAATGTTTTAACCGGCAAATAACTAATGTAGATTTCATTTCCAACCTCTATTTGGCAAACCATTTCTTGTAATGCATAAAGGACATGATTATCTTCTAAGCTTTGATGAACTATGTCCCTTTTATAACCTATCAAGTTTTAATTGCTTTCTTGGAAAGGAGCATTGAATGCATATTTTCATACTTGTGGTATTCAAAATTCTCAATCCCAAAACATTATGAGAAAATTTTCCTAGGTGTCCAAATTCCAAATGGAGTTGTACTCAACTTTATGCTTTAAAATGATGTTTTAGCAAAATTCTAGACATCGTATAGTGTGATGCTTTGCTCAAATTTATTTTTTTCATCTTGTATAGGATCTCGGTTAAATATACTATCAAGATGTTGATTGACACTTGCAAAATTCATGAATGAATAAAATATGTTAATATGAGAATAAGGCTTGCTGGATTTCGGTGCACCTTATATGTAGCACATGGCGAAAGAGATAATTCTAGTGCTAATTCAATCGCAGGATGCCAATTGATACAAAACATCTTTAAAATCGTTAGATACAATTACATATCACTTTGAACATTTTATATTCACATCAAATTCATAGGATACAAGAGAATTCTCGATCAAGATGCATACTATACAATGTAACAAAGTAAAACAAAGTGGTAGAAAATCAAATTAATGATTCAATCACTACTAACTATGTAATTATGCGAGACACTAGATCAAATAAAGAAACACTCAATTGAATCAATTGCAATGGGGGACATAACATCATCAAGTTCAATTAGGAGAACAAGGCTATTAGAAGGAGTGAAGCTACATTAACAAGCATTAGTAAAATTTAAAACCGGGGCCCTAGGCTAGTTGACTTGAGGGATTATTGAGGCTTCAACATGTCTTTCTATCAATTGGGCCCATACAACTATTTTTATTTTTAACTTTATGTTTTTATAGCCTTTTGGGCATCTACTAGTGACTAGGTTTTTCCTATGGAAAATACCTGTATAACCCACTTTTTTGTGTTTATAAAATATAATTCAATCAAATTCCTTGATCAATCTTGGTAGATTAATGAAGCTCTACATCTCAATCAAACTACGCCACTAGATCAAAATATTTTTCAAATAACAGAAACCCTGATCCGAATTTATGCAGGAACGCAATAGAATACACAAATACCCAATAAAAACAAAGATGCAGTGGAAATAAAACTTCATTTCATTACTCAAAGAACTGAAACTTGTTTACATACAGGATGGAAATAAACTAGCTAGAGTGTTGGTAGCTTCTTTGAGAAGAGACGTGGCAGCTACATGCCTCTGAAATCTGTGTTACAATGAGGCTTGAAGGCCTATATACTATTGAGAAACAAGGGAAACCCTAGACACATACAAAAACCTAACCCTAGGAGGTGAAACACCAGAATATGGGCCCCGTTGGGTAACTTGCTACATCAATTTCCCGGGGTCGTAACTTTGGCATACTACCTCCGTTTGACATACATAATACATCATTAGAAAGATCTATTTAAAGACTACATCCATAAACAAAAATTATAAAGTCCAGAAGGGGCTCATATTGCTTGACCATCAGATGCTGAAAAAATGTCACTTAGAGCCTCAAAACGGCTCCAGAAGTTTAGGACCCGAAAACTGCCAAAAATAGTAAATTATGCTACAGTTAAGGAAACTGAAAAACTGAAAAAACAATGGTGGGGGTCCAAGTGGAATAGGCGGGTGGCCACTAATATCCTCCTAGATCATTCCTTTTCCCTTAGGAAGCAATGGTCCCCATTGCGTTGAGTCCCTCCATGAGATGCGGAAACTTCTATTGAACTTGGTCCCTGATGAGCCACTTTCCCTGGTGAAGGAGTTGACCTGCTTTGACAACTCGATATTGTTAGATCTTCTGCTGGCGGGTGTTATTGATTTGTGTTTCCATAATCCGATCAGTTGTGGCTTGTTCCATGCAGTTTGGGCTTAACTCTATTGGTGTGAGTTGTTCTGCCACGTCTGATGTGTCCAGTAGAGGTGGAAAGTAGGGTCGAAGGCGGATCACATTGAACACTGGGTGTAGATCAAGGAATGGTGGAATACTGAGCTCGAAGGCATTGTCCCCGACAGCGTTGGTGATGGTGTATGGCCCATATCTGAGCAGGCAAAGCTTGCAGTGGGTTCTAGCAAGGCGTTCCTTCTGCAAATGTAGCCACACTTTGCCGCCCACCTAGAAGTTGTGTTGCACCCGATGTTGATCATGTTGTTGCTTGTACTTAGCATTGGCTCTGTCCAATATGTCATGAACCTGTTGGAAAATGTGCTAAATGAGCTCAATGAAGTTGTTCTCCTTGGAAAATTCAGACTCGACATGAGCTGAATCAGTCTAAGTAGCTACAAATGGCATGGCTACGTCAATGGGACATAGTGGCTGGAATCCCAAGCCCACCTGAAAGGGGTTGTAGTCGGTTGAGTTGTGGAGGGCCCGGTTATAGCTATGTTGTACATAGGGGAGGCTCTCATCCCATGTGTGTGGATGCTTTGAGTTGTACATGTGAAAAATGTGGACGATCATCCTGTTGACGACCTCTATCTGGCCATCAGTTTGGGGATGGAAAGCTGTGGACTTTGTGAGCTTGGTGTCTAGCATTGACCATAGGCTAGACCAGAATGTACTAAGGAACCTGTTGTCCCGATCTGAGATGATAGACTGTGGGATCCCAAAGTGTACCCACACTCATTCAAAGAAAAGTTTAGTAGAAGGAAGGCCCGACATGTAATCCATGGAGATGGATTCCCAAGGTAGACTAGGAGTAGGCAACAGAGTATAGATGCCTTACTTCTTGATGGACGGTTTGGCAATGGCGCAGGCAGTGCAGCATCAGATGTACTATCTGACCTCCTGTCGAAGGTTCAACCAATAGAAATACTTCTGTAGTAATGCCACTGTTTTCTCGACCCTGAAATGCCAAGCGACCTGACTATAGTGCGCTTCCCAAATCATCTTGGCACGCTCGCTTGAAGGAACACAAAGGTGTCCCATGTGACATAGTAGTGCATCCTGGAGGTGAAAATTTGGAACTTGGTTTCCCTCCAAGAGCCTCTTGTATATGTGTTGAATTCTGGATCGCCCTTATAGAGAAGCGGCCAATCAAAAGTCTCGTGCCCACAAGATTTGAGCACAGTGGTTATCACTACGATCGGTGGTCGGCTGAGGCAGTTTGCAAAATTATTGGTGCTTCCATTCTTGTACTTGATGTTCAAATGAAACTGTTGTAGATATGTGGACCACTTGTGATGGTGATCATTATGTAACTTCCCTTGTGTCTGTGTGAACTGTAGGGGTCGGTGGTCTGTGTGGATGATCGTTTCCTTCCCCAAAATGTAATGCTTCCATTGTCGGCAATCCTGTACAATGGAATACATCTCTTTGTCATAAGTGAGATATTTGCGGACTGTGTCGGATAGTGTCTCACTGTGATATGCCACTGGATGGCCTTGTTGAGTAAGGATTGCCCCAATAGCATAGTCAAAGGCATCTATTCTCGATCTCAAATGGTTGTTGCAAGTTTGGTAATGTGAGAACTATGGCACAACAGAGGCGATGTTTCAACTCTACGAACACCTTCTGTTGAGTTTCCTACCAGGAGAATTTTTCTTTCGCTCCTCCCTTGGTGACTTGACTCAAGGGCCAAGTGATATGAGAGAATCCCAACATGAACCTGCGGTAGAAATTAGCAAGACCTAGAAAGCTGCGAAGCTCTGTTAGAGTGGTTTGCGCTGGCCAATCCCGAATGACTTGGATCTTTGTTGGATCCACATGCACCCCACACTCATCAATAATGTATCCTAGATACTGAACCTAGGTCATGCCAAAAGTGCACTTGTCCAAATTGACACACAACTTGTGCTTCCGCAGTGTTTGGAGGACCTGTCGGATGTGGTGGAGGTGCTTTTCCCCAAGTCTGGCTGAAGATCAAGATGTCATCCAAGTACACTAATACAAATGAGTTGGTGAATGGCCACAAGATGTCGTCCATCAGTCTCATGAAGGTTGTAGGAGCATTCGTCAACCCGAAAGGCATGACCAGCCATTCGAAAAGGCCCTCATTGGCTTTGAAGGCAGTTTTCCACACATCGATCGGTTCGATCGATACTTGGTGATACCTGGACTTTAAGTCGATCTTGCTGAAATATTTCACCCCTTTAAGTTGGTCCAGGAGGTCATCAATCCGAGGGATCGGGTACCTATTCCAGGCAGTGATCTTGTTCAACACTCGATAGTCAATACAGAGTCTCCAAGTCCCATTCTTCTTCTGTACCAACACGATCGGGCTCCCACAGGGAGATGAACTTGGCTGGATGTGACCCTTCTGCAGTAGCTCCTGAATCTGCCTCTTGATTTCATCGTTCTCCAGAACAGAGCGTCAATAGATCGGTGCATTGGGAAACGGTGCACCTGGGGTCAGATCGATGGGGTGCTTGACCTGAGAGTGCAGAGGCACCTCTGTGGGTGGGGTGAACATGTCCTAGTACTCCACCACGACCTTGTCCATTTTTTTTTGTCGAGCGGAGGAGCCCTGTGTGGAGGTCGTGGCCATGATCTTCTTCTTACCCTAAGGGTAGATCATCAAGAAAACAAATTTCCCGGTTTTTGAAATGAGCTTATTGCATTGTTTTGCAGTAACCAAAGAGATAGCGGCAGGCGGTAGTACCTCTGGTATCCTATACAACTTATTTCCCAATGTGATAATAACAACGCGTGGTCGAGACTCATACATAGCATGTCACTTCAATAAGTATGGCTGGCCTAATAATACATCACAAACATCAAGAGGAGCAATGTCACATAATACCTCATCGGTGAAGGGCTTGATGCTGTAGGGAAGGTGGCACTGCTGGCTAAAGTCGAGATCTCATCCTTGGTAAAGCCACCCGATGGTGTACAGTTGCGGGTGTGTTGTGGTCGGCAAGCCCAACTGCTTCACGACCTCTGCTGAAATGAGGTTCTTTTGGCTCCCACTGTCAACAATAAACTGTAGCAGGAAACCCTTTACCCACATATGGGAGTGGAAGAGATGCTCCTCCTCCTCTGAATCTTCCGGTTCTTCCTTTTGGATCTTCATGGTGGCAACGGTGGCGTTGGGCTCTGCATCGATAATATTCCTCCCTCTGTCATTCCCCTTCTCGGGTTCTGATTCAGAAGCCTTTATCTCGGCCACCAGTGACTGCTTGGCCCGACACTCACTTGTGTTGTGAGTGGGTCTCTTATGGAACTCACACCACTTTCCCGCTTCCTTCTTCGGCTTCGCAGTGTTTCTCTTTGCTTTTAGCTTTGGCGTGTTGTCTTGAGTCACCATGCCTTGGCTTTGTCCTTGGTGTTGCGGTTTGGGGGCAAATTTCGCTTGCTTCTGATCCTGAACTTGCTTCTGAAGTCACTGCTTACATACCTCGTAGGATCGGTAGTCATGTTTAGATATGTATCATGTGTTAATTATATATGCAAATTACTAAATGATGGGTACGTGGATAGCATTACAGTTATATGTTGAATAAATGAATGTTATGCTAGGTGCATTGCGAATAAATGAGTTTATTATTGTCATGTTATTCTAAAATGTATGTGTATATGTTGAGGATTTATGCACAATACTCTATATTGTATGTCGAGGAGTGACTTACAGCTTGAAACGGCTAAGTGATTGCTGGATCCTATGAGGTGGGAGAGCCACGGGGACATGGACTTTGAAAGATAAATGGTATGCGAGTGATGCAATATTTACTTTCGCATGATTATTATTATGATGTATATTATGACATGGGTGGGGTAGGGTTTCAAGAAACTTAACCACCCAGATTGGTTATACGATGACAAACCGAGTACAAGTGCAATGCTATTGAAATGTCGGGTAGACATAGTCCCTTGTTCCATTAGGGGGGTGGAGGCTTTACCCACCGTTTATCCCCGAAACCCAGAGTCATGGGAGGGTTGTGCTTCGGCGCACTCCCCAAGGTGTGTGATGATGACTAGTGTTTTCCTACTGGGGAAGCTTGGTCGATGTATTCGACACTTCCACTTACGAGTTCTAGCTGGAACCGTTCATGCATTGACATTTCAGGGTAGTCCAGCAAAGGAAAGGATAGGATGTGGAAGTTAGAGATTATGTAGGTAGATAGGTGTAGCTTGAAGTAGCGGTGAAAACAAGATATAACTGTATGTGTGTAAAACCCTTGAGTGAGTATGTGTCGTAACTCAGTAATGTATGAATTGTCGTAACTTAATAAGATTTCAGTTAGTTAATGGATTGTACCTTGCAAACTACATTTAAAACTTGTGTCAGGGAATAACAAGTTTCATGATTATGATTGATACATGTGTGTGAATTATTACAGTTAGTGTACTTACGTGAGGTATGTAAGCAGTAGCTACGCTTACATAACTCGCCTACATATTTATGAATTGCGTGAAATATTGTTGAATAACAATGTTAATTATTGTTGAGTAATAGTTAATTATTGTTGATTGATGTTAAAAATGTCGATTAAGGTTAATAATTATGATTAATGTTAATAATGTAGATTAATGTTAGTTATTGTCGATCAAGGATAATAAAGTCAATTAATGTTAATAAAGTTGGTTAATGATTAATTAATGTGGATTAATGTTAATAATTTGGAATAATGTTAATTATGGTTTACTAATGATTCATTATGTGTTAATAGTGATTAATTAATGTTAATTAGGCTATTCTTATCTTTAGTAGAATTTATTAATCAAGTTAAATGTAATTAAGAGAGTAATGTTGAATGGTAATAGTGTCATGAATGATTATTAGGTTAATCACAATTAATTAGGGTTAATTATGATTAAATAGGATGTGGTATTAAATTAATATGTTAAAATATGCTTGGGATTTATAAGTAAACATTATTAATTAAAATATAAATTTGTGTGTTGTATTGGTCAATGAATGAAGGATGGTATTAATGAGGATAAGTTCGTATATAATGGGAAACTTGTGATTAGTGGGTGACCCCAACGGATACATTAAAATAAAAATATTAATTATAAATAAATGAGGGCCCATACATTAAAATAAATTATTAATTATGAATTGATGGGGGTTGAGGCATTTAAGTTTAGGATAAGGCATTAATGGTGGAGGGGAAGAGAGTTGGAAAACATGGGATAAGATGGAGAAGAGAGGAAGAAGAGGAGGATCTTACCTTAGATATTTTGGGAGAATTTTTGGAGAGGAGGGTGAGAATTTTCCGAGCAGAGCTGAAAGGGGGTTTTTGCTGGAGATTTTCTGAATGGATATAACAGGTTGGCTTGTACTCATTTTTGGCTCGGGGTCCAAAGGGGTACCTTTGGAGCTGGGTGGTCGGCGAAACTTCACTAGTTGGAAAGATGGCAAAACTGTTTGGGGCTAGTTGAGTTTCATAGCTTTGGGGAAGGTTTGGTTGCATGGAAAAGAAAAGGGGACAACAAGGCATTCAGCAAAAGGGGACAACAACAAGGGTGGATCTTCTAGCTATCTACAGGTATTTTCCAGCATGTATATTTATCATTTCTACCTTTGTCAAATTCTGTTTAAGTTAATTACAAAATATTATATGCTGTTACTCCTGCACAAACAGAACTGGTTAGAGGTAGATAAACCTATAAAAGTGAATGCAGATTTTATATTTTTACAAACATGTAATGACCAAAACTAGAAATGAAAACATGAAAAAAATAGAAAAAAATAGAAATTTGAAACAAATGTGAAAACAAAGTAAACATGGATTTTATTAAACTTAGAAAATTTAGGACTTGGGTGCTACACATGGTATCAGAGTCATGGTTCCAAATCTGAACTATAGGGCTCACTACAGAGAGGAGACTTGAGTAAAAAAAGAATAAGGAGGGATTTACCCTCCTTAAGCTAACTGCTAAATTGCACAAATTAGCAAGATGATGACAGGAAAATTTATTATGTGCAAAAACATAAAAAAACATGTCGCTAGAAGCCGTGCATAAGTGTAAGTTTACACCTACAACAAGCAACAAGACAAGGTTGATAAGTGAGTAAGGGATTAAATGCAAAATTTCTTACATATGGTGACCTAGAATTAAACAATTTATATATATAGCAAATTTGTTTACAATAACAAACAAAAAAAATTATATACATATAAACCATTTATATATATAGATATAGATATAGATATAGATATGCATGCAAATATAGATATTATGCATATGAACAAAAACATATAATTTAAAGTTAAATTTAAATTTAATCTAAATTAAATTTAAATCAAAACAAATTTTTTTTATATAACAAGGCGAATAGAAGTTATATAAATTTTAATTTTATTTTGAATATATATAACAAAAACCATGATGTGTATAGAGATAATGTAAACAATTTTATTTGATAAAATTTTCAAAAAAACAAAAAAACAAAAAAAAATATATAGAACAAACCATAACAAAATATAAACAAAATTAATGTTATTTTGAAACTTAAATTTACAAAAAAAAGATCAAAATTATACTATCAAAAAAAAAAGTATATATAGGTTTGTATATATATACTCTTTTAAAACAAAAGAAATTTGTAAATAAATTTCTATTTTTTTTTAAAAACTATACTGAAATTTTAAAATAAAACTACATTGCAATATCAAAAAAAGAGGCAAATTTTAAAAAAAATAATAAAAATTTTATTGAAAAAAAAGGGGATTTTGAAGCTCACTGGCCGAGCTAGGGCACGGCCTAGGCACAGCCCTGCGCGGCCATGAGCCAGCCCTGGGCATGCTGCTCGGCACCCTAGAAAGCCTGAGCGTAGCCCAATTGTGCGTGTTGCTCGGCTCCATGGGCAGCCTGAGCGCATCCCATAGGGCGTGTAGCTCGGTAGCCCTCGGTACAGCCGCTGCGACCATGAAGGTCAGCGGCCATTCTGAAGAAAAAAAAATTCTATTATATTTTATTTTTTATTTCTTGCTTCAAAAAAAGAACAATATGAAGAAAAAAAATTGTTTTAACATAGTTAAAAAGGAAAATTGCGTTAATATTTTGATTGAATCCCGCCAAACAGCCTTCAGCTGCGGCCTGGGCATGCAGCCGGCCATAAGAAAAAAAAATAGATTTATACATAAAAAAAAAGTATACCGCTGAAAAAAAAAAGGGGCGCTTATGGCCTGGCAAGGCTCTTCCTATAGCCTCGTGACCTGGGTGCGGCCGGCCAGCAAGTGAGCTGCTGCGGCCATGGGAGGCAGGCAGCAAAAAAAAAAAACAAATAAATAAATAAAAAGAAACATTGGAAAAAAAAATACTAATACCCATTTAAAAAAAAATTGCCAAGCTACGGTGTACCCATAGATGGTGGCTAGCAACCAGCGACCATGGGCGTCTCCCACCTCCAGAGGTTAGCGTCTGTTGCACTGAGCCTTCCCTGCTCGCATTAGTGCTGTTAAAATTTAAGAACAATATATATATATATGTAACCTAAACAGTAACTAAATCTATACTAACTGAGCGAAATAATTATACAAAAAAGCTTCTTGTGCAAATAAATTAACTCGTGCTACAGCCATGGCAGTGGGCCAACAATCCATGGGGCGTGGGTAAGGAGAAACTCGGCCAGCAGCCTGTGCTGTGGCGAGCATGCAGTCGGTGCCGGAGTTGCAGAGCGCAGAGCAGCTCGAGGAAAATGAAACCGTGAGGGAAAACAAAAATAAAAATAAAGGAAAGTTGTCAGGGTTCGACTTAGTTTATAGAAACATTTAATAATATTAAATTGCATGGTCAGATGATCGGGGAGAGGCACGTGGCTTAGGTAAGGCGATTAGGGCTTGATTGTTTTTTTTAATTAATTATTTTTTTATTTATTATTAATTTCGAAATTAATATTGATAAATTATTATTATTTCTTTTAATAGTTGGTTCTATAATTAATTTTATTAATTATGGTAAAAATCAAGTTAATGCATTAATGTTAAATGTATTACTAGTTGTGAATTAAATTTTTATTTAAAATATATATATATATATAATAAAATAAATAATAACAAAATTCAATAAATAAATGCTAATTAATTAGTGTTAATGGATGTTAGTGTTAATTAATTAGTGTTAGTATGTTAACTAATTAGTGTTAAACTAAGACAAACTAAATAGTTTTGAGGGGGGGCTAAAATTAACATTAAATGGTTTATTTGCTCTTAAAAATGTTTCCTATCGAAACTTCGACGTATAGTCGAAGGGGCAACATGGAGACGGAATCTCGAAAACAAGACACCATAGAGACCAGCATGACGAGTTGATCGCTAAGACACTGATTCTACCCCATGACCAAGATGTTTGGTAAACACGACTCTAGACTTAAAACTTAGGTTATGTTATTATGTAATTATAAAAATTATAAAATTTATTAATTATTAATGAGAAGCGAGGTAGTAACATTAACTAAATAGCTTGAAGAGTGTATGGCAACTTAATGAGGATTGCGTGGAATCCTATACCTAAACCTACGTAGAACTACTGTAGTATATCTAGTACCGGGTGGCCTCAAGATGGCCTGATCGAAACGTCCTGAACTATAGCTTTTAGAGTAAAAGCGCTCGTAAATTAGTCATGACGCACTTTTGAATTAACTGTTGAGTTTGATAGTAAATTAGTCATGATGTCGTCATATGCTGACTATCCTATTATTCCATGTTACAGGGATAAACATGGTAAGAACGCGAGCAGGTTGGGGGCGAGGTCAGGCGACAGTATTACCTAAGACGAATGTGCCGGCACCATCGCCAGAGACCATCCTTATATTGCGCTCGCTGGAAGCAATACACGAAACACTCAGTGGACTTGTATAGAGAGGAAGTGTTACCTCGGAGGTAGAAGTGGAGGCCCCTCCACTAAGGGAGGAAGTTCCTGTGGTAGAAGTGAACATGGTACCAAGACCTCCACATCACGATATCAAAAGGGAGCTTCAGAAGGTAAGGCTTCCAGATTTTTCAGGGGGTCGAGCAGGGATACGAGCAGAGTCTTGGTTGGAAGAGATGACCAGGTGCTTAACCTTACAGGAGTACACTTCCACATCCAAGTCCAAGATGGCCATATTTCAACTGAAGAGGGACACTTTGAACTGGTGGCAAAACCAAGAAAGGCAGCTACACCTCACACCAGACACGGTTCCATGGGAACTGTTTGTGGGAAAATTCAAGGGGAAGTACTTGCCCGCATCCTACCAAGAAGAACAAGCAGCGGCTCTTCATGCCTTGGTAAAAAGGCATCTATCTATGGGGGATTATGAAGAGAGGTTCATGGAATTAGTCAAGTATGTCCCTTACTTGGACAATGACGAACGCCAGGATGAGCACTTCGTGTATGGGCTCAATACCAAGATCAGGGCCCAAGTGTGGAGGTGGAAACCAACTTCGGTCACCGAAGCAGTAGATTGTGGTCGTTACACTAAGGAGATGTTGGGTGCAAATCCCATCAGGTCATTCAACTCTCAATAGTCAGGGTTTGTAGGGAAGGCCCCTCGAAGCTACCCTTGGGGAGGAGATGCAAGGCCACCTCCCTACAGGAACAAGTTCCCACCAAGAGTTGTAGCAGTAGACAGATCAGTGGCAACTAGGACGGTGCCCCAGTTATCCACAGGGACTCACCAGGGTGTGAGGAATTTCGGAGGATCGGCCGGTAGGGGAAGGGGTCCCAGGGGGAGGAACCCCTCTCAGAGGTCTGAACAGCTTATCTCTACCACTCCATTACATCTTTCTTGTTGGGGATGTGGAGGTCCACATTACTAGCATGATTGTCCCGAATTACGATCAGGAACAGTGCATCGAGAAGGAAAGGTTCCAATGGGGAGTGGGGGTAGTAGACATCAGATCTCGGTAGCAATACAAAACTATCAGGAAAAGCACCAATCCATTGTGGTGGAATCATCAGGTATGGTAAATAATGTCAAGCTTAGAATATTGTTTGATCCTGGTGCTACAGATAGTTTCATTTCTCCATATGCATTAGACAAATGTGGGTTGGCAGCCTACGAGCATGACGATTTCAACTTAATTGAAATGGCTTCAAGGGTAAAGCAAGCAGTAGGACCTAGTTTCAAAAAGTGTGTAGTGGATCTCGGGGTGTGTGTTACACAAGTCAAAGTGTATGTCACAACCCTCAGAACTTATGATCTCATCATAGGTATGAATTGGCTTGAGGAACATCGAGCTTTCTTGGACTATTATGGAAAGAAATTTCTTTGCATTAATGACAACGGAGATGCCATCGAGATCCAGGGTATCAAACGGAAGGTGTCCCTACGTTTCATATCCACGATGAACGTAAAGCGATGTATGCAATAGGGATGTCATTTGTATATTGTTGAAGTGGTAAACAATGAGAAGGGACCCTCCTTTGATGAGTATCCAATGTTAGCCAAGTTCAGTGATGTCTTTCCAAAGGAATTACTTGGGTTACCTCCTAAGAGGGAACTTGATTTTACCATTGAGGTAAAACCCGGATCAGAGCCAACATCGAAGACACCTTACAGGATGAAGGCCCCGAAACTTTGTGAGTTGCAAATGCAGTTGAAGGAACTGCTAGACCTTGGGTTCATAAGACCAAGTATTTCACCATGGGGTGCACCAGTAATCTTTGTGAAGAAGAAGGATGGTTCCTTACGTCTTTGCATCGATTACCAAGATTTGAACAGAGCCACAGTGAAGAATATGTACCTGATACCTCGAATTGATGATCTCTTTGATCAAATGAAAGGGGCGACGGTCTTCTCCAAGATTGACTTATGATCAGGTTACCACCAGCTATGGATTAAGGAAGTTGATATACCTAAGACTGCTTTCGGAACAACATTTGGGCATTATGAATTTGTAGTGGTACCCTTCGATTTGACCAATGCCCCATTTGTATTCATGAGTCTCATGAATAGCATGTTTCGAAAATACTTAGATCAGTTTCTGCAAGTCTTCTTGGATGACATCCTCATCTACTCCAAGAATGAACGGGAGCACGAGGAACACTTGCGAATAGTGTTGTCATGCTTAAGAGAGCACAAGTTGTACGGTAAGCTATCCAAATGCTCGTTCTACCAGAAGGATATCCATTATCTAGGGCATATAATTTTCGGGGAGGGAATTTCAGTTGACCCTGAAAATGTGAAGGCCATAAGGGATTGGCCCATGCCTAGGAATGCACATGAAGTAAGGAGCTTCATGGGGTTTGTAACATACCCAGATAGCTAAATTAGAATTTGGTGTATGTCTGGAAAAACTTTCTTCATTTTTTTTTCTTTTCACATGACTATATAAGCTAACCAAATCATTACGAAATAACCATGCATTATTCTTCATCAAATCATATACTCATATAAGACATACAAGATAAGCCATCAAATTTATCAAGGAGATTGAAACACATCAGGTACACATAAGATTGAGACCATATATATACGTGGTTCACCCACTAGAAACAAATACTTCTTTCAATAAAACAATGGTAATAACCCCATCATAATCATAGCGAAACTTTTTATGAACAACCAACCTTATATATGATCGTATACATCAAGTAATCGTAACATTTTTAAGGGCAGGAACAAGTACTCATACATAAGACACATTGAGAAACATCATCGAAGCCACAAGAGACAAAATATAACGTGGTTCACCTGTACACGGGCTAGTCCACAAAAGGTGTGTGCATCTTTTATTATTAGGTCAAAAAGAATAATAAGATTACAATAAGCATCCTAGTTGCTGTAACAAGATTCCTTCCTTTCCTATCAAGCCTCTATTCCATAGAGCTTTTTCATGAATCCACCAAAGGATGCGGCATCTTATATTATTCATAAACGGGTTTACATTTACAACACGACGATTGCATTGAATCAATTTCCACTTCTCAAGGCCTCTCTCCTAGAGAGTACTTCCAAAACATTCGACACTACATCAGAATTATTGCAGAGATCTATTCTCTTGTAAAAGAATAACTTAACCCTAGTTTTCTTCTAGGTATCCAACTCTACAATAAAACAACGACATAGATCCATTATAATTAGCATAACTAAATCTGTAAATATAGTCAAGAATCTACATCTCAGTAAGATGTATAACCCCTTCCATATATAAACTAAGATGTATGACATTGAAGTACATAATTCCAACGCTTGTTCTCCAAGGTACTCATATGTGTAAATGAATTCTCTAACTAAGATGTATAACCTTTTACATATGTTTATAAGGTGTATAATTCTCCTTTCTATAAACATGTAGACACGAATTCTCTTTTGCTACATCCTATAAAGTACTAGATATATAATTGTAAGAACAATTGCAGTATAAAGATACAATCTAAAGGTAATTTCCAAAATATATATACATATAACGCAACTGCATGTTCAGGAAACTTAAAGAAAGGAAACCTAGAGATAAAGCAAACATGCCTCTATCCTATCTATGTTTCGGCATTAACGCTTTCAGAAATAATCCTCTAAACATACAATTTTTTAGCAATCCCATACATCCCGTAGAGGTAACTTAAAGAGATCTCACCTGTGCCCCAGGCATTATCCAAACAAGAAGTAGGGATTTGTGACAATCAATTAAGGACAAAGATTGTGGTATTCATACTCAGGAATTTGAGGCAGTACAACCAATAATCCTACAGGATAGAAACCCGGAAATATACAACCGAAAAATAAGGTTCCAGGAAGTACATATAACATTCTCCACGCCATTTTAGATTAAATCTAGAATACGTTTTTTTTTTTTTTTCAACACAGGACCAACGACTCAAAACTCAACACGCCATCACTACATGAACTCGAGAACGCAGTCCTCAATAGGAGCTAAACAACATATGCTGTGGAATTCTTGGCTTTCCAAAGAAAAATACAGAGATCGTTTTAAATGCACCGAAACAAATCATTTCTAGTGACCATACTATATGCGAGCTTATGAAGACCCTAGGCAGCATACCAAGAGGACTTTCGACAGGAATTCGATGTATTTCCAGACGATCGCACTAGCACAAAGTTCTACAGCAAAATGCAAGCAGGACCGCGCTATTACAACCGAAATCAAAGGATTTTAAAAAGAGAACAAGAAGGATCTAGGATTTAATATCCTTTCCAAAACGTGTCCACCAAGTCACACCAATACAGAGAAATTGTATTCTACTAAGCTTATCACAGGAAAGCCAGACGCAATAACCCCAAATGGAGTATACGGGGGTATCTAAACCTAATAGGAAATACAATACATGATTTACATGCACACACAGTATGCATAGGATATATACAGATCTGAAACCAAATAAAAACTTGAACTCGAGATAAGATGGTTTATAGAGCCATCCCTCCATCGCATGGCACAAAAATAATTACTCACCAGCAGGAGACTTGGGATTCGATCTCGTACAGATCGTCCCACTCCCATCTAACTGAAACAAAATAAAAATTAAACTGTCAGATAAGACTCTCTACAGAGTTATCCCTCCATCACATGGAAAAAATGCAAATTCACCGGCAAGACTTGGGGATCGATTTTATACAGATCGCCCCACTCTGGTTCTAACTGAAACCAAATAAGGGATTGGATAGTGGGATCAGGCTCTCTATCGTGAGTTTTCCCAGCATACGCATCCAACATTAAGATATGAACACAAGTTTACAGGGATCGTGCCCCATAGGCAGCAAACAACCTCATAACGTTTCCGAAATACATACAGCAAGGATAACTATAAGAACTCAGGTTTCTTATCCCTCCAATGACAGGGATCATATTCCTTTAGCCACGAATTGTGCTAAAACAACCGTATGAGATATGAGATCTCAAGGTTCGTATTTCCTTTTTCAGAAATGTGCTATTAGTCAGGATTAGTGCTATACAGCAATAAATCTATGAGATTGCATGGATCGTATTTTCTTCTATCAATAATAAGAACAAAAAAAAATCATGAAATAATCTTCGACAGACTTCAACCTTATGAAAATAAACTTTGACAGCATACCTTTTAAAGAACTCGACAAAGGTTAATCAAATTCCGCAGAGACGATCGAGACCACTATTTCGACAGCACAGAGACCTATGCGCTCAAGAGAGATCTATTCTTTCAATAAACCTTGGACACACGCAGCATCCAGAGAAAGGGAGCCTGCAACCGGTTCCTTCCTTGAGGAAACATACATGCTAAGCTTCGTCCCCTCCTACATCGATCTTCAGGGCTCAACTTATTACAGATCCTACGGGTTCCTCAGAGTAGTCGACCGATTTTGATCTGGTGGGCTAACGCCTAAATCCATCGATCGCTCCAATGCCAGACTCCCCTTTTTTAAACGAACTCGACCATTATAAAAAGGGGCCTCGCCCTTCCTTCAAATGACACATGGTAAGCTGTAAGGAGAAAACTGGCAGCTTAACTGGAGCTCAATACTCCAATATAGGGACAACTCCCACTACAAATCTTCGTCGAGCACTCAACTATAAGGAGACAAGTGGCGGCTTAACTGGAGCTTAATACTCCACTATAGGGACAAATCCCACTACAAATCTTCGCCGAGCATTCTAAACGGTTACACGATCTTTTTTTTTTATCTTCTATAAATAATTTAGAAAATGCTGGGGTTAGTCCTTCTTAGTTATAAAAATAAAAGGCCCTAATTATTTAATTCCTCGGCGCTATTTAGGTGCAATGGCCTTGATGATAAATATCCATTCTTCATGGATAGTTAAGTGATGCTTTGATATAGATATATGTGTATAAGTATTTGTTTACATGTAAACTCCAATAAGTCTTTGTTAGGCATATTTATACATATAGGTTAATAATAACCTATTTTTTTAGATCATTATTTTATCCCTAAGGTATCTCTCTTTAATACTTCTAAGATAATAATAAAGTGAAGATTTATAAAACCCATTGAAGGTAACTATACATATATTATAAATAATATATAGTTATATAGTTATATAGTTATACTATTCAAGGTCTAATCAAGCATTTATTTTAGAGGTAGTCGTGTGACCTCATTGTTATTTCTTGACGGTTAATCATTTAGAAGACCTCTTCAGGACTCGAAGTTAACATAGGATGAATTTATATCTCATGTTAATCAAGTAAACACCATTGTTCATTTACAAAATAAGGGCATAAGGAGGGATATTACATCCTTCTCCCCTTAAAATTAACACCGTCCTCGGTGTTCATACTTTAGCCTTCTCTTCTAGAATCATCATTTTCTTGCTTCATCATTTTGTTTTGACTTTCTTTGAACTTCCATGATTGCTGTATGTTAGTATTGCTCGTAACCTTCATTTTCAACTTCAAAACTGGAAAAAATATTGTTTAGTAAAACACATCATTAATCCCATAATCAATCTTAGAAGCATAAACAATGCGCCCCATATCATTTGTAATCCATGGAATATCTTTAGTGTTCTTTATCATCACAAGCACACATAATTCCCATGCTTCCAAGAATGTAGTTCATTAATTAATTAAAACACATCATTCACTTGATCCAGGGAATTATTGCCTAGCACTCTAGTGCTCTCAGAGCAATCCCTTCGGAAATTCTCGCCTAACACCTCAGTGCTCACGCAGCGATTCTTTCAGAGACTCTTGCCTAACACCATAGTGCTCACGCAGCAATACTGTCTCTCATGCATACTAAGCAGCGTCCTGCCTCCCACATATACATTTTCTTATAGCTTGCCTAGGTCTTACAGCCAGCCGATTCTCCGAGAATCCTAGTGGCTGTTCAATCCCTGATTTTAGGGAGTATTTCAGTGCTATTACAACACACTTTACACAATTTCCCCTCAAGCCTTCTCGCTTGAGTCCCGGAATTTATTTTCCCCAAGCTGCCTTGCTTGAGTCAATTTAGTCAATTTATTTCGTCATATACATTCTGTACCCATATGATTACTCTGACCAATCTGGGTCGAGTTTCCTGATTAAAAATATATCAAAATTTAAAAGAATCTGTAACCGTTGCGATGTGGATCTTAAATCCTCACCCCCTTATTTTACCTTGCATAATATTTATGCTCTTGCATTTTCACAAGCTTCACAGAAATTTCACCATCTGCCAAATTCCACTTGTTAGTATCACTTTATATACAAAATCAAATATTGTAAGAAGATCCCTTCTTTAAACAGAAAATCATCTTTCTTAATAAAATATCCCTATGTAATCATTTAAGATGTCATTTCCTACTACACATAACTAGCTTATATGATTACATAATGCTGTGAATACAATATAACATTCTTTCTATGATGATCCATGGACATTATGATCTTTTAACCTCGAATGTTAACTTTCACCATTTCAACACAATTCCTATTTTTAGTTATACAACCCTTTTAATTACCCTAACATCATATAGAGATAACCAATTGTCTCAAAACAAAATTACATACCTTATACAGATAACCATGTACCTTTGTAAAGGCAACCGCATAGCTCACCTTCATCTGTCGAGGTCCCAGTTTACTTGTAACATCGCGCATTAGTATTATACATGAATTGATATATATATTCCACTTTTACCCACTCATGGGTGTCAGGCAATGATGTGTGGAAAAAAAAAATAACATTTTCTCGACCACCACATTCAAAGTGTTAGTCGTATAAAGGTAATTAAATCATAAGAACAATCGTACATATAACATATGTTCAAACATCATTTTTACCTGTGTCATAAAAGCTTATACCTCGATTACTGTCTCAAAGATCACTTCCGATCTACCCTACAATTTTCATGTCATCAATGTTTTCCTTAACACATAATAAAACAATCATTCCCTGTGGCAACATAAGGACATCAGAAAATTACAGCATCCTACTAACCTGTATTTGTTTCATGTTGGTTCTAGGTTCCCAATAATCTATCCCTTAACAAAATAACATATAGTTATACATGGATAGCAAGTCGTCATACATATGGAACAATTACAAGTATAAGGATTACTCATTGTTTCCTACGTCTATCTTAGTAAAAATTACTGAAATAAGAGGTATATATAAAAGATACTCATGCATTTTCATCAATGTATTAACTGATTAATATTCACATGTATACCTTTGTAATTATAACCATTTTCCTTTGAAATCTCACAATTTCCTAGTCTTAGAAAACTTCACCCAATTAAAGTTAATTTCTTTGTTTAAAAGAAACCAGACATCTTAGTCTAGCCAAACTATACTTCTTATGGAATATTAATTTAGCATATGTAACTCACTTATAGTTGGTACCTTAGTAAAAAGGAAAACAACATCTTAACCTCACATGAGTAAGCTTCCCTCATAACTAGAAATATTAAATTCACAATGGCTCCTCCTGCAGCATACACCTTTACAGAAATTACTACTAAGGTCACAGCGTTATAAATTTATAAACTTTCTTATTTAAGATAACTCATAAGTAAACGGAACTTGATTGTTTCTTACGTAGTTCAAAACCCAAGAATGACCCAAACTATCAAATCTTTAATGGTCCTTTTAACATATAGACTTACTTTTGATCTGAACTTAAAGAATCTTTTAACAGATCTAAGTTGCTTACATTCCCCAACTAAATTTCATATTTGGAAATCTAGACTATTGGTCAATCAAGTTTACTTAGTTATCTAAGGTCAACCAAATTAGGAGACTTCCTTAGCCTATAAACTTCACTGTGAAATGGCTAGGATAACTCCCAATACATGTTTTTACTTTACTTACAAGTACCCATTTCATAAGGGCTTAACTCCCATAGTCTAACTTTTAAAGTAAATTTTTGACCTTATAGAGTATGCAATGTATTGTAGAGTATGATGAGATATTCATCATTTAGTATTTATCAATAGAAGATCATTCAAATGAACTTATGTAATGTTCACAAATAGATACTCTAATTATAACTTTTCAGTAACCTCATACGTACTTACTTGCAATTCCAAGAAGTTTTGTCGCTTACCTCTTGACGATTCTTTGGAAGTGAACATTTTGGCTTATAGAATGCAGCTCCTTTTCTAGTTCGACCAACTTGTATTTGTTCTTCTCCAATTGAGCTCAATAAGCCCAAGTGTTTGCAACCTGTGCTCTGGCAGAAGAAACTTGAAGTCGAGCTTGGAGATTCATTTTCCCCTCCTCCAGTACAATCCATGCATCCAAAATGAAACACAAATAATTGATTAGTCAACTTAACAACCTTCATACTTACTTATCGCATGTTGAGCTCATTAGGCCTTAGTGTTGTAACCTAATGCTCTGATACCATATGTAACATACCCAGATAGCTAAATTAGAATTTGGTGTATGTCTGGAAAAAACTTTCTTCATTTTTTTTTTCTTTTCACATGACTATATAAGCTAACCAAATCATTACGAAATAACCATGCATTATTCTTCATCAAATCATATACTCATATAAGACATACAAGATAAGCCATCAAATTTATCAAGGAGATTGAAACACATCAGGTACACATAAGATTGAGACCATATATATACGTGGTTCACCCACTAGAAACAAATACTTCTTTCAATAAAACAATGGTAATAACCCCATCATAATCATAGCGAAACTTTTTATGAACAACCAACCTTATATATGATCGTATACATCAAGTAATCGTAACATTTTTAAGGGCAGGAACAAGTACTCATACATAAGACACATTGAGAAACATCATCGAAGCCACAAGAGACAAAATATAACGTGGTTCACCCGTACACGGGCTAGTCCACAAAAGGTGTGTGCATCTTTTATTATTAGGTCAAAAAGAATAATAAGATTACAATTAGCATCCTAGTTGCTGTAACAAGATTCCTTCCTTTCCTATCAAGCCTCTATTCCATAGAGCTTTTTCATGAATCCACCAAAGGATGCGGCATCTTATATTATTCATAAACGGGTTTACATTTACAACACGACGATTGCATTGAATCAATTTCCACTTCTCAAGGCCTCTCTCCTAGAGAGTACTTCCAAAACATTCGACACTACATCAGAATTATTGCAGAGATCTATTCTCTTGTAAAAGAATAACTTAACCCTATTTTTCTTCTAGGTATCCAACTCTACAATAAAACGACATAGATCCATTATAATTAGCATAACTAAATCTGTAAATATAGTCAAGAATCTACATCTCAGTAAGATGTATAACCCCTTCCATATATAAACTAAGATGTATGACATTGAAGTACATAATTCCAACGCTTGTTCTCCAAGGTACTCATATGTGTAAATGAATTCTCTAACTAAGATGTATAACCTTTTACATATGTTTATAAGGTGTATAATTCTCCTTTCTATAAGCATGTAGACACGAATTCTCTTTTGCTACATCCTATAAAGTACTAGATATATAATTGTAAGAACAATTGCAGTATAAAGATACAATCTAAAGGTAATTTCCAAAATATATATACATATAACGCAACTGCATGTTCAGGAAACTTAAAGAAAGGAAACCTAGAGATAAAGCAAACATGCCTCTATCCTATCTATGTTTCGGCATTAACGCTTTCAGAAATAATCCTCTAAACATACAATTTTTTAGCAATCCCATACATCCCGTAGAGGTAACTTAAAGAGATCTCACCTGTGCCCCAGGCATTATCCAAACAAGAAGTAGGGATTTGTGACAATCAATTAAGGACAAAGATTGTGGTATTCATACTCAGGAATTTGAGGCAGTACAACCAATAATCCTACAGGATAGAAACCCGGAAATATACAACCGAAAAATAAGGTTCCAGGAAGTACATATAACATTCTCCACGACATTTTAGATTAAATCTAGAATACGTTTTTTTTTTTTTTTTTCAACACAGGACCAACGACTCAAAACTCAACACGCCATCACTACATGAACTCGAGAACGCAGTCCTCAATAGGAGCTAAACAACATATGCTGTGGAATTCTTGGCTTTCCAAAGAAAAATACAGAGATCGTTTTAAATGCACCGAAACAAATCATTTCTAGTGACCATACTATATGCGAGATTATGAAGACCCTAGGCAGCATACCAAGAGGACTTTCGACAGGAATTCGATGTATTTCCAGACGATCGCACTAGCACAAAGTTCTACAGCAAAATGCAAGCAGGACCGCGCTATTACAACCGAAATCAAAGGATTTTAAAAAGAGAACAAGAAGGATCTAGGATTTAATATCCTTTCCAAAACGTGTCCACCAAGTCACACCAATACAGAGAAATTGTATTCTACTAAGCTTATCACAGGAAAGCCAGACGCAATAACCCCAAATGGAGTATACGGGGGTATCTAAACCTAATAGGAAATACAATACATGATTTACATGCACACACAGTATGCAGAGGATATATACAGATCTGAAACCAAATAAAAACTTGAACTCGAGATAAGATGGTCTATAGAGCCATCCCTCCATCGCATGGCACAAAAATAATTACTCACCAGCAGGAGACTTGGGATTCGATCTCGTACAGATCGTCCCACTCCCATCTAACTGAAACGAAATAAAAATTAAACCGTCAGATAAGACTCTCTACAGAGTTATCCCTCCATCACATGGAAAAAATGCAAATTCACCGGCAAGACTTGGGGATCGATTTTATACAGATCGCCCCACTCTGGTTCTAACTGAAACCAAATAAGGGATTGGATAGTGGGATCAGACTCTCTATCATGAGTTTTCCCAGCATACGCAGCCAACATTAAGATATGAACACAAGTTTACAGGGATCGTGCCCCATAGGCAGCAAACAACCTCATAACGTTTTCGAAATACATACAGCAAGGATAACTATAAGAACTCAGGTTTCTTGTCCCTCCAATGACAGGGATCATATTCCTTTAGCCACGAATTGTGCTAAAACAACCGTATGAGATATGAGATCTCAAGGTTCGTATTTCCTTTTTCAGAAATGTGCTATTAGTCAGGATTAGTGCTATACAGCAATAAATCTATGAGATTGCATGGATCGTATTTTCTTCTAGCAATAATAAGAACAAAAAAAAATCATGAAATAATCTTCGACAGACTTCAACCTTATGAAAATAAACTTTGACAGCATACCTTTTAAAGAACTCGACAAAGGTTAATCAAATTCCGCAGAGACGATCGAGACCACTATTTTGACAACACAGAGACCTATGCGCTCAAGAGAGATCTATTCTTTCAATAAACCTTGGACACACGCAGCATCTAGAGAAAGGGAGCCTGCAACCGGTTCCTTCCTTGAGGAAACATACATGCTAAGCTTCGTCCCCTCCTACATCGATCCTCGGGGCTCAACTTATTACAGATCCTACGGGTTCCTCAGAGTAGTCGACCGATTTTGATCTGGTTGGCTAACGCCTAAATCCATCAATCGCTCCAATGCCAGACTCCCCTTTTTCAAACGAACTCGACCATTATAAAAAGGGGCCTCGCCCTTCCTTCAAATGACACATGGTAAGCTGTAAGGAGACAACTGGCAGCTTAACTGGAGCTCAATACTCCAATATAGGGACAACTCCCACTACAAATCTTCGCCGAGCACTCAACTATAAGGAGACAAGTGGCGGCTTAACTGGAGCTTAATACTCCACTATAGGGACAACTCCCACTAAAAATCTTCGCCGAGCATTCTAAACGGTTACACGATCTTTTTTTTTTATCTTCTATAAATAATTTAGAAAATGGTGGGGTTAGTCCTTCTTAGTTATAAAAATAAAAGGCCCTAATTATTTAATTCCTTGGCGCTATTTAGGTGCAATGGCCTTGATGATAAATATCCATTCTTCATGGATAGTTAAGTGATGCTTTGATATAGATATATGTGTATAAGTATTTGTTTACATGTAAACTCCAATAAGTCTTTGTTAGGCATATTTATACATATAGGTTAATAATAACCTATTTTTTTAGCTCATTATTTTATCCCTAAGGTATCTCTCTTTAATACTTCTAAGATAATAATAAAGTGAAGATTTATAAAACCCATTGAAGGTAGCTATACATATATTATAAATAATATATATATATATATAGTTATATAGTTATACTATTCAAGGTCTAATCAAGCATTTATTTTAGAGGTGGTCGTGTGACCTCATTGTTATTTCTTGACGGTTAATCATTTAGAAGACCTCTTCAGGACTCGAAGTTAACTTAGGATGAATTTATATCTCATGTTAATCAAGTAAACACCATTGTTCATTTACAAAATGAGGGCATAAGGAGGGATATTACATCCTTCTCCCCTTAAAATTAACACCGTCCTCGGTGTTCATACTTTAGCCTTCTCTTCTAGAATCATCATTTTCTTGCTTCATCATTTTGTTTTGACTTTCTTTGAACTTCCATGATTGTTGTATGTTAGTATTGCTCGTAACCTTCATTTTCAACTTCAAAACTGGAAAAAATATTGTTTAGTAAAACACATCATTAATCCCATAATCAATCTTAGAAGCATAAACAATGCGCCCCATATCATTTGTAATCCATGGAATATCTTTAGTGTTCTTGATCATCACAAGCACACATAATTCCCATGCTTCCAAGAATGTAGTTCATTAATTAATTAAAACACATCATTCACTTGATCCAGGGAATTATTGCCTAGCACTCTAGTGCTCTCAGAGCAATCCCTTCGGAAATTCTCGCCTAAAACCTCAGTGCTCACGCAGCGATTCTTTCAGAGACTCTTGCCTAACACCATAGTCCTCACGTAGCAATACTGTCTCTCATGCATACTAAGCAGCGTCCTGCCTCCCACATATACATTTTCTTATAGCTTGCCTAGGTCTTACAGCCAGCCGATTCTCCGAGAATCCTAGTGGCTGTTCAATCCCTGATTTTAGGGAGTATTTCAGTTCTATTACAACACACTTTACACAATTTCCCCTCAAGCCTTCTCGCTTGAGTCCCGGAATTTATTTTCCCCAAGCTGCCTTGCTTGAGTCAATTTAGTCAATTTATTTCGTCATATACATTCTGTACCCATATGATTACTCTGACCAATCTGGGTCGAGTTTCCTGATTAAAAATATATCAAAATTTAAAAGAATCTGTAACCGTTGCGATGTGGATCTTAAATCCTCACCCCCTTATTTTACCTTGCATAATATTTATTCTCTTGCATTTTTACAAGCTTCACAGAAATTTCACCATCTGCCAAATTCCACTTGTTAGTATCACGTTATATACAAAATCAAATATTGTAAGAAGATCCCTTCTTTAAACAGAAAATCATCTTTCTTAATAAAATATCCCTATGTAATCATTTAAGATGTCATTTCCTACTACACATAACTAGCTTATATGATTACATAATGCTGTGAATACAATATAACATTCTTTCTATGATGATCCATGGACATTATGATCTTTTAACCTCGAATGTTAACTTTCACCATTTCAACACAATTCCTATTTTTAGTTATACAACCCTTTTGTATACCCTAACATCATATAGAGATAACCAATTGTCTCAAAACAAAATTACATACCTTATACAGATAACCATGTACCTTTGTAAAGGCAACTGCATAGCTCACCTTCATCTGTCGAGGTCCCAGTTTACTTGTAACATCGCGCATTAGTATTATACATGAATTGATATATATATTCCACTTTTACCCACTCATGGGTGTCAGGCAATGATGTGTGGAAAAAAAAAATAACATTTTCTCGACCACCACATTCAAAGTGTTAGTCGTATAAAGGTAATTAAATCATAAGAACAATCGTACATATAACATATGTTCAAACATCATTTTTACCTGTGTCATAAAAGCTTATACCTCGATTACTGTCTCAAAGATCACTTCCGATCTACCCTACAATTTTCATGTCATCAATGTTTTCCTTAACACATAATAAAACAATCATTCCCTGTGGCAACATAAGGACATCAGAAAATTACAGCATCCTACTAACCTGTATTTGTTTCATGTTGGTTCTAGGTTCCCAATAATCTATCCCTTAACAAAATAACATATAGTTATACATGGATAGCAAGTCGTCATACATATGGAACAATTACAAGTATAAGGATTACTCATTGTTTCCTACGTCTATCTTAGTAAAAATTACTGAAATAAGAGGTATATATAAAAGATACTCATGCATTTTCATCAATGTATTAACTGATTAATATTCACATGTATACCTTTGTAATTATAACCATTTTCCTTTGAAATCTCACAATTTCCTAGTCTTAGAAAACTTCACCCAATTAAAGTTAATTTCTTTGTTTAAAAGAAACCAGACATCTTAGTCTAGCCAAACTATACTTCTTATGGAATATTAATTTAGCATATGTAACTCACTTATAGTTGGTACCTTAGTAAAAAGGAAAACAACATCTTAACCTCACATGAGTAAGCTTCCCTCATAACTAGAAATATTAAATTCACAATGGCTCCTCCTGCAGCATACACCTTTACAGAAATTACTACTAAGGTCACAGCGTTATAAATTTATAAACTTTCTTATTTAAGATAACTCATAAGTAAACGGAACTTGATTGTTTCTTACGTAGTTCAAAACCCAAGACTGACCCAAACTATCAAATATTTAATGGTCCTTTTAACATATAGACTTACTTTTGATCTGAACTTAAAGAATCTTTTAACAGATCTAAGTTGCTTACATTCCCCAACTAAATTTCATATTTGGAAATCTAGACTATTGGTCAATCAAGTTTACTTAGTTATCTAAGGTCAACCAAATTAGGAGACTTCCTTAGCCTATAAACTTCACTGTGAAATGGCTAGGATAACTCCCAATACATGTTTTTACTTTACTTACAAGTACCCATTTCATAAGGGCTTAACTCCCATAGTCTAACTTTTAAAGTAAATTTTTGACCTTATAGAGTATGCAATGTATTGTAGAGTATGACGAGATATTCATCATTTAGTATTTATCAATAGAAGATCATTCAAATGAACGTATGTAATGTTCACAAATAGATACTCTAATTATAACTTTTCAGTAACCTCATACGTACTTACTTGCAATTCCAAGAAGTTTTGTCGCTTACCTCTTGATGATTCTTTGGAAGTGAACATTTTGGCTTATAGAATGCAGCTCCTTTTCTAGTTCGACCAACTTGTATTTGTTCTTCTCCAATTGAGCTCAATAAGCCCAAGTGTTTGCAACCTGTGCTCTGGCGGAAGAAACTTGAAGTCGAGCTTGGAGATTCATTTTCCCCTCCTCCAGTACAATCCATGCATCCAAAATGAAACACAAATAATTGATTAGTCAACTTAACAACCTTCATACTTACTTATCGCATGTTGAGCTCATTAGGCCTTAGTGTTGTAACCTAATGCTCTGATACCATATGTAACATACCCAGATAGCTAAATTAGAATTTGGTGTATGTCTGGAAAAAACTTTCTTCATTTTTTTTTTCTTTTCACATGACTATATAAGCTAACCAAATCATTACGAAATAACCATGCATTATTCTTCATCAAATCATATACTCATATAAGACATACAAGATAAGCCATCAAATTTATCAAGGAGATTGAAACACATCAGGTACACATAAGATTGAGACCATATATATACGTGGTTCACCCACTAGAAACAAATACTTCTTTCAATAAAACAATG
Source organism: Larix kaempferi (assembly GCA_027924585.1). NCBI lineage: Eukaryota > Viridiplantae > Streptophyta > Pinopsida > Pinales > Pinaceae > Larix > Larix kaempferi. The sequence continues at coordinate 332,943 of BSBM01001355.1, read as the reverse complement.
GTAATAACCCCATCATAATCATAGCGAAACTTTTTATGAACAACCAACCTTATATATGATCGTATACATCAAGTAATCGTAACATTTTTAAGGGCAGGAACAAGTACTCATACATAAGACACATTGAGAAACATCATCGAAGCCACAAGAGACAAAATATAACGTGGTTCACCCGTACACGGGCTAGTCCACAAAAGGTGTGTGCATCTTTTATTATTAGGTCAAAAAGAATAATAAGATTACAATAAGCATCCTAGTTGTTGTAACAAGATTCCTTCCTTTCCTATCAAGCCTCTATTCCATAGAGCTTTTTCATGAATCCACCAAAGGATGCGGCATCTTATATTATTCATAAACGGGTTTACATTTACAACACGACGATTGCATTGAATCAATTTCCACTTCTCAAGGCCTCTCTCCTAGAGAGTACTTCCAAAACATTCGACACTACATCAGAATTATTGCAGAGATCTATTCTCTTGTAAAAGAATAACTTAACCCTATTTTTCTTCTAGGTATCCAACTCTACAATAAAACGACATAGATCCATTATAATTAGCATAACTAAATCTGTAAATATAGTCAAGAATCTACATCTCAGTAAGATGTATAACCCCTTCCATATATAAACTAAGATGTATGACATTGAAGTACATAATTCCAACGCTTGTTCTCCAAGGTACTCATATGTGTAAATGAATTCTCTAACTAAGATGTATAACCTTTTACATATGTTTATAAGGTGTATAATTCTCCTTTCTATAAACATGTAGACACGAATTCTCTTTTGCTACATCCTATAAAGTACTAGATATATAATTGTAAGAACAATTGCAGTATAAAGATACAATCTAAAGGTAATTTCCAAAATATATATACATATAATGCAACTGCATGTTCAGGAAACTTAAAGAAAGGAAACCTAGAGATAAAGCAAACATGCCTCTATCCTATCTATGTTTCGGCATTAACGCTTTCAGAAATAATCCTCTAAACATACAATTTTTTAGCAATCCCATACATCCCGTAGAGGTAACTTAAAGAAAAGAGATCTCACCTGTGCCCCAGGCATTATCCAAACAAGAAGTAGGGATTTGTGACAATCAATTAAGGACAAAGATTGTGGTATTCATACTCAGGAATTTGAGGCAGTACAACCAATAATCCTACAGGATAGAAACCCGGAAATATACAACCGAAAAATAAGGTTCCAGGAAGTACATATAACATTCTCCACGGCATTTTAGATTAAATCTAGAATACTTTTTTTTTTTTTTTTCAACACAGGACCAACGACTCAAAACTCAACACGCCATCACTACATGAACTCGAGAACGCAGTCCTCAATAGGAGCTAAACAACATATGCTGTGGAATTCTTGGCTTTCCAAAGAAAAATACAGAGATCGTTTTAAATGCACCGAAACAAATCATTTCTAGTGACTGTAGTGCTCTGGTTTTACAGCAGAGCACTATGTAAAATTTCAGGGTTAATTTTCTACGTTTTAAACTTTATCAGTTTACAGAAGTAAATTTCTAAGAATTACTATATGCCTAAATGATATTTAGTGTACTTTCGTGTTTTCCATCAACCTTACCTTCGTAATTTAAAATAAGCAAGCATATCAATAATTCCTTTTCAACAATCATGTTCCAGCATAAGAATAGGTTCCACAACTTAGTAAATCAGAAAATAGGTTTCACAACTTAGTAAATCAGAAAATAGGTTTCACAACTTAGTAAATCAGTAAATAGCAAGTTATGCATGTTTACAGTAAGATTTTAGCATAATAATCAAATAACGTAAATGACAAGGAAATTACCTGATGCTGATGCTAACCGTAGGTTGTAGTAGGTTGTATAACCTCTTAGACAGCCAAACTGAAGTGTCCACCCTACCGACCAGCTATTATCTTGCTGGCCCTTGGAAATCAAAGGATTTCCAAGCCCCCGAGCCCACAATCTGATAATCCCGAGAGCAGTCTTCCTTCCGTTCTCAAAATTTTTCTGTTCTCCAATCAAACTTTCTGTTCTCCCAATCTTCTGTTCTCAAAACTTCTTTTCCCCCTCCATCCAAAAAAAAAAACTCCCTTTCTCCAAGCTCTCCCCCTCTATATAATTTCCCTTCCTCGAGAATATCTTGGGCTTACTCCACCGCCCCAAAATCCCCCCTCTCGAGCCCCTCAACATTTACTCCTATCACCAGTTCATTCATACACGGTTCTGTATAAAAATGTTTAATTAATTACTCTCCTGGAAAAATTAGTTGGTTTTGGATTGACGGTCGTAAGTATTTATTTCGGTGGGGATTATCACCCAAAGGTTATCCATTCGAAACAAGCTTCTTTGAATACAAGTCTATCCGCCATCCTTGATATTTTAATGTTATTAATGTAATTAATAAAATATTATATAATTAGTTGCCCCTTTTCAACTTGGACATGATGTGTCTTAATGGTCCACCTTATCCGTCGAGACCACTTAGCTTGAGGTTTAAATTCCAAGATTAACATTGAATAATTAAATAACCATTTTCCATCACATCACGTTCATTCCAAAAATGATTATCCTATTATGGCTAACTTTTGAAATGGAAATAATTACACAATATTAATTTATAAATCAATATTTTAAATCTTACTTATATTGCAATTGTTACGATAGGGATATAAATGTTGCTGGAATATTATTAATTAAGTAAATAATAATAATTAGATCACCATTTATTAATTAATAATAATAATGAAATCACCATTTAACAATAATAAAAGGTGAATTAATCATAGTATTCTTAATTATTTGTTTATCACATGAGTACCCTATCATCAACATAGCATCCTTGTTCTTATAAACAAAGCACTTGTGAGGGCTTAAACAATTTTACTAATTAATTAGACACTATCATTACCCTATTCACAACAGTTCTTCTATGACAATGTTAACTGACGACACTTGTCTTAGTTTATTTTTACAATGTTTTCATATAATTACTAATTCACTTATTTACACATTGACAACCTAACCATTCATTACCTAAGTTGATTGATGTATCCTTAACTGAGTTATCTATGACATTTATACTACTATTCAAGCATGACAAGTATGTTATACACCAGTAATATTGTACACATACAAGGTGTGCATGCATGGCCAGTGTATGCACATGTCGGATATGTACTATAAACAAACCCCATTCCGCCTATGCATACTTGCTAACTAATAATAGTATCTACCCCCATGCAGAAGAGCAAGCATAATATATAGTATAATTACTTTAACATCCTCGGTTTTTTAACAGTTAACCCTTTACGATTTAACATCATTGTCTTTATGTTTAAATTAGTTTAATCAATCAAGTACAGGAAGGGTGCCTACTTCCACTAACTCGGAATCAAGGAATACTAAACCCCCAACAGTACTAACTAACACATCCTCCCATCATAACCTACGTCCAGCATCCTCCCTATCCTCCCTCTGCTAGTACAACAGTGGATGTCGGACTCACCGATCTGACCACATAGAACTTGAGAGCGATAGTGTCGGCTGAACAGCGGACCTATCCTCCCCTAGCAGGCATCCGACCATCGTCATCACAACAACATGGGGAGCGTGTCTCAGCACGACCCTCCCACGACCTCGGGTCTCATGGAACCATAGGGTGGGAAACACATCCATCCCTCTCAACATACTGGGCCTACGCCCTTATCAACTCATACTTGCTGCTATCGGGATTATCAGTTTGTGTTATCGTATCCTCATTTTGGCTGCTGAAGTTTGCTGTATGAACATGTTTTCCTTTCCAATATATATCAGATCAAGTAACTGGCTATCCCATAGCCCTTGAGTCCTGTAGGTTAGTATTTTTCAAAATACAATTTATAGAAAGAATTTCCCATTGATCGCCAATTGATCCATGTTATCATTTTATTTCATGTAACCTTTTAGCTCATCATAGATGCGTATGACATATAACATTTCAATAATTCATATAAGAAGATGGTATCTACGTACCGAATCATATATTTCACATTTCATTAATGAAAACATATAAACATATACTGCAATCATAAAATAAGGAAATCATATGATAATCATGACATCATAATCGCATAACATAGTAACATCATAATCATGGTGAAATCATAAAACAGAGTAACATCATATAACGAGGTCCAATATAGTTTACTCAGTCGAGCTGAGTTCAACAGAATATATAGGAAATAAAGTATGGTGTGTCTAACTAATAAATATGCTGAATCAAAATATGGGAGTTACAGTGACCATACTATATGCGAGATTATGAAGACCCTAGGCAGCATACCAAGAGGACTTTCGACAGGAATTCGATGTATTTCCAGACGATCGCACTAGCACAAAGTTCTACAGCAAAATGCAAGCAGGACCGCACTATTACAACCGAAATCAAAGGATTTTAAAAAGAGAACAAGAAGGATCTAGGATTTAATATCCTTTCCAAAACGTGTCCACCAAGTCACACCAATACAGAGAAATTGTATTCTACTAAGCTTATCACAGGAAAGCCAGACGCAATAACCCCAAATGGAGTATACGGGGGTATCTAAACCTAATAGGAAATACAATACATGATTTACATGCACACACAGTATGCAGAGGATATATACAGATCTGAAACCAAATAAAAACTTGAACTCGAGATAAGATGGTCTATAGAGCCATCCCTCCATCGCATGGCACAAAAATAATTACTCACCAGCAGGAGACTTGGGATTCGATCTCGTACAGATCGTCCCCCTCCCATCTAACTGAAACGAAATAAAAATTAAACCGTCAGATAAGACTCTCTACAGAGTTATCCCTCCATCACATGGAAAAAATGCAAATTCACCGGCAAGACTTGGGGATCGATTTTATACAGATCGCCCCACTCTGGTTCTAACTGAAACCAAATAAGGGATTGGATAGTGGGATCAGACTCTCTATCGTGATTTTTCCCAGCATACGCAGCCAACATTAAGATATGAACACAAGTTTACAGGGATCGTGCCCCATAGGCAGCAAACAACCTCATAACGTTTCCGAAATACATACAGCAAGGATAACTATAAGAACTCAGGTTTCTTGTCCCTCCAATGACAGGGATCATATTCCTTTAGCCACGAATTGTGCTAAAACAACCGTATGAGATATGAGATCTCAAGGTTCGTATTTCCTTTTTCAGAAATGTGCTATTAGTCAGGATTAGTGCTATACAGCAATAAATCTATGAGATTGCATGGATCGTATTTTCTTCTAGCAATAATAAGAACAAAAAAAAATCATGAAATAATCTTCGACAGACTTCAACCTTATGAAAATAAACTTTGACAGCATACCTTTTAAAGAACTCGACAAAGGTTAATCAAATTCCGCAGAGACGATCGAGACCACTATTTCGACAGCACAGAGACCTATGCGCTCAAGAGCGATCTATTCTTTCAATAAACCTTGGACACACGCAGCATCTAGAGAAAGGGAGCCTGCAACCGGTTCCTTCCTTGAGGAAACATACATGCTAAGCTTCGTCCCCTCCTACATCGATCTTCAGGGCTCAACTTATTACAGATCCTACGGGTTCCTCAGAGTAGTCGACCGATTTTGATCTGGTGGGCTAACGCCTAAATCCATCGATCGCTCCAATGCTAGACTCCCCTTTTTCAAACGAACTCGACCATTATAAAAAGGGGCCTCGCCCTTCCTTCAAATGACACATGGTAAGCTGTAAGGAGACAACTGGGAGCTTAACTGGAGCTCAATACTCTAATATAGGGACAACTCCCACTACAAATCTTCGTCGAGCACTCAACTATAAGGAGACAAGTGGCGGCTTAACTGGAGCTTAATACTCCACTATAGGGACAACTCCCACTACAAATCTTCGCCGAGCATTCTAAACGGTTACACGATCTTTTTTTTTATCTTCTATAAATAATTTAGAAAATGGTGGGGTTAGTCCTTCTTAGTTATAAAAATAAAAGGCCCTAATTATTTAATTCCTTGGCGCTATTTAGGTGCAATGGCCTTGATGATAAATATCCATTCTTCATGGATAGTTAAGTGATGCTTTGATATAGATATATGTGTATAAGTATTTGTTTACATGTAAACTCCAATAAGTCTTTGTTGGGCATATTTATACATATAGGTTAATAATAACCTATTTTTTTAGCTCATTATTTTATCCCTAAGGTATCTCTCTTTAATACTTCTAAGATAATAATAAAGTGAAGATTTATAAAACCCATTGAAGGTAACTATACATATATTATAAATAATATATATATATATAGTTATATAGTTATACTATTCAAGGTCTAATCAAGCATTTATTTTAGAGGTGGTCGTGTGACCTCATTGTTATTTCTTGACGGTTAATCATTTAGAAGACCTCTTCAGGACTCGAAGTTAACTTAGGATGAATTTATATCTCATGTTAATCAAGTAAACACCATTGTTCATTTACAAAATGAGGGCATAAGGAGGGATATTACATCCTTCTCCCCTTAAAATTAACACCGTCCTCGGTGTTCATACTTTAGCCTTCTCTTCTAGAATCATCATTTTCTTGCTTCATCATTTTGTTTTGACTTTCTTTGAACTTCCATGATTGCTGTATGTTAGTATTGCTCGTAACCTTCATTTTCAACTTCAAAACTGGAAAAAATATTGTTTAGTAAAACACATCATTAATCCCATAATCAATCTTAGAAGCATAAACAATGCGCCCCATATCATTTGTAATCCATGGAATATATTTAGTGTTCTTTATCATCACAAGCACACATAATTCCCATGCTTCCAAGAATGTAGTTCATTAATTAATTAAAACACATCATTCACTTGATCCAGGGAATTATTGCCTAGCACTCTAGTGCTCTCAGAGCAATCCCTTCGGAAATTCTCGCCTAACACCTCAGTGCTCACGCAGCGATTCTTTCAGAGACTCTTGCCTAACACCATAGTGCTCACGTAGCAATACTGTCTCTCATGCATACTAAGCAGCGTCCTGCCTCCCACATATACATTTTCTTATAGCTTGCCTAGGTCTTACAGCCAGCCCATTCTCCGAGAATCCTAGTGGCTGTTCAATCCCTGATTTTAGGGAGTATTTCAGTGCTATTACAACACACTTTACACAATTTCCCCTCAAGCCTTCTCGCTTGAGTCCCGGAATTTATTTTCCCCAAGCTGCCTTGCTTGAGTCAATTTAGTCAATTTATTTCGTCATATACATTCTGTACCCATATGATTACTCTGACCAATCTGGGTCGAGTTTCCTGATTAAAAATATATCAAAATTTAAAAGAATCTGTAACCGTTGCGATGTGGATCTTAAATCCTCACCCCCTTATTTTACCTTGCATAATATTTATGCTCTTGCATTTTCACAAGCTTCACAGAAATTTCACCATCTGCCAAATTCCACTTGTTAGTATCACTTTATATACAAAATCAAATATTGTAAGAAGATCCCTTCTTTAAACAGAAAATCATCTTTCTTAATAAAATATCCCTATGTAATCATTTATGATGTCATTTCCTACTACACATAACTAGCTTATATGATTACATAATGCTGTGAATACAATATAACATTCTTTCTATGATGATCCATGGACATTATGATCTTTTAACCTCGAATGTTAACTTTCACCATTTCAACACAATTCCTATTTTTAGTTATACAACCCTTTTGTATACCCTAACATCATATAGAGATAACCAATTGTCTCAAAACAAAATTACATACCTTATACAGATAACCATGTACCTTTGTAAAGGCAACCGCATAGCTCACCTTCATCTGTCGAGGTCCCAGTTTACTTGTAACATCGCGCATTAGTATTATACATGAATTGATATATATATTCCACTTTTACCCACTGATGGGTGTCAGGCAATGATGTGTGGAAAAAAAAAATAACATTTTCTCGACCACCACATTCAAAGTGTTAGTCGTATAAAGGTAATTAAATCATAAGAACAATCGTACATATAACATATGTTCAAACATCATTTTTACCTGTGTCATAAAAGCTTATACCTCGATTACTGTCTCAAAGATCACTTCCGATCTACCCTACAATTTTCATGTCATCAATGTTTTCCTTAACACATAATAAAACAATCATTCCCTGTGGCAACATAAGGACATCAGAAAATTACAGCATCCTACTAACCTGTATTTGTTTCATGTTGGTTCTAGGTTCCCAATAATCTATCCCTTAACAAAATAACATATAGTTATACATGGATAGCAAGTCGTCATACATATGGAACAATTACAAGTATAAGGATTACTCATTGTTTCCTACGTCTATCTTAGTAAAAATTACTGAAATAAGAGGTATATATAAAAGATACTCATGCATTTTCATCAATGTATTAACTGATTAATATTCACATGTATACCTTTGTAATTATAACCATTTTCCTTTGAAATCTCACAATTTCCTAGTCTTAGAAAACTTCACCCAATTAAAGTTAATTTCTTTGTTTAAAAGAAACCAGACATCTTAGTCTAGCCAAACTATACTTCTTATGGAATATTAATTTAGCATATGTAACTCACTTATAGTTGGTACCTTAGTAAAAAGGAAAACAACATCTTAACCTCACATGAGTAAGCTTCCCTCATAACTAGAAATATTAAATTCACAATGGCTCCTCCTGCAGCATACACCTTTACAGAAATTACTACTAAGGTCACAGCGTTATAAATTTATAAACTTTCTTATTTAAGATAACTCATAAGTAAACGGAACTTGATTGTTTCTTACGTAGTTCAAAACCCAAGACTGACCCAAACTATCAAATATTTAATGGTCCTTTTAACATATAGACTTACTTTTGATCTGAACTTAAAGAATCTTTTAACAGATCTAAGTTGCTTACATTCCCCAACTAAATTTCATATTTGGAAATCTAGACTATTGGTCAATCAAGTTTACTTAGTTATCTAAGGTCAACCAAATTAGGAGACTTCCTTAGCCTATAAACTTCACTGTGAAATGGCTAGGATAACTCCCAATACATGTTTTTACTTTACTTACAAGTACCCATTTCATAAGGGCTTAACTCCCATAGTCTAACTTTTAAAGTAAATTTTTGACCTTATAGAGTATGCAATGTATTGTAGAGTATGACGAGATATTCATCATTTAGTATTTATCAATAGAAGATCATTCAAATGAACGTATGTAATGTTCACAAATAGATACTCTAATTATAACTTTTCAGTAACCTCATACGTACTTACTTGCAATTCCAAGAAGTTTTGTCGCTTACCTCTTGACGATTCTTTGGAAGTGAACATTTTGGCTTATAGAATGCAGCTCCTTTTCTAGTTCGACCAACTTGTATTTGTTCTTCTCCAATTGAGCTCAATAAGCCCAAGTGTTTGCAACCTGTGCTCTGGCGGAAGAAACTTGAAGTCGAGCTTGGAGATTCATTTTCCCCTCCTCCAGTACAATCCATGCATCCAAAATGAAACACAAATAATTGATTAGTCAACTTAACAACCTTCATACTTACTTATCGCATGTTGAGCTCATTAGGCCTTAGTGTTGTAACCTAATGCTCTGATACCATATGTAACATACCCAGATAGCTAAATTAGAATTTGGTGTATGTCTGGAAAAAACTTTCTTCATTTTTTTTTTCTTTTCACATGACTAATAAGCTAACCAAATCATTACGAAATAACCATGCATTATTCTTCATCAAATCATATACTCATATAAGACATACAAGATAAGCCATCAAATTTATCAAGGAGATTGAAACACATCAGGTACACATAAGATTGAGACCATATATATACGTGGTTCACCCACTAGAAACAAATACTTCTTTCAATAAAACAATGGTAATAACCCCATCATAATCATAGCTAAACTTTTTATGAACAACCAACCTTATATATGATCGTATAAATCAAGTAATCGTAACATTTTTAAGGGCAGGAACAAGTACTCATACATAAGACACATTGAGAAACATCATCGAAGCCACAAGAGACAAAATATAACGTGGTTCACCCGTACACGGGCTAGTCCACAAAAGGTGTGTGCATCTTTTATTATTAGGTCAAAAAGAATAATAAGATTACAATAAGCATCCTAGTTGTTGTAACAAGATTCCTTCCTTTCCTATCAAGCCTCTATTCCATAGAGCTTTTTCATGAATCCACCAAAGGATGCGGCATCTTATATTATTCATAAACGGGTTTACATTTACAACACGACGATTGCATTGAATCAATTTCCACTTCTCAAGGCCTCTCTCCTAGAGAGTACTTCCAAAACATTCGACACTACATCAGAATTATTGCAGAGATCTATTCTCTTGTAAAAGAATAACTTAACCCTATTTTTCTTCTAGGTATCCAACTCTACAATAAAACGACATAGATCCATTATAATTAGCATAACTAAATCTGTAAATATAGTCAAGAATCTACATCTCAGTAAGATGTATAACCCCTTCCATATATAAACTAAGATGTATGACATTGAAGTACATAATTCCAACGCTTGTTCTCCAAGGTACTCATATGTGTAAATGAATTCTCTAACTAAGATGTATAACCTTTTACATATGTTTATAAGGTGTATAATTCTCCTTTCTATAAACATGTAGACACGAATTCTCTTTTGCTACATCCTATAAAGTACTAGATATATAATTGTAAGAACAATTGCAGTATAAAGATACAATCTAAAGGTAATTTCCAAAATATATATACATATAATGCAACTGCATGTTCAGGAAACTTAAAGAAAGGAAACCTAGAGATAAAGCAAACATGCCTCTATCCTATCTATGTTTCGGCATTAACGCTTTCAGAAATAATCCTCTAAACATACAATTTTTTAGCAATCCCATACATCCCGTAGAGGTAACTTAAAGAGATCTCACCTGTGCCCCAGGCATTATCCAAACAAGAAGTAGGGATTTGTGACAATCAATTAAGGACAAAGATTGTGGTATTCATACTCAGGAATTTGAGGCAGTACAACCAATAATCCTACAGGATAGAAACCCGGAAATATACAACCGAAAAATAAGGTTCCAGGAAGTACATATAACATTCTCCACGCCATTTTAGATTAAATCTAGAATACGTTTTTTTTTTTTTTTTCAACACAGGACCAACGACTCAAAACTCAACACGCCATCACTACATGAACTCGAGAACGCAGTCCTCAATAGGAGCTAAACAACATATGCTGTGGAATTCTTGGCTTTCCAAAGAAAAATACAGAGATCGTTTTAAATGCACCGAAACAAATCATTTCTAGTGACCATACTATATGCGAGATTATGAAGACCCTAGGCAGCATACCAAGAGGACTTTCGACAGGAATTCGATGTATTTCCAGACGATCGCACTAGCACAAAGTTCTACAGCAAAATGCAAGCAGGACCGCGCTATTACAACCGAAATCAAAGGATTTTAAAAAGATAACAAGAAGGATCTAGGATTTAATATCCTTTCCAAAACGTGTCCACCAAGTCACACCAATACAGAGAAATTGTATTCTACTAAGCTTATCACAGGAAAGCCAGACGCAATAACCTCAAATGGAGTATACGGGGGTATCTAAACCTAATAGGAAATACAATACATGATTTACATGCACACACAGTATGCAGAGGATATATACAGATCTGAAACCAAATAAAAACTTGAACTCGAGATAAGATGGTCTATAGAGCCATCCCTCCATCGCATGGCACAAAAATAATTACTCACCAGCAGGAGACTTGGGATTCGATCTCGTACAGATCGTCCCACTCCCATCTAACTGAAACGAAATAAAAATTAAACCGTCAGATAAGACTCTCTACAGAGTTATCCCTCCATCACATGGAAAAAATGCAAATTCACCGGCAAGACTTGGGGATCGATTTTATACAGATCGCCCCACTCTGGTTCTAACTGAAACCAAATAAGGGATTGGATAGTGGGATCAGACTCTCTATCGTGAGTTTTCCCAGCATACGCATCCAACATTAAGATATGAACACAAGTTTACAGGGATCGTGCCCCATAGGGAGCAAACAACCTCATAACGTTTCCGAAATACATACAGCAAGGATAACTATAAGAACTCAGGTTTCTTGTCCCTCCAATGACAGGGATCATATTCCTTTAGCCACGAATTGTGCTAAAACAACCGTATGAGATATGAGATCTCAAGGTTCGTATTTCCTTTTTCAGAAATGTGCTATTAGTCAGGATTAGTGCTATACAGCAATAAATCTATGAGATTGCATGGATCGTATTTTCTTCTAGCAATAATAAGAACAAAAAAAAATCATGAAATAATCTTCGACGGACTTCAACCTTATGAAAATAAACTTTGACAGCATACCTTTTAAAGAACTCGACAAAGGTTAATCAAATTCCGCAGAGACGATCGAGACCACTATTTCGACAGCACAGAGACCTATGCGCTCAAGAGAGATCTATTCTTTCAATAAACCTTGGACACACGCAGCATCCAGAGAAAGGGAGCCTGCAACCGGTTCCTTCCTTGAGGAAACATACATGCTAAGCTTCGTCCCCTCCTACATCGATCTTCAGGGCTCAACTTATTACAGAGCCTACGGGTTCCTCAGAGTAGTCGACTGATTTTGATCTGGTGGGCTAACGCCTAAATCCATCGATCGCTCCAATGCCAGACTCCCCTTTTTCAAACGAACTCGACCATTATAAAAAGGGGCCTCGCCCTTCCTTCAAATGACACATGGTAAGCTGTAAGGAGACAACTGGCAGCTTAACTGGAGCTCAATACTCCAATATAGGGACAACTCCCACTACAAATCTTCGTCGAGCACTCAACTATAAGGAGACAAGTGGCGGCTTAACTGGAGCTTAATACTCCACTATAGGGACAACTCCCACTACAAATCTTCGCCGAGCATTCTAAACGGTTACACGATCTTTTTTTTTTATCTTCTATAAATAATTTAGAAAATGGTGGGGTTAGTCCTTCTTAGTTATAAAAATAAAAGGCCCTAATTATTTAATTCCTCGGCGCTATTTAGGTGCAATGGCCTTGATGATAAATATCCATTCTTCATGGATAGTTAAGTGATGCTTTGATATAGATATATGTGTATAAGTATTTGTTTACATGTAAACTCCAAAAAGTCTTTGTTGGGCATATTTATACATATAGGTTAATAATAACCTATTTTTTTAGCTCATTATTTTATCCCTAAGGTATCTCTCTTTAATACTTCTAAGATAATAATAAAGTGAAGATTTATAAAACCCATTGAAGGTAACTATACATATATTATAAATAATATATATATATATAGTTATATAGTTATACTATTCAAGGTCTAATCAAGCATTTATTTTAGAGGTGGTCGTGTGACCTCATTGTTATTTCTTGACGGTTAATCATTTAGAAGACCTCTTCAGGACTCGAAGTTAACTTAGGATGAATTTATATCTCAAGTTAATCAAGTAAACACCATTGTTCATTTACAAAATGAGGGCATAAGGAGGGATATTACAGGGTTAGCCGGGTATTATAGAAGGTTTGTTGAGGGTTTCTCAAAAATCGCAAAACCGATAACTACCCTACAACATAAAGGCATTAGGTATGAATTGACGGTTGAATGCGATGTCGCATTCGCCGAGTTGAAAAGACTGTTGACGAGTGCACCAATTATATGAGTGCGAGATGTGGAGAAAGAATTCACAGTTTGCACCGATGCTTCAAAGCAAGGTTTGGGTGCAGTGTTGATGCAGGAAAGTGGGGTAATTACTTATGCATCGAGAAAGTTAAAAACACATGAAGAGAATTACCCTACCCATCAAGGTAGAGTTGGCTGCGGTGATGTTAGCTTTGAAGCTTTGGAGACATTACCTTGTTGGACGAATCTTTGAACTCAAGTCGGATCACCAAAGCTTAAGGTATATATTCACTCAGAGACACCTAAATGCTAGGCAAAGGCGACGGAGTGAATTCATGAGCGATTATGATTTTGGGATTTCATACATCAAAGGGAAGGAGAATGTGGTAGACGATGCATTAAGCAGAAAACCAAGACTTTTCTCTCTTATACCCTTGAAGGTGGACATGACTGAAAGAGTCTTAGGATAGCTAATCGGGGATACTTGGTACCTAAAGGTCACATCGACACTCCAGAATGGGAAACATGTGGGACCTAAGTTTGAAGGCTATGAGTTGGAAGCCGATGGTTTGTTGCGGTATCAAGGGAGGATGTATATTCCCGAGGAGGGAGATATTATATAGACTATCCTTAAGGAAGCCCAGAAAGCAGTGAATTGCGCACACCCAGGTGTAAAGAAGATGTATGCAGACATGAAGCAACTCTTTTTTTGGGTAGGGATGAAAAGCGACGTTGTCAAATTCGTCACTAGGTGCCTTGAGTTTCAGCAGGTAAAAGTTGATCATCACCACTCGGCAGGACTGTTACAGCCTCATGACATTCCTATGTTGAAGTGGGAGGCTATCTCCATGGACTTCATGGTGGGATTGCCTCTTACCTCTCATAGGCATTACGCCATTATGGTCATCTTTGACAAACTGACCAAAACTGCTCGTGACTTCATTCTAGTCAAGGAGACCTATGATGTCACGGATGTGACCCGTGTGTTCATAGATGAAGTGGTACGTCTCCATGGGTTTCCCAAGAAGATAATCTCGGATAGAGATTCGAGGTTTACATCCAGGTTTTGGACGAGTTTGTAGTTGGCATTAGGTACTCAGTTGAACCTAAGCATCACTTACCATCTAGAGACAGATGGGAAAATAGAAAGAGTGAATCAGGTGATGGATCAACAAACTCATTGGCAAAAGCACTTGCCTTTGGTTGGGTTCGCTTATAACAACAATTCCCATAGCTCAATTGGTATGCCTCCATATAAAGCATTGTATGGAAGGCCATGCAGAACGCCATTGAGTTGGGAAAGGTTAGAGGATCGAGTAATAATAGGACCTGAGTTGATTCAGGAGATGGAAGAATAGGTTGTTCAGATTAGACAACGGTTAAAGGAAGCTCAGGATAGACAGAAGAGCTATGCCGATTCACATAGGGTTGACAGAAGCTATAAGGTTGGTGATGCAGTGTTCATCCACATCAGGCCTATCAAAAGTACCATCAGGTTTGGGAAAGGGAAAAAGTTGTCGCCACGATTTATAGGACCCTTTGAAATTTTAGAAAAGGTTGGACTTGTCGCGTATCGTCTTGCGCTGCCACCCCATTTGCACAAAACTCATAATGTTTTTCATGTATCTATTTTACGACATTATGTAGCTGATGAGTCTCATAAAATAAATTGGAAGGAACTGCAGGTTTCAGACCAGGGGACCATCAAGGTCGAACCATTACTTATATTGGGCCGTAGGGTTAAACAGTTGAGGCACCGTTTGGTGGACCAAGTTAAGTTCCAGTGGGACTGATATAGTCCAAGTTCTACTACCTGGGAGGACGTAGAGACTATGCGTCGTGATTATCCCACACTTTTTTTACCATAACTTCGGGACGAAGTTTCCTGAAGGGTGGGTGTATGTAACACCTCGTTTGACATTACTACCTAAACTACTATTATATGTTGTATTTGTTTGATTGTGAGACTTCGTCGGTTTGACGACACTGTGGACATACGGTTCTATTATTTTGCCGATACATATATGTGTGTGTGTGTGTGTGTGTGTGTGTGTGATGTTAGTATTATGATCGGTAATCATGTTTAGATATGTATCATGTGTTAATTATATATGCAAATTACTGAATGATGGGTACGTGGATACCGTTACAGTTATATGTTGAATAAATGAATGTTATGCCAGGTGCATGGCGAATAAATGAGTTTATTATTGTTATGTTATTCTAAAATGTATGTGTATATGTTGAGGATTTATGCAGGATACTCTATATTGTATGTCGAGGAATGAATTACAGGTTGAAACAGCTAAGTGATTGCTGGATCCTACGAGGTGGGAGAGCCTCGAAGACATGGACTTCGAAAGATAAATGGTATGCGAGTGATGCCTTATTTACTTTCGCATGATTATTCTTATGATGTATATTATGACATGGGTGGGGTAGGATTTCAGGAAACTCAACCACCCGGGTTGATTATACGATCACAAATCGAGTACAAGTGCAACGATGTTGTTATGTCAGGTAGGCATAGTCCCTTATTCCATTAGGGGGGTGGAGGATTTACCCACTGTTTATCCCCGAAACCCAGAGTCATGGGAGGGTTGTGCTACGGCATGCTCCCCAAGGTGTGTGATGATGACTGGTGGTTTCTTGCTGGGGAAGCTTGGTCGATGTAGTCGACACTTCCGCTTATGGGTTCTAGTTGGAACCGGTCATGGATTGACATTTCAGGGTAGTCCAACAAAGAAAAGTATAGGATGTGGAGGTTAGAGATGATATAGGTAGATAGGTGTAGCTTGAAGTAGGGGTGAAAACAAGATCTAACTATATGTGTGTAAAACCCTTGAGTGAGTATGTGTCGTAACTCAATAATGTATGAATTGTCGTAACTTAATGAGATTTCAGTTAGTTAATGGATTGTACCTTGCAAACTACGTTTAAAGCTTGTGTCAGGGAACAACAAGTTTCATGATTATGATTGATGTGTGTGTGAATTATTACGGTTAGTGTACTTACGCGAGGTATGTAAGCAGTAGCTACGCTTACATAACTCGCCTACATTTTTATGAATTGTGTGAAATATTGTTGAATAACAATGTTAATTATTGTTGAGTAATAGTTAATTATTGTTGATTGATGTTAAAAAAGTCGATTAAGGTTAATAATTATGATTAACGTTAATAATGTAGATTAATGTTAGTTATTGTCGATCAAGGTTAATAAAGTTGGTTAATGTTAATAAAGTTGGTTAATGATTAATTAATGTGGATTAATGTTAAAAATTTGGAATAATGTTAATTATGGTTTACTAATGATTCATTGTGTTAATAGTGATTAGTTAATGTTAATTAGGCTATTCTTATCTTTAGTAGAATTTATTAATCAAGTTAAATGTAATTAAGAGAGTAATGTTGAATGGTAATAGTGTCATGAATGATTATTAGGTTAATCACAATTAATTAGGGTTAATTAGGATTAATTAGGATGTGGTATTAAATTAATATGTTAAAATGTGCTTGGGATTTATAAGTAAACATTATTAATTAAAATATGAATTTGTGTGTTGTATTGGTCAATGAATGAAGGATGGTATTAATGAGAATAAGTTTGTATTTAATGGGAAACTTGTGGTTGGTGGATGACCCCAACCCATACATTAAAATAAAAATATTAATTATAAATAAATGGGGGCCCATACATTAAAATAAATTATGAATTATGAATTGATGGGGGTTGAACCATTTAAGCTTAGGATAAGGAATTAATGGTGGAGGGGAAGAGAGTCGGAAAACATGGGATAAGATGGAGAAGAGAGGAAGAAGAGGAGGATCTTAGCTTAGATATTTTGGGAGAAGTTTTGGATAGGAGGGTGAGAATTTTCAGAGTAGAGTTGAAAGAGCTGAAAGGGGGTTTTTGCTGGATATTTTCTGAAGGCATATAACAGGTTGGCTTGTACTCGGTTTGGGCTCGGAGGTCCAAAGGGGTACCTTTGGAGCTATGTGATCGGCGAGACCTCGCCAGTTGGCAGGGTGGCAAAACTGTTTGGGGCTGGTTGAGTTTCATAGCTTTGGGGAAGGTTTGGTTGCAGGGAAAAGGAAAGGGGACAACAACAAGGGTGGATCTACTAGCTATCTACAAGTAATTTCCAGCAGGTATATTTATCATTTCTACCTTTGTCAAATTATGTTTAAGTTAATTACAAAAGATTATATGTTGTTAATCCTACACAAACAGAACTGATTAGAGGTAGATAAACCTGTAAAAGTGAATGCAAATTTTATATTTTTACAGGCATGTAAATGAGCAAAACTAGAAATGAAAACATGAAAAAAACAGAAACAAATGTGAAAACAAAGTAAACATGGATTTTATTAAACTTAGAAAATTTAGGACTTGGGTGCTACACATGGTATCAAAGCCATGGTTCCAAATCTGAACCAGAGAGCTCACTACAGAGAGGAGACTTGAGTTAAAAAAAAAAAGGATGGATTTACCCTGCCTTAAGCTAATTGCTAAATTTCACAAATTAGCAAGATGATGACTGGAAAATTTATTATGTGCAGAAACATAAAACAAAATGTCACTAGAAGCCTTGCATAAGTGTAAGTTTACACCTGCAACAAGAAAACAAGACAAGGATGATAAGTGAGTAAGGGATTAAATGCAAAAATTCTTACATATGGTGACCTAGAATTAGACATTATATATATATATATATATATATATATATAATTTGTTTACAATAACAAAAACAAAATTATATAAATATAAACCATTTATATATATATAGATATAGATATGCACGCAAATACAGAGATTATGCATATGAACAAAAACATATAATTTCAAGTTAAATTTAAATTTAATCTAAATTAAATTTAAATCAAAACATTTTTTTTATATAACAAGGTGAATAGAAGTTATATAAATTTTTATTTTATTTTGAATATATATAACAAAAACCATGATGTGTATAGAGATAATGTAAACAATTTATTTGTTAAAATTTTCAAAAAAAATAAAACAAAAAATATATATATAGAACAAACCATAACGAAATATAAACAAAATTAATATTATTTTGAAACTTAAATTTACAAAAAAAAAATCAAAATTATACTATAAAAAAAAAGTATATATAAGTTCGTATATATATAGTCTTTTAAAACAAAATAAATTTGTAAATAAATTTTAATTTTTTTTTAAAAACCATACTGAAATTTTAAAATAAAACTACATTGCAATATCAAAAAAAGAGGCAAATTTAAAAAAAAAAATTAATAAAAATTTTATTGAAGAGAAAAAAAAGGGGGATTTTGAAGCTCACTGGGTGAGCTAGGGCACGGCCATGGCTGGCCTGGGCGTAGCCTTGAGCGGCCATAAGCCAGCCCTCGACGCAGCCCTGCACGGTCATGAGCCATCCCTCAGCGTGCTGCTCGGCGCCCTAGGCAGCCTAAGTGTAGCCCAATTGGGCTTGTTGCTCGGCGCCATGGGCTGTCTGAGCGCAACCCATAGGGTGTGTATCGCGGCAGCCCTGGGTGCAGCTACAGCAACCATGAAGTTCAGCAGCCACGCTGAAGAAAAAAAAATTCTATTATATTTTATTTTTTATTTATTGCTTCAAAAAAACAACAATATGAAAAAAAATTGTTTTAACATAGTTCAAAAAAAAATTTGCGTTAATATTTTGTTTGAAGCCGGCCAAATAGCCTTTGGCTGCGGCCTGGGCATGCATCTGGGCATAAGAAAAAAGAATAGATATATACATAAAAAATATATATACCACTAAAAAAAACAAAAAACAAAAAAAGGGGCGCTTGCGGCCTGGCAAGGCTCTGCCTGCAGCTTCGTGACCTGGGTGCGGTCGGCCAGCAGGTGAGCTGCTGCGGCCATGGGAGGCAGGCAGCCAAAATAAAAAAAACAAATAAATAAATAAAAAGAAACATTGCAAAAAAAAAAATAATAATACCCATTTAAAAAAAAAATTGCCAAGCTATGGCGTACCCATAGATGGCGGCTAGCAACCAGCGGCCATTGGCGTCTCCCGCCTCCAGAGGTTAGCGTCTGTTGCATTGTGCCTTCCCTGCTTGCATTATTGCTATTAAAATTTAGAAACAAAATATATATATATATAACCTAAACAGTAACTAAATCTCTACTAACTAAGCAAAGTAATTATACAAAAAAAATCTTCATGTGCAAATAAATTAACTCGCGCTACGGCCATGGCAGCGGGCCAGCAACCCATGGGGCATGGCTAAGGAGCAACTCGGCCAGCAGCCTGTGCTGCAGCGCGCATGCAACCGACACCGGAATTGCAGAGCGTAGAGCAGCTCGGGGCAAATAAAACTGTGAGGGAAAAAAAAAAAGGAAAGTTGCTAGGGTTCGGCTTAGTTTATAGAAACATTTTATAATATTAATTTGCATCATCAGATGACTGGGGAGAGGCACGTGACTTAGTTAAGGCGATTAGGGCTTGATTATTTTTTTAATTAAATATTTTTTTTATTTATTATTAATTTCGAAATTAATATTGATAAATTTTTATTTTTTTTTAATAGTTGTTTCTATAATTAATTTTATTAATTATGGTATAAATCAAGTTAATGCATTAATTTTAAATGTATTACTAGTTGTGAATTAAAATTTTATTTAAAATATATATATATATATATATATAATAAAATAAATAATAACAAAATTCAAAAAATAAATGCTAATTAATTAGTGTTAATGGATGTTAATGTTAATTAATTAGTGTTAGTATGTTAACTAATTAGTGTTAAAAACTAATACAAACTAAATAGTTTTGAGGGGGGGGTTAAAATTAACACTAAATGGTTTATTTGCTCTTAAAAATGTTTCCTACCGAAACTTCGACATATAGTCGAAGGGGCAAGTCTGATATGGAATCTCGAAAACAAGACACCATAGAGACCAGCATGACGAGCTGATCACTAAGACACTGATTCTACCCCATGACCAAGATGTTTGGTAAACACGACTCTAGACTTAAAACTTAGGTTATGTTATTATTTAATTATAAAAATTATTAATGATTAATGAGAAGGGAGGTAGTAACATTAACTAAATAGCTTGAAGAGTGTATGGCGAATTAATGACGATTGTGTGGAATCCACTAACTAAACCTACGTAGAACTACTATAGTATATCTAGTACCGAGTGGCCTCAAGATGGCCTGATCGAAACGTCCTGAACTACAGCTCTTAGAGTAAAAATGCTCGTAAATTAGTCATGAAACACTTTTGAATTAACTATTGATTTTGATAGTAAATCATTCATGATGTCATCATATGCTAATTATCCTATTATTCCATGTTGCAGGGATAAACATTGTAAGAATGCGAGCAGGTCGGGGGCGAGGTCAGGTTACGGCATTACCTGAGCCAAATGTGTCGGCACCATTTCCAGAGACCATCCTTGTATTGCGCTCGCTGGAAGCAATAAACGAAACACTTAAGGGACTTGTACACAGAGGAAGTGTTACCTTGGAGGTAGAAGTGGAGGCCACTCCACTAAGGGAGGAAGTTCCTGTGGTAGAAGTGAACATGGTACCAAGACCTCCGCATCAGGATATCAAAAGGGAGCTTCACAAGGTAAGGCTTCTAGAGTTTTCAGGGGGTCGAGCAGGGATACGAGCAGAGTCTTGGTTGGAAGAGATGACCAAGTGCTTAACCTTACAGGAGTACACTTCCACGTCCAAGTCCAAGATGGCCATATTTCAACTGAAGGGGTGCACTTTGAACTAGTGGGGGAACCAAGAAAGGTAGCTACACCTCACACCAAACACGGTTCCATAGGAACTGTTTGTGGGAAAATTCAAGGGGAAGTACTTTCCTGCATCCTACTAGAAAGAACAAACAGGGGCTCTTCATGCCTTGGTACAAAGACATCTATCCGTGGAGGATTATGAAAAGAGGTTCATGGAATTAGTCAAGTATGTCCCTTACTTGGACAATGACGAATGCCAGGATGAGCACTTCGTGTATGGGCTCAATACCAAGATCAGGGCCCAAGTGTGGAGGTGGAAACCAACTTCGGTCACCGAAGCAGTAGATTGTGGTTGTTACACTAAGGATATGTTGGGTGCAAAGCCCATCAGGTCATTAAACTCTCAATAGTCAGGGTTTGTAGGGAAGGCCCCTCGAAGCTACCCTCGGTGAGGAGATGCAAGGCCACCTCCCTACAGGAACAAGTGCCCACCAAGAGTTGTAGCAGTAGACAGATAAGTGGCAACTAGGACGGTGCCCCAGTTATCCACAGGGACTCACCAGGGTGTGAGGAATTTCAGAGGATCGGCCGGTAGGGGAAGGGGTCCCAGGGGGAGGAACCCCTCTCAGAGGTCTGAACAGCTTATCTCGCCCACTCAATTACAGCTTGCTTGTTGGGGATGTGGAGGTCTACATTACCAGCGTGATTGTCCGGAATTACGATCTGGAACAGTGCATTGAGAAGGAAAGGCTCCAATGGGGAGTCGGGGTAGTAGACATCAGATCTCGGGAGGAGTTTATAACCATCAGGCAGAGCACCAATCCACTGTAGTGGAATCATCAGCTACGGTCAATAATGTCAAGCTTAGAATATTGTTTGATCCTGGTGCTACATATAGTTTCATTTCTCCATATGCATTAGACAAATGTGGGTTGGTAGCCTACAAGCATAACGATTTCAACTTAGTTGAAATGGCTTCAGGGGTAAAGCAAAAAGTAGGACCTAGTGTCAACAAGTGTGTAGTGGATCTCAAGGTGTGTGTTACACAACTCAAAGTGTACGTCACCACCCTTGGAACTTATGATCTCATCATAGGTATGAATTGGATTGAGGAACATCAAGCTTTCTTGGACTATTATGGAAAGAAATTTCTTTGCATTGATGACAACAGAGAGGCCATCAAGATCCAGGGTATCAAACGGAAGGTGTTCCTACGTTTCATATCCACGATGAACGTAAAGCGATGTATGCGACAGGGATGTTAATTGTATATTGTTGAAGCGGTAAACAATGAGAAGGGACCCTCCTTTGATGAGTATCCAGTGTTAGCCGAGTTCAATGATGTATTTCCAAAGGAATTACCTGGGTTACCTCCTAAGAGGGAACTTGATTTTACCATTGAGGTAAAACCCGGATTGGAGCCAAAATTGAAGACACCTTAAAGGATGACGGCCCCGAAACTTTGTGAGTTGCAAATGCAGTTGAAGGAATTGCTAGACCTTGGGTTAATAAGACCAAGTATTTCACCATGGGATGCACCAGTAATCTTTGTGAAGAAGAAGGATGGTTCCTTACGTCTTTGCATCGATTACCGAGATTTGAATAGAGCCACAGTGAAGAGTAAGTACCTGATACCTCGAATTGATGATCTCTTTGATCAAATGAAAGGGGGGGCAGTCTTCCCCAAGATCGACTTATGATCAAGTTACCACCAACTACGGATTAAGGAAGGTGATATACCTAAGACTGCTTTCTGAACAAGGTTTGGGCACTATGAATTTGTAGTGGTACCCTTCGGTTAGACCAATGCCCCAGTTGTATTCATGAGTCTCATGAATAGAGTGTTTCGAAAATACTTAGATCAGTTTGTGCAAGTCTTCTTGCATGACATCCTTATCTACTCCAAGAATGAACGGGAGCACGAGGAACACTTGCAAATAGTGTTGTCGTGCTTAAGAGAGCACAATTTGTACTGTAAGCTATCCAAATGCTCGTTCTACCAAAAGGATATCCATTATCTAGGTCATATAATTTCCGGTGAGGGAATTTCAGTTGACCCTGAAAAGGTGAAGGCCATAATGGATTGGCCTGTTCCTAGGAATGCACATGAAGTAAGGAGCTTCATGGGGTTAGCCGGGTATTAAACAAGGTTTGTTGAGGGTTTCTCAAAAATTGCAAAACCCATAACTACCCTAAAACCTAAAGGCATTAGGTATGAATGGATGGATGAATGTGATGTCGCATTCACCAAGTTGAAAAGACTGTTGACGAGTGCACCAATTCTATGAGTGCCAGATATGGAGAAAGAATTCACAGTTTGCACCAATGCTTCAAGGAAAGGTTTGGGTATAGTGTTGATGCAGGAAGGTGGGGTAATTACTTATGCGTCGAGAAAGTTAAAAACAAATGAAGAGAATTACCCTACCCATGACCTAGAGTTGGCTACGGTGATGTTAGCTTTGAGGATTTGGAGACATTACCTTGTTGGATGAAGCTTTGAACTCAAGTCGAATCACCAAATCTTAAGGTATATCTTCACTCGGAGAGATGTAAATGCAAGGCAAAGGCAATGGAGTGAATTCATGAGTGAGTATGATTTTGGGATTTCATACATCAAGGGGAAGGAGAATGTGGTAGCCAATGCCTTAAGCAGAAAACCAAGACTTTTCTCTCTTATACCCTTAAAGGTGGAATTGAGGGAAAGAGACTTAAGACAGCTAATCGGGGATAGTTGGTACCTAAAGGTAACATCAGAAATCTAGAATGGAAAACCGGTGGGACCTAAGTTTGAAGGCTATGAGTTGGAAGCCGATGGTTTGTTGCGGTATCAAGGGAGGATTTATATTCCCGAGGAGGGAGATATTAGAGAGACTATCCTTAAGGAAGCCCACAGAGCAGTGTATTGCACACACCCGGGTGTAGAGAAGATGTATGTAGACATGAAGCATCTCTTCTTTTGGGCAGGGATGAAAAGTGACATGGTCAAATTTGTAGCTAGGTGCCTTGAGTGTCAGCAGGTAAAAGTTGATCATCACCACTCGGTAGGATTGTTACAGCCTCATGACATTCCTATGTCGAAGTGGGAGGCTATCTCCATCGAATTCATGGTGGGATTGCCTCTTATTTCTCATAGGCATGACGCCATTATGGTCATTGTTGACAAACTGACCAAAACTGCTCACTTCATTCCAGTTAAGGAGACCTATGATGTCACGGATATGACCCGTGTGTTCATAGATGAAGTGGTACGTCTCCATGGGTTTCCCAAGAAGATAATCTTGGATAGAGATTTGAGTTTTACGTCCTGGTTTTGGGCGAGTTTGCAGTCGGCATTAGGTACTCAGTTGAACCTAACCACCGCTTACAATCCAGAGACAAAGGGGAAAATAGAAAGAGTGAATCAGGTGATGGAAGACATGCTTAGGATATATGTCATGGATCAACAAATTCATTGGGAAAAGCACTTGCCTTTGGTAGAGTTCTCTTATAACAACAGTTACCATAGCTCAATTGCGATCCCTCCATATGATGCGTTGTATGGAAGGCCATGCAGAATGCCATTGAGTTGGGAAAGGTCAGAGGATCGTGTAATTATAGGACCTGAGTTGGGAAAGGTCAGAGGATCGAGTAATTATAGGACCTGAGTTGATTCAGGAGATGGAAGAACAGGTTGTTCAGATTAGACAACGGTTAGAGAAAGCTCAGGATAGACAGAAGAGCTATGCCGATGCACATAGGGTTGACAGAAGCTATAAGGATGGTGATGCAGTGTTCATCCGCATCAGGCCTAATAAAAGTACCATTAGGTTTGGGAAATGTAAAAATTTGTCACCACGATTTATAGGACCCTTTGAAATTTTAGAAAAGTTTGGACCCGTCACGTATCGTCTTGCGTCGCCACCCCATTTGCAAAAAAATCATAATGTTTTTCATGTATCTATTTTACGACATTATGTAGCTGATGAGTCTCATAAAAAAAATTGGAAGGAACTACAGGTTTCGTACGAGGGGACCATCACGGTCGAACCATTACTTATATTGGGCTGCAAAGTTAAACAGTTGAGGCGCCATTTAGTGGACCAAGTTAAGGTCCATTGGGACCGATATAGCCCAGGTTCTGCTACCTGGGAAGATGCAGAGACTATGTGTCGTGATTATCCCACACTTTTTTTACCGTAACTTTGGGACAAATTTTCCTGAAGGGTGGGTGTATGTAACGCCTCGTTTGACATTACTACCTGATCTACTATTATATGTTGTATTTGTTTGAATGTGAGACTTCGTCGGTTTGACGACATTGTGGACATATGGTTCTATTATTTTGCCGATATATATATGTGTGTGTGTGGTCATGATTTTAATATTATGGTCAGTAGTCCTGTTTATATATGTATCATGTGTTAATTATATATGCAAATTACTGAATGATGGGTATGTGGATACCCTTACAGTTATATGTTGAAAAAAGGAATGTTATGCCAGGTGCATGGCAAATAAATGAGTTTATTATTGTCATGTTATTCGAAAATGTATGTGTATATGTTGAGGATTTATGCACGATACTCTATATTGTATGTCGACGACTAACTTACAGGTTGAAACGGCTAAGTGATTGTTGGATCCTATGAGGTGGTAGAGCCTTGGGGACATGGACTTCAAAACATAAATGGTATGCAAGTGATGCATTATTTACTTTCGCATGATTATTATTATGATGTATATTATGACATGGGTTGGGTAGGGTTTCAGGAAACTCAACCACCCAGATTGGTTATACGATGACAAACTGAGTACAAGTGCAATGCTGTTGTTATGTCAGGTAGACATAGTCCCTTGTTCCATTAAGGGGGTGGAGGCTTTACCCACCGTTTATCCCCGAAACCCAGAGTCATGGGAGGCTTGTGCTACGGCGTGCTCCCCAAGGTGTGTGATGATGACTTGTGGTTTCCTGCTGGGGAAGCTTGGTTGATGTAGTCGACACTCCCGCTTACAGGTTCTAGCTGGAACCGATCATGGATTGACATTTCAATGTAGTCCAGGAGAGCAAAGGATAGGATGTGGAAGTTAGAGATGATGTAGGTAGATAGGTGTAGCTTGAAGTAGGGGTGAAAACAAGATCTAACTGTATGTGCGTAAAACCCTTGAGTGAATATGTGTCGTAACTCAGTAATGTATGAATTGTTGTAAGTTAATAAGATTTCAGTTAGTTAATGGATTGTACCTTGCAAACTGCGTTTAAAACTTGTGTTAGTGAACAACAAGTTTCATGATTATGATTGATTTGTGTGTGAATTATTACGGTTAGTGTACTTACGTGAGGTATGTAAGCAGTAGCTACACTTACATAAATCGCCTACATATTTATGAATTGCGTGAAATATTGTTGAATAACAATGTTAATTATTGTTGAGTAATAGTTAATTATTGTTGATTGATGTTAAAAATGTCGATTAAGGTTAATAATGATGATTAATGTTAATAATGTAGATTAATGTTAGTTATTGTCGATCAAGGTTACTAAAGTCAATTAATGTCAATAAAGTTGGTTAATGATTAATTAATGTGGATTAATGTTAATAATTTGGAATAATGTTAATTATGGTTTACTAATGATTCATTATGTGTTAATAGTGATTAGTTAATGTTAATTAGGCTATTCTTATCTTTAGTAGAATTTATTAATCAAGTTAAATGTAATTAAGAGAGTAATATTGAATGGTAATAGTGTCATGAATGATTATTAGGTTAATCACAATTAATTATGGTTAATTATGATTAATTAGGATGTGGTAATAAATTAATATGTTAAAATATGCTTGGGATTTATAAGCAAACATTATTAATTAAAATATGAATTTGTGTGTTGTATTGGTCAACGAATGAAAGATGGTATTAATGAGGATAAGTTCATATTTAATGGGAAACTTGTGGTTGGTGGGTGACCCCAACCCATACATTAAAATAAAAATATTAATTATAAATAAATGGGGGCCCATACATTAAAATAAATTATTAATTATGAATTGATGGGGGTTGAGGCATTTAAGTTTAGGATAAGGCATTAATGGTGGAGGGGAAGAGAGTTGGAAAACATGGGATAAGATGGAGAAGAGAGGAAGAAGAGGAGGATCTTACCTTAGATATTTTGGGAGAAGTTTTGGAGAGGAGGGTGAGAATTTTCAAAGCAAAGTTGAAAGAGTTGAAAGGCGGGTTTTGCTGGAGATTTTCTAAAGGGATATAACAGGTTGGCTTGTACTCAGTTTGGGCTCAGGGGTCCAAAGGGGTACCTTTGGAGGTGGGTGGTCGGTGAGACCTCGCCAGTTGGCAGGGTGGAAAAATTGTTTGCGGCTGGTTGAGTTTCATAGCTTTGGGGAAGGTTTAGTTGCAGGGAAAAGGAACGGGGACAACAAGGAATTCAACAAAAGGGGACAACAACAAGGGCGGATCTACTAGCTATCTAGAGGTATATTCCAGCAGGTATATTTATCATTTCTACCTTTTTCAAATTTTGTTTAATTTAATTACAAAAGATTATATGTTATTACTCCTGCACAAACAAAACTAGTTAGAGGTAGATAAACCTATAAAAGTTAATGCAGATTTTATATTTTTACAGGCATGTAAATGAGCAAAACTAGAAATGAAAACACGAAAAAAATAGAAACAAATAGAAATTTGAAACAGATGTGAAAACAAAGTAAACGTGGATTTTATTTAACTTAGAAAATTTAGGACTTGGGTGCTACACATGGTATCAGAGCCATGGTTCCAAATCTGAACCAAAGTGCTCACTATAGAGAGGAGACTTGAGTAAAAAAAAAATGAGGGATTTACCCTGCCTTAAGATAATTGCTAAATTGCACAAATTAGCAAGATGATGACTGGAAAATTTATTATGTGCATAAACATAAAACAAAATGTCGATAGAAGCCTTGCACAAGTGTAAGTTTACACCTGCAACAAGCAAACAAGACAAGGATGATAAGTGAGTAAGGGATTAAATGCAAAATTTCTTACATATGGTGACCTAGAATTAAACATTATATATATAACAAATTTGTTTACAATAACAAAAACAAATTATATACCTATAAACCATTTATATATATATATATATATATGCATGCAAATATAGAGATTATGCATATGAACAAAAACATTTAATTTAAAGTTAAATTTAAATTTAATCT
Organism: Larix kaempferi; assembly: GCA_027924585.1. Classification (NCBI taxonomy): domain Eukaryota; kingdom Viridiplantae; phylum Streptophyta; class Pinopsida; order Pinales; family Pinaceae; genus Larix; species Larix kaempferi. The sequence continues at coordinate 304,346 of BSBM01001355.1, read as the reverse complement.
AAATTAAATTTAAAGCAAAACAATTTTTTTTATATAACAAGGCAAATAGAAGTTATATAAATTTTAATTTTATTTTGAATATATATAACAAAAACCATGATGCGTGTAGAGATAATGTAAACAATTGTATTTGTTAAAATTTTCAAAAAAAAATAAAACAAAAAATATATATAGAACAAACCATAACGAAATATAAACAAAATTAATATTATTTTGAAACTTAAATTTACAAAAAAAAAATCAAAATTATACTATCAAAAAAAGGTATATATAGGTTCGTATATATATACTCTTTTAAAACAAAATAAATTTCAATTTTTTTTAAAAAACTATACTGAAATTTTAAAATAAAACTACATTGCAATATCAAAAAAAAGAGGCAAATTTTAAAAAAATAATAATAAAAATTTTATTGAATAGAAAAAAAGGGGGATTTTGAAGCTTGCTGGCCGAGCTAGGGCACGGCCATGGCCAGCCTGGGCGCAGCCCTGCGCGACCATGAGCTAGCCCTCGACGTGCTACTTGACGCCCTAGGAAGCCTGAGCGCAACCCAATTGGGCATGCTACTCAGTGCCATGGGAAGCCTGAGTGCAGCTCGGCAACCCTAGGTGCAGTCGTTGCAACCATGAAGGTCAAGCGGCCACGCTGAAGAAAAAAAAATTCTAATATATTTTATTTTTTATTTCTTGCTTCAAAAAAAGAACAATATGAAAAAAAAAATTGTTTTCACATAGTTCAAAAAAAAATTGCGTTAATATTTTTTTTGAAGCCGGCCAAGCAGTCGGCCATAAGAAAAAAAAATAGATTTATACATAAAAAAATATATACCACTGAAAAAAAAGGGGCACTTACGGCCTGGCAAGGCTTTGCCTGCAGCCTCGTGACCTGGGTGCGGCTGGCCAGAAGGTGAGCTGCTGCGGCTATGGGCGGCAGGTAGCCAAAATAAAAAAACAAATAAAGAAATAAAAAGAAACATTGCAAAAGAAAATAATAATACCCATTTTTAAAAAAATGTCAAGCTACAACGTACCCATAGATGGTGGCTAGCAACCAACGGCCATGGGCCTCTCCCGCCTCTAGAGTTTAGCATCTGTTGCAATATGCCTTCCCTGCTTGCATCAGTGCTGTTAAAATTTAAAAACAATATATATATATATATATATATATATATATATAACCTAAACAGTAACTAAATCTCTACTAACTGAGCGAAATAATTATACAAAAAAAACTTCCTATGCAAATAAATTAACTCGTGCTGCCGCCATGGCAGCGGGCCAGCAACTTGTGGGGCACGGCTAAGGAGCAACTCGGCCAGTAGCCTGTGCTGTGGAGAGCATGTATCCGGCGCTGGAGTTGCAGAGCGCAGAGCAGCTCGGGGAAAATGAAACCGTGAGGGAAAAAAATAAAAATAAAGGAAAACTATTAGGGTTCGACTTAGTTTATAGAAACATTTAATAATATTAAATTGCATGGTCAGATGACTAGGGAGAGGCACGTGGCTTAGGTAAGGTGATTAGGCCTTGATTGTTTTTTTTAATTAATTATTTTATTTATTTATTATTAATTTTGAAATTAATATTGATAAATTATTATTATTTTTTTTAATAATTGGTTCTATAACTAATTTTATTAATTATGGTATAAATCAAGTCAATGCATTAATGTTAAATGTATTACTAGTTATTAATTAGTATGTTAACTAATTAGTGTTAAACTAAGACAAACTAAATATTTTAAGGGGAGGTTAAAATTAGCACTAAATGGTTTATTTGCTCTTAAAAATGTTTCCTACCGAAACTTTGACGTATAGTCGAAGGGGCAAGACGGACATGAAATCTCAAAAACAAGACACCATAGAGAACAACATGACAAGCTCATGGCTAAGACACTGATTCTACCTCATGACCAAGATGTTTGGTAAACACGACTCTAGACTTAAAACTTAGGTTATGTTATTATTTAATTATAAAAATTATTAATTATTAATGAGAAGCGGGGTAGTAACATTACTAAATAGCTTGAAGAGTGTATGACGACTTAATGAGGATTGTGTGGAATCCAATACCTAAACCTACGTAGAACTACTGTAGTAAATCTAGTACCGAGTGGCCTCAAGATGGCCTGATCGAAACGTCCTGAACTATAGCTCTTAGAGTAAAAGCGCTCGTAAATTAGTCATGACGCACTTTTGAATTAACTCTTGAGTTTGATAGTAAATTATTCATGATGTCGTGGTATGTTGATTATCCTATTATTCCATGTTACAGGGATAACCATGTTAAGAACGCGAGCAGGTCGAGGGCGAGGTCAGGCGACGGTATTACCTGAGCCGAATGTGTCAGCACCATCACCAGAGACCATCCTTATATTGCGCTCGCTGGAAGCAATAAACGAAACACTCAGGGGACTTGTACAAAGAGGAAGTGTTACCTCAGAGGTAGAAGTGGAGGCCCCTCCACTAAGGGAGGAAGTTCCTGTGGTAGAAGTGAACACGGTACCAAGACCTCCGCATCAGGATATAAAAAGGTAGCTTCATAAGGTAATGCTTCCAGATTTTTCAGGGGGTCAAGCAGGGATACGAGCAGAGTCTTGGTTGGAAGAGATGACCAGGTGCTTAACCTTACAGGAATACACTTCCACGTCCAAGTCCAAGATGGCCATATTTCAACTAAAGGGGGGCGCTTTGAATTGGTGGGGGGACTAAGAAAGGCAGCTACACCTCACACCATACACGGTTCCATGGGAACTGTAAGTGGGAAAATTCAAGGGGGAGTACTTGCCCGCGTCCTACCAGGAAGAACAAGCAGGGGATCTTCATGCCTTAGTACAAAGGCATCTATTCGTGGAGGATTATGAAGAGAGGTTCATGGAATTATTCAAGTATGTCCCTTACTTGGACAACAATGAACGCCAAGTTGAGCACTTTGTGTATGGGCTCAATACCAAGATCATGGCCCAATTGAAGATGTGGAAACCAACTTCAGTCACCGAAGCAGTAGATTGTGCTCGTTACACTGAGGAGATGTTGGGTGCAAAGCCCGTCAAGTCATTCAACTCTCAGCAGTTAGGGTTTGTAGGGAAGGCCCCTCGAAGCTACCCTCAGGGAGGATATGTGAGGACACCTCCCTTTGGGAACAAGAGCACACCAAGAGTTGCAGTGGTAGACAAATCATTGGAAACTAGGGCGGTGCCCCATTCAGCCACAGGGACTCACCATGGTGTGAGGAATTTTAGAGGATCAACCGGTAGGGGAAGAGGTCCCAGGGGAAGGAACCCCTCTCAGAGGTCTGAATAGGTTATCTCGCCCACTCCATTACAAGATGCTTGTTGGGGATGTGGAGGTCCACATTACCATCGTGATTGTCCCAAATTACGATATGAAATAGTGCATCAAGAAGGAAAGGCTCCAATGGGGATTGGGGGTAGTAGACATCAAATCTCGGCAGCAGTACACAACCATCAAGCAGAGCACCAATCCACTGTAGTGGAATCATCAGGTACAGTCAATAATGTCAAGCTTAGAATATTGTTTGATCCTAGAGCTACAGATAGTTTCATTTCTCCATATGCATTAGACAGATGTGATTTGGCAGCCTACGAGCATGACGATTTCAACTTAGTTGAAATGGCTTCACGGTTAAAGCAAGCAGTAGGACCTAGTGTCGACAACTGTGTAGTGGATCTCGGGGTGTGTGGTACACAAGTCAAAGTGTACATCACCACCCTCGAAAATTATGATCTTATCATAGGTATGAATTGGCTTGAGGAACATCGAGCTTTCTTGGACTATTATGGAAATAAAGTTCTTTGCATTGATGACAATGGAGAGGCCATCAAGATCCAGGGTATCAAACGGAAGGTGTCCCTACGTTTCACATCCACGATGAATGTAAAGCGATGTATGTAACAGGGATGTCAGTTGTATATTTTTGAAGCAGTAAACAATGAGAAGGGACCCTCCTCTGATGAGTATCCAGTGTTAGCCGAGTTCAGTGATGTCTTTCCAAAGGAATTACCTAGGTTGCCTCCTAAGAGGGAACTTGATTTTACCATTGAGGTAAAACCCGAATCGAAGCTAACATCGAAGACACCTTACAGGATGACGGCCCCGGAACATTGTGAGTTGCAAATGCAGTTGAAGGAACTTCTAGACCTTGGGTTCATAAGACCAAGTATTTCACCATGGGGTGCACCAGTAACCTTTGTGAAGAAGAAGGATGGTTCCTTGCGTCTTTGCATCCATTACCGAGATTTGAATAGATCCAAGTGAAGAATAGGTACCCGATACCTCGAATTGATGATCTCTTTGATCAAATGAAAGGGGCGACAGTATTCTCCAAGATCGACTTACGATCAGGTTACCACCAGCTACGGATTAAGGAAGGTGATATACCTAAGACTGCTTTCGGAACAAGGTTTGGGTACTATGAATTTGTAGTGGTACCCTTCTGTTTGACTAACACCCCAGCTGTATTCATGAGTCTAATGAATAGCGTGTTTCGAAAATAATTATACCAGTTTTTGCAAGTCTCCTTGGATGACATCCTCATCTACTCGAAGAATGAACGGGAGCATGAGGAACACTTGCGGATAGTCTTGTCATGCTTAAGAGAGCACAAGTTGTACGTTAAGCTATCCAAATGCTCGTTCTACCAGAAGGAGATCCATTATCTAGGGCATATAATTTCCGGTGAGGGAATTTCAGTTGACCCTGAAAAGGTGAAGTCCATAATGGATTGGCCTGTGCCTAGGAATGCACATGAAGTAAGGAGCTTCACGGGGCTATCCGGGTATTATAGAAGGTTTGTTGAGGGTTTCTCAAAAATCACAAAACCCATAACTACCCTACAACGTAAAGGCATTAGGTATGAATGGATGGATGAATGTGATGTGACATTCGTCGAGTTGAAAAGACTGTTGACGAGTGCACCAATTCTATGAGTGCCAGATATGGAGAAAGAGTTCACAATTTGCACCGATGCTTCACGGCAAGGTTTGGGTGCAGTTTTGATGCAGGAAGGTGGGGTAATTGCTTATGTGTCGAGAAAGCTAAAATCACATGAAGAGAATTATCCTACCCATGACCTAGAGTTGGCTGCGGTGATGCTAGCTTTGAAGCTTTAGAGACATTACCTTGTTGGATGAAACTTTTAACTTAAGTCGTATCACCAAAGCTTAAAGTATATCTTCACTCAGAGAAACCTAAATGCTAGGCAAAGGCGATGGAGTGAATTCATGAGCAAGTATGATTTTGGGATTTCATACATCAAAGGGAAGGAGAATGTGGTAGTCGATGCCTTAAGAAAAAAACAAAGACTTTTCTATCTTATACCCTTGAAGGTGGACTTGAGGGAAAGAGTCTTACGACAGCTAATCGGGGATAGTTGGTACCTAAAGGTCACATTGGCACTCCAGAATGGGAAACCGGTGGGACCTAAGTTTGAAGGCTATGAGTTGGAAGCCGATGGTTTGTTGCAGTATCAAGGGAGGATGTATATTCCCAAGATATTAGAGAGACTATCCTTAAGGAATCCCACAGAGCAGTGTGTTGCGCACACCCGAGTGTAAAGAAGATATATGCAGACATGAAGCAACTCTTCTTTTGGGTAGGGATGAAAAGCGACGTTGTCAAATTTGTCACTAGGTGCCTTGAGTGTCAGCAAGTAAAATTTGATCATCACCACCTGGAAGGACTGTTATAGCCTCATGACATTCCTATGTCGAAGTGGGAGGTTATCTCCATGGACTTCGTGGTGGGATTTCATGTTACCTCTCACAGGCATGGCGCCATTATGGTCATCGTTGACAAACTAACCAAAACTGCTCACTTCATTCCAGTCAAGGAGACCTATGATGTCACGGATGTGACCCGTGTGTTCATAGATGAAGTGGTACGTCTCCATGGGTTTCCCAAGAATATAATCTCGGATAGAGATTCGAGGTTTACGTCCAAGTGTTGGACGAGATTGCAGTTGGCATTAGGTACTCAGTTGAACCTAAGCACCGCTTACCATTGAAAGACAGATGGGAAAACAGAAAGAGTGAATTAGGTGATGGAGGACATGCTTAGGATGTATGTCATGGATCAGCAAACTCATTGGGAAAAGCACTTTCCTTTGGTAGAGTTCGCTTATAACAACAGTGCCATGCAGAACGCCATTGAGTTGGGAAAGGTTATAGGATCGAGTAATTATAGGACTTGAGTTGATTCAGGAGATAGAAGAACAAGTTGTTCAGATTAGACAACGGTTAAAGGAAGCTCAAGATAGACAGAAGAGCTATGCCGATGCATATAGGGTTGACAGAAGCTATAAGGTTGGTGATGCAGTGTTCATTCACATCAAGCCTAGCAAAAGTACCATCAGGTTTGGGAAAGGGAAAAAGTTGTCGCCACGATTTATATTACCCTTTGAAATTTTAGAAAAGGTTGGATCCGTCGCGTATCGTCTTGTGCTGCCACCCCATTTGCATAAAACTCATAATGTTTTTCATGTATCTATTTTACGACATTATGTAGCTGATGAGTCTCATAAAATAAATTGGAAGGAACTGCAGGTTTCGGACGAGGAGACCATCAGGGTCGAACCATTACTTATATTGGGCCGCAGGGTTAAACAGTTAAGGCACCATTTGGTGGACCAAGTTAAGGTCCAGTGGGACCGATATAGCCCAGTTTCTGCTACCTGGGAAGATGCAGAGACTATGCGTCATGATTATCCCACACTTTTTTTTACCATAACTTCGGGACGAAGTTTCCTAAAGGGTGGGTGTATGTAACGCCTCGTTTGACATTACTACCTGAACTAATATTATATGTTATATTTGTTTGATTGTGAGACTTCGTCGGTTTGACGACACTGTGGACATATGGTTCTATTATTTTGCCAATAGGTGTGTGTGTGTGTGTGTGTGTGTGTGTCTGTGTGTGATATTAGTATTATGATCCGTAGTCATGTTTAGATATGTATCATGTGTTAATTATATATGCAAATTACTGAATGATGGTTACGTGGATACCGTTACAGTTATATGTTGAATAAATGAATGTTATGCCAGGTGCATGGCGAATAAATGAGTTTATTATTGTCATGTTATTATAAAATGTATGTGTAGATGTTGAGGATTTATGCACGATACTCTATATTGTATGTCGAGGACTGACTTACAGGTTGAAACAGCTAAGTGATTGGTGGATCCTACGAGGTGGGAGAGCCTCGGGGACATGGACTTCAAAACATAAATGGTATGCAAGTGATGCATTATTTGCTTTCGCATGATTATTGTTATGATGTATAGTATGACATGGGTGTGGTAGGGTTTCAGGAAACTCAACCACCCAGATTGGTTATACGATGAAAAACTGAGTATAAGTGCAATGCTGTTGTTATGTCGAGTAGACATAGTCCCTTGTTGCATTAGGGGGGTGGAGGCTTTACCCACCGTTTATCCCCGAAACCCAAAGTCAAAGGAGGTTTGTGCTACGGCGCGCTCCCCAAGATGTGTGATGATGACTGGTGGTTTCCTGCTAGGGAATCTTGGTCAATGTAGTCGACACTTCCGCTTACGGGTTCTAGCTAGAACCGATTATGGATTGACATTTCAGGGTAGTCCAGCAGAGGAAAGGATAGGATGTGGAAGTTAGAGATGATGTAGGTAGATAGGTGTATCTTGAAGTAGGGGTGAAAACAAGATCTAACTGTATGTGTGTAAAACCCTTGAGTGAGTGAGTATGTGTCGTAACTCAATAATGTATGAATTGTTGTAACTTAATAAGATTTCAGTTAGCTAATGGATTGTACCTTGCAAACTACGTTTAAAACTTGTGTTAGTGAACAACAAGTTTCATGATTATTATTGATGTGTGTGTGAATTATTACGGTTAGTGTAATTACGCGAGGTATGTAAGCAGTAGCTACGCTTACATAACTCACCTACATATTTATGAATTGCGTCAAATATTGTTGAATAACAATGTTAATTATTGTTGAGTCTTAGTTAATTATTGTTGATTGATATTAAAAATGTTCATTAAGGTTAATAATGATGATTAATGTTAATAATGTAGATTAATGTTAGTTATTGTCGATCAAGGTTAATAAAGTCGATTAATGTTAATAAAGTTGGTTAATTATTAATTAATGTGGATTAGTGTTAATAATTTGGAATAATGTTAATTATGGTTTACTAATGATTCATTGTGTGTTAATAGTGATTAGTTAATGTTAATTAGGCTATTCTTATCTTTCGTAGAATTTATTAACCAATTTAAATGTAATTAAGATAGTAATGTTGAATGGTAATAGTGTCATGAATGATTATTAGGTTAATCACAATTAATTAGTGTTAATTATGATTAATTAGGATGTGGTAGTAAATTAACATGTTAAAATATTCTTGGGATTTATAAGTAAGCATTATTAATTAAAATATGAATTTGTGTGTTGTATTGGTCAACGAATGAAGGATGGTATTAATGAGGATAAGTTCGTATTTAATGGGAAACTTGTGGTTGGTGGGTGACCCCAACCCATACATTAAAATAAAAAATATTAATTATAAATAAATGGGGGCCCATACTTTAAAATAAATTATTAATTATGAATTGATGGGGATTGAGACATTTAAGTTTAGGATAAGGCATTAATGGTGGAGGGGAAGAGAGTCGTTAAACATGGGATAAGATGGAGAAGAGAGGAAGAAGAGGATGATCTTACCTTAGATATTTTGGGAGAAGTTTTCGAGAGGAGGGTGAGAATTTTCAGAGTAGAGCTGAAAGAGCCGAAAGGAGGATTTTGCTGTAGATTTTCTGAAGTGATATAACAGGTTGGCTTGTACTCAGTTTGGGCTTGAGGGTCCAAAGGGGTACCTTTGGAGCTGGGTGGTTGGAAATACCTCGCCAGTTGGTAGGGTGGCAAACATTTTTGGGGCTTGTTGAGTTTCATAGCTTTGGGGAAGGTTTGGTTGCAGGGAAAAGCAAAGGGGACAGCAACAAGGGTGGATCTACTAGCTATCTACAGGTATTTTCCAGCATGTATATTTATCATTTCTACCTTTGTCAAATTTCGTTTAAGTTAATTAGAAAATATTATATGTTGTTACTCCTACACAAACAGAACTGGTTAGAGGTAGATAAACCTGTAAAAGTGAATGTAGATTTTATATTTTTATAGGCATGTAAATGAGCAAAACTAGAAATGAAAACATGAAAAAAACAGAAACAAATGTGAAAACAAAGTAAACATGGATTTTATTAAACTTATAAAATTTAGGTCTTGGGTGCTACAATACTCCTGGATCAAACCCTTGATCAAGGGTTGAATTAACCCTTGATTGACCTAATTAAAAATATGTGAAAACTTCTTGATGGGCATCTCTTTTATCTGCTCAATTAATATTTTTTTAGGGCTTGATCAAGCTATATAACCCGATTGAGTACTTAATTTGCAGATTTCCAACCCTCTTGTTTCAAGATTTCATACAATTTCAACTTGCAGAGGGTGAAACCCTTTCATATCTTTTATATTAAGTGGTGGAGTTAAGGTTAGTGGATTCTCCGAAGAATCCTCTATCAAATGACATAGCATTTTCACACTTTTATTTTAATATTATATTTTTTATCTAATTTCTTTTAATGGCCTATACTAAAATATTTTTCCCATGGTTTCATAGGTTCTCATAGAAAAATCAATAGCATCAAAATTACACAACCAAACAATTATAAAAATATGTGGGATCCTTGTGGATCATTCATCTTCAAAATGGTGTTTGTGGATTTTTTATAATTTATGTAAATGGTGGAAAATTGTTGATGGGAACAAAAAATTACATAAAATGTGTAGATCATTCTTCTATATTTTCTTTCAAAATAATATTTTTAACATTGAATTATTTGATAAAAACAAAAATCACTTGTTAGCTTTTCCATAAATTTTCAAGAACAAGCTTTTAATCTAATACGGATTTTTCACATTAAATGACACTAAAGTATTTTTTGAAAAAATATCATTAGAAGGAAAACACAATTCTTTACAAGTTTCCCTTTTACTACGCATCAAAATTCACAACGATTATATGACATTTGGTAACTTCAATCTAGAGAATATGCAAAATGCCAAATTTTCATTACCACATTTCATTGAAGTGTTACCCATCTCCATTGGTTGTTGAGACATTGCACATGGTCCAAGGATAAAATACAATGTCTATTGTACTAAACTATGTGTTTATGGTTCATGGACAATGCATAGGGTCTAAAATCACTACAAAATCCTTGTATAAGGAATATTTATCCCATGGTTATAATATGCTTGCCATTACAAGGTTTGGTACTCTAAATATTTGTATTAATTAGGCCCTAACCATAGTCCAAGAACAACCACTAAAATCTTAGGGACAAGCATATAACATTTTCTTAAAAGTTTCTTAATAGATGAATACAATATAATGATTAAAGGATTGAAATATTTCAAGACAAGATGCTTTTACAATCAAGAAATTATGTCTTAGTGTCTTAATCTATATATGTACTATTTAGGGAGAAGGTGGATATTAATATAAATATGACATTAATAATTATGAGTGTCCTAGATGGTAACAAAATTTTCATCACTTGGAATGATAATGCGGAATCCAAAGGTGGGACGTATGACAATGATCCCTAAAAATATTTTTTAGGCCTTATTGATTGTCCTTCGACTATGGTCAAGTCCTGGATACCAATCCCTAGTGTGTCATATATATTATGTACTTGTGGTGTAAAAATTCAATTTATATCACTTGTGTGGTGTATTTATACCTTATGCATGGTCCATGAACCATAAAAGCATATTTTAGTTCCTAATAAATTTCCTTTATCCTTAGACCATGGGTTGTGTCTCCATAAGAATTTAGTCTAGAAATCTCATAGTGATTCCCATACGACCATATTCAAGGAATTGAGAATCATCTCTCACGAAAAAAATATCCAAATGGAATATGTATCCCACTTAGTGGCTAAATATCCCCTCCAAATGGTATTTGTAATGGTTCAAGACCTCATTTTATCCCATGAACCCTAGACATTTCATTCAGGTCATATGAGATTTTTCCTTCCTCCCTTGATCATAGTCATGATCCCAAGATCCATCCTTGTATCAAAAACCTCTTATAGGCATCCATGTTCCATTCAAAGGTTAAATATATCGTTAACAGAGAATATGTGGAGATTTTAGATGATGCTCATGGACCAAAACCTTAAAATATTTATATAAGACTTGAAGCTCTTTATTTCCTCCCCATAACATGGTCAAGACCCTAAGACCCATCGTTACAGTACAAAACCTCCTATTGCACACATATCCCAGTTAGAATCAAAACATCCCCTCTAAAAGGCCTCTATAATGGTTCAAGTACTTATTCTAGATCACGAGGCTTAAAATATTCATTTAAGTCCCGTGACCCTTTATTTTCTCCCATGGCCATGGTTAAGGTATTAAGGCCCATCTATTGTGCTTAAAACTTTCTTGTATTTCCCATATCTCATTCAAAGGTCAAATATTTCATCTAGAGGGTTTGTGTGATGGTTCAAGGTTCCATTAAAGGATTATGTTTCCTAGAAGCTTAATGTACAAGGAAATAAATCCCACAACACTTATTTTCCTTCATTGATCATGCACAAGGAAATAAATCCCATGCCTGGCACACAAAATATTTTGATGAAGTTCATATCCCACCAAAGGGCCAATGATCTAGTTCTATGTGTTGGTGGGAGTAATAGTTCAATTACCAAGGCCATAGAAGATTTTTTCTTTTCCAAAGGATTCAAATCCATCTCTTTTTCCCAAAATCTTCTAATGGTTCCCATATTTCATTCAAAGACAAAGACATGTTCTCGAGAGTGTTTTTGGTGGTTTGAGAAATTTCTATCTCCTATTGGACCTATAATATTCATTTACGAATTAAGGAACTTATTTTACTCCCTAGTTCAAGTTCAAGGTGCTACCACCAATCACTACTACAGAATAAATCGCAATAGCATATCTATCCCACATGTATGCAAAAGCTCCCTTTTAGAGGGCCTATGTTTTAATTCAGGTCCTTAATAATTTACCATTAGCATAATATTTTTTGTTAAGGGTCTAATTCCTTGGATTTATCCCCCAATCATGCTTAATGACTCGGTACTTGTCATTGATGCATGAAACCCTAAAATACTAGATGCATATCTCACTCAAAGGATAATGATCCTCTATAGAGAACATTTCATATGGATTATGGCATTGTTTATGGGCCTTGATCTCTAAAAGATTAATACATTTCTAAGAATCACTATTTTCCTTTCTTAACCATGGTCACCAGGTTAAGACCCATCCCTATCACATAAGATTGCATAATGGTACACGTATTACACTTGAATGATAAATATCATCTCTAAAGGCCCTTTGTTGTGGCCTTTTGGTGTGGTTTGGGATCATGTCCATGGCCAAAATAGATCCGTTGTGGAATAATGTCCTTATTTTCTTCTCTTGAATATGGTCGACGGATGGAGAGTCATCGCTCGGTTGTGTCCTTATACCACTTGTATGCTAAACATCCACTTTAAAGGGTCTATGTTGTGGTTTGAGGCTGTTATCATGGCAAGTTTGCTAAATAATTTTAATTTAAGGCCTATTTCGCTAAATTTCTCTGCAACCAATGTATAAGAACCAAAGAATTTTTTGTCATGTATGGACTTGATCATGGCCCTTGTTCTCTACTAGCTTCATCTAGGTCCTAAAGGGGTTATTTTTCTCTCATGCCCAGTGGAAAGATATTAAGATCCATCCCTACATTTCAAAGTACTATAGGAGAAATGATATTCTACTTGAAGGTTGACTATCCTCTTTAAAGGGTCCACATGGTGTTTTAAATCGTTCTTCATGGTTCATGAGCCATAGAAGCTTCATCTACTGCCTAATTCTTACGTTTTTATCCCCTTACAATTGTTATTACCCCAAACCATGGATTCCTCATGTACAAAACCATGTAACAACATACATATCACCATTGGAGGCCAAATATCCCCTACAATATGGTGGTTTGAGGTATCGACATGGATAACATTCATTCTTTATTTTGATTAAACTAAGTGTTGGAACCTAATCCATGAGATTAGGGGAAGATGAAGAGTCATCTTCATAAGTCCATCAAAATTCTTGGTATACAAATCCAAGAGTCACATCCAATGTATTTATATGTACATATGGTAATGGAAAATGCATCTCACTATTATCATATATTGTGTTATTGGATTTGTGTTTATTCATTTGAGTGAGTGCCCTATTAGGCACCTAGTAGTGGTACTAGAGCCATAGTGTTTCTAGCCTAGAAATAAAGAAGATGAGAGAATAGAACTAAAAGTGCATTTCCTGCAAGAGAGAAGAGAATTTGTTCTCACATTGAATTCATCAATCCTATATATATATATATATCCTGCATAAAGAAAACACATTTCCTTTAAGAGAGAAGATAATTCGTTCTCACATTGAATTCATCAATCCTACATGACATGTGTGTGTGTGTGTGTGTGTTACTTGTCCTCCTCAGAGATAGAATGAGCAACAATACAATAAACCCCAAAAGTAGAAATGGTCTTCAGCAGCTTCTCTCTTCTCCACTTGTGTGAACTTGTCCTCCTACTCACTTATACGAACTTGATGAGTGAGTGAATGATCAAATAGAGAGGAGCACCCTCTCTATTTATACTTTAACTTTCACTTGGCCTTAACCCCAAACAGGTCAGCCCCTAAGTGTAATTGACTGGGCCGACTTCTCTAGGAGAGTCTAATAACCCATGATGACTCAACTCAGGGCCGACGTCTCTAGGAGAGTCTAATAACCCTTCAAGTACAATAATAACTTTCCTGATCGAAGGAATAAACCTCTCCGTCAGAAGTACAATAATAAAATATGAATACAATATAAATATACAAGTGAATATCTTCCGAAGTTACAAATACATTAACACACTTAGTTAGGAGGATAACTCAAGTGTCGTCATGCAAGTGTCGTAACTTTTTAAGTGTTGTTTCTTAGGTCAACTAAAGTGCCGTCTTTTAGTTTAACTCAAGTGTTGACATGCAAAACACTTTAGTTCACTATATAGTCTTTATTAACACTTAGTTAACTTTTTTAATTGAAGCCCTTATTGATAACATCACTGAAGTGAACAATTCAAATTCTCCTTTAATTAACTTAAGTTTTTCTTGTTAACATCACTAAAGTTTAAGAGACTCATTGTGTCTTTCTATTCTGTTGAAGTAGCGTATGTTGCAGCAACAACAATTGCATATAAATCTATGTGGATGAGAAGAATTTTGTCTTATTAGTTGCAACATGCATGAAGAACCAACTCAAATTTTTTGTGACAGTAGATCAGCCATTGCACCATCGAGGAATCACGTCTTTCATAAGAAGAGTAAACATATTGATACAAGGTATCATTATATTCGAGAGTAAACAATAATGAAATTTGTGTGGATTTCAATTTTCTAAATGATGTTGTGTGTTATAGCCGTAGTAATTTTGTTTTGGTAAAGTAATTAAGGGGGAGAATGTTAGATAATTATTTCACCGCCATAATATGCAACCTTTCAAACTCCAAAGTGACATTCGATTGATGAACTAAAGCGTCAACACTGTAATTGTTTCAATCTACAAAGAGTAAGAGCCAAGGGGCAGCCTAGTTTATTTGTTTCTAATCAGACACCATCATACTTGTATAAATATGTGTTTTATGGGTTAATCAAAATATATTTTTAGAGGTTAAGAGGTTGAGAACAGGGCATTTTTTTTTCCAGTAGCTTGCTATGCTATGTTTCTTTGTTTGTGTCTTAGTTAGAAATCTCTAGTTTTAATTCATATACTGTCCAATCTTGTTGTAGCATGTTGTCATTGGTTAGTACACAGTATTTCTTATTTATCTGTTGCATGGATTAAGTAATTCTTGGAGTTGTATTCTGTTGACTGGGGATTGTTTATCATTTTGTACCTCTCCATGAAACAAGATCATACATTGATTTATTTGAGAACATCAAATGAAAGATCATACATTGATTTATTTGAGAAAATCGCAGTTCATAATACTTAAAATGGAAGACAATACACAGTTGGAATGCGAAACAATAAAATTCCTTCACTTAGTGGCAAGGTCGATAGAATAATGATAGCATCATTGAGAATCAAGATTGGAGATCGTCTGATGAAACGACAAAGAAATGCCAACTTAAACCATTAAATGCCCTCTTATACACAGGATCAGCATCAATAGAGAGACTAGAAATTGTGTTACGTGGAAGTTGAACAGCTGCTTGTGGCAGAGGGAATTCATGCACTACATGTTCTCTGTTCAGAATTACCCGCATCCTGCTAACATCGTAATTAATGAGATCCTTGTAGCGTTTAAAACTGTTCCCTAATATAATAATCTTATTCAAATTGGCAGGCGTCCAATTTGCCTCCAATACACGCGGAAACAGATCAAACGGACAGCCCGGCATGAAAAATAGCGTGGGTTTATCCACTGTCCGTCTGCCATTTTCGTTAACAGAGAGAAAAGTACAGTCGAGGGCATTTATAGCCATCTGCTCGATTTGAGACAGGGCTGGGTCGTACACCACAATATCATTCACCCATTGAAATCTTTCTCTCAATAAAATTGCAAAAGCTAACTGCATGTGATTTTGATCCAATGACAGAAACTCTCCATGAGAATCCAGTTTTCCAATGCCATAGACAACCATTTGTAATTGTGAATGATGTGGGACTGTAGCTATCACCCTTTCTATTCGTTCAACCATTTCTGGGTCCTGCATTTGATCCATAAATTTGGCATAAAACGAAGAAATCTCCAACTTTCTCCGAGCGAGCTGTATTTTTCCGATGATCTCATCAACTCTTCCATCATTTTCTACACGAATTCCTCCCTCCATTGAGCCACCCCGCATTTAATCGAAAATTTCTCCAGAAATCTTGTTGGGGAAAGTTGGGATGGCACAAAATCAGAACCCAACCTGCAATTCGTTACTTTAAGAAGCGAGCGAGCGGAGTTATGGGGTGCGGGACGGGAACGAAGAGTCTGGGTCGGGCAAGAAGCATCCCAACAGTCGATATTTATATTTTGTTTTTAAATTCGATTTTATTAAATTGCTTTAAAAAATAGTTTGTTTGTAAATTCCATTTTATTAAATTGCTTTAAAAAATAGTTTGTTGGGGGAGAAGGCCCATTTTGCTTTACAAAATAAATAGTTTAAAAACTAAATAGTTTGTGGGGGAGAAGGCCCATTTCTACAAATAAATAGTTTAAAAAATAAATAGTTTGTGGGGGGCAGAAGGCCCATTTATACAGCTCGGGTGGAGGGAAGTGTCAGTATGTCCATAAAATTGATTTTTTTTTTCAAAGATTGTTTTTCTTTTTTTTTTTTAATTTTTTAGTTTAAACAATTTTTTATGTTTTTATTTTTTTTTTTCAAATTTATTTTATTTACATATCATTTTTAATATTTTTCGAACTACATCAAAGTGAATGTAGGAGTTTTTTTTTAATTTTTTTTAACATTATTGTTTTTATTTATGAATCATTTATCATTTGATTATTTAAATTTCACAATGATAAGTTCTAAATTTATAATACATGCAAAGTTTCCATTATAAACTTAAATTATAAACATAAATAGTAGATCGAATTTTAAAATATTAAAATTATAAAAGTGAATCATAGATATGTTACATAAACTTGAAGCTTTAAACACTTTTAAATTCAAAGAATTAAAAAATTGATGAGTCAAAGACTGAGTTGAGGTCATAGATAATAGTATCTACTTTTAGAGTTAAAAGTTAAACTGAAGACTAATAATGGCCAATGAACATTAAAAATAAAAGTGGTGAAAAGAA
This sequence comes from Larix kaempferi, assembly GCA_027924585.1. Lineage (NCBI taxonomy): Eukaryota > Viridiplantae > Streptophyta > Pinopsida > Pinales > Pinaceae > Larix > Larix kaempferi. The sequence continues at coordinate 287,435 of BSBM01001355.1, read as the reverse complement.
AGTTGAAACCATCAAAAGAGAATCAAGGAGATAGTTCCATGGAGTGGTCCTCCCCATGTATCCACTCTGTGAAGCCATCAAGACCATTAATGAGAGTGTCAGTATATGAGTCTGAGTCAATCTTATTAGTGACCAATGGCACACCAACTAAACCATGTTTTTTTTTGCTTTTTAAGTTATGAAAGAAAAATTGAAAATCATATGGGGGCATCTGAACATTCCCCTTTTCGTGAGGGGATACCTAGACACCTCCCACCTCTTGAGACATCCTTGTGTGTTTCCTCGAGTTTTCGAGAAAATGGGACATGGGGAAATGTTTCCCACCTCTTGAGGCATGGGAAACAAGGAGAGTGTGTGCCCAACCTTGAGGGAGGTGTTCTCGTGGAACCTTTAATTTAAATAAGCATTGTGTTCTTATTTCCTTTAATTTTAAATTTCTTCTAAATGTTTTGTTTTTAATATCCTTAGGAGGAGGGCAAAGTGACTAAGATTTTTTGAATGTATTATTCTTAATTTAAATTCAAAAAATTTATGTTATTTTCCTTTAATTTTAATTTATTATTTTTCATTGCCCATAGGGTGCATAATGGATGGTGAATGGGTGTATAGTTATGACACTCCTTGTGTAAAGTCACCCGTTTGAAACTCCGTGGATGCGAACCTTATAAAAAAAAATTATTCTTTTTCATTTTCTTTAATTTTTATTTATTTAGAATTTTGTTTGCAACAATAGAAACTTTTTAGGTCATGGTTTCAAAAATGTTGTAAATTCAAACACACAAGAATCGTGTAATTGTAACACCTATTTTCAATTCATTGATTCTAACATTTTCATTCTTAGTTGATGCCTCAACAACGACATGATTTTGAAGTTCAAAACATGATGATAGAGATAAAATTCTTTACCGATGTCATAAGATCTTTGTGTCTCTACCATATAGTCCAAAACAACATCCTCTTCTCGTATATACTCTCTTTTGTCATATACAATCATCATTTGGATTTCACACTTCTTGTGGGAAGTTGCATCATGTGCGTTCTACCGACAAAGTTAAGTCCAGTTTTAATATTCACTCATTCTCCCTATATGTATCGTCATGTCATCATTTTTTGCATCGTTATGCCCATGGAAAAACACTCTTCACGCCCATATTTTTTTTGTAAAATCCATCATTATTTAACCATTGCATCAATCCTGGAAAATTTCATCATTCCAAATCACGTAGATCATGTTGACCAAGTTTCATTTGAATTTGAATTTTAATCACAATTCATTTGAGTTGAGTTATATTAATGGAGTCTTTACATCTATTAGGAGTGTTGTCACACTTACTCCCATACAGTTAAAAAAAATGTAACTTCATTCATCATAATATCCCCTATAAAAGAATATCATCTTTCCCCTTTTGGTGTTGTCCTATCATTTATCCATGATTTTAAAAGAAAAAAATTCCATTAATAAATCTGCATTCCCCTCTCCATTGATTAATATGAAAAAGTAATCACCATTTTCCGTAAAGCTTCACTTCCTATCTATTATCATCTTAACCAAAACTAAATTTTAGCCCCGTTTTACAAGATTAAACAAATAAAATTCAAACCTCCCCTTGTGAATTTATTATCCTAATGTTCCCCCTCCTTTAACCCCATTATTACCATATTATCATGGCTGGCAAGAAAATCTTGATATCTACTCCAATGGATATGTTTAAGTGTAATGAGACCTCGTCACAAGGGAAAGCAGCTCCAAGCTTATTGCTTTAAATGTCATGCAATAAAAAAACTTTGGCCGATATGAAGTAAAAATACTTCCTCATGTCACCCCAGGAAGCGAGGGAGTTCGTATGTTTCCTTCTGCACCCATTCTCCTACCAAGGGCCAAGCGTTTCAGCAAAGTTTGAGTTCCTTGCGAAGCAAAACAAACACTTTGTCTACCTCAAGGACAAATTTAAATGCAAGATGAAGGTGGGTGTTCAATGATGGATTACACCAAAGGTAAGGAACATATACTACTAGTTTCCCCACATTGTTTTTCTCTTTCATACTTAGTGCTCCAATGACCTAATAGTGCAACGGTGGTAGGGTACTACGTCCAAATCCATCCATTAAGGTGAAGGAAGAGTGTCTTTCCATTGGAGGTACATTTTGTTTTCCTACATATTTTACGAGTTTTTCTGTATAGTACATTATGTTTTCCTACATGTTTTACAAGTTTTCCTGTATAGTATATTCTTAATATTGACATATTCATTAGTGTGCACAAGAAGAAAATCTATCTTTTCGCACCACAAGTTAGCACCACTTATATTTTGTGGTTCTAATGTGGTGGTATTGGCACCATTTACTTTTTTGTGGTGTTAAGGTGGTGACATAACAAATTCACAAATAAATATTATGTAAATAATTTAATTCAATATTTATTTTTTGTTTTATTAATTCAAATAAATGACGAAAGATTAAATTAAGAGTTTTTGCACCAGAATCACAACAAGTTCAATTCATTATTTTTAGAATATTTAAGCAAATAAATTCACATGATTCATTTATGAGCCTTTGCACTACAAGCACAACACATTCACTACTAATTATTTGTAAATAGCTCAATTCAATTATCCATTATAAATATCAATAGTATTTAAACAAATAAATACAATTGACAAATAAATAAAAACAATATTTTTTAATTTATTGTCATTATAAAACAATAATAAAAATGATTTGAATTGAAATTTGATTATTTTATTGAGAATATTTGTATATTATTAAATTTCCATTAAAGGTTTTTAGCACAAGGCATGGGTTTCGATCCATGGACATGGTCAATGGAAAAAGCCTCTACCTAGGGCCCTAAAAGAAACTTTTAGGAACCTAGATCCAAGAAGACACCATAAAGGTCACCTCACATCTTTATAATAGTATTCTTTAAAGCCTCTATGTATGTGCATTCACACTAATATAAGGTTTTAATCACTATGGATAGATCAAGTGGCCCTAAGATGGTTGAGAGAATAATCCTAGGCCTCAGGCTAAAGGAATCCTAAGCGTAGAGAAATGTCATGTTGGCAAGTACCATATAGTGGTTCTAAGCTCATATTTGTCACATGGACATGTACAAATATGATTTAATTATGATGATTTGCACCTTAAACACAACGACTTTAGAAATAATTATTTTGTAAATAATTTAATTCAATTTTTTTCATTCAAATAAATGCTCATGATTAATTTTTGTTGTTTTACACCACAATCACAATAAATTGAATTGTTTGTTTTATATTATTTAAACAAATAAACTCGCATGATTCATTTATGACGTTTTGCACCAAAAGCACAACAAGTTCACAAAGAATGATTTTGTAAATAACCATTTTTAATTTATTACTATTAAAAATATTAATAAAAGTGATTTGAATTGAAATTTGATTATTCGAAGGGATATATTTTTATTGATCTTATTAAATTACTTGATGAATATTAGTATCATTATTAGGTTTTGAGCACAAGGCATGGGTCTCAAATCCTTGGACATGTTTGAGGGAGGAAAACTCTTCCTTGGGTTTTAAAATAAATATGGTTAACACACGTCTTCCTAAGAGTATTCTTAACATCTATGCATGGGAATTGATGCTATTATGAGGTTTTGATCTCTAGTGATAGGTCTACTGGCCCTCAACCTAGTTAAGAGAATAAACAAGGCCTTAGCCTAAATGAAGCTTCTAGGCATATAGGGATAATAATTATTTGTTGAGGAAACACAAGTGACTTTTTGAGAAGATCTATGGCCTTATAATAGGGATAATGGGGAATGGGAGGAAATAAAACTAGGTATAACTCTTTAAGGCATATGCATGATTAAGGGAGGAACCCCAGGACTTGAACCTTAAAGGAAACATCTAGGCATATAAGATTAACAAGTATACCTTGAACATAAAACCTCCTAAGGGTATCCTTGGCCGAATATTTGGGGTATTAATGTAAGTAAGAGGTTTTAAGCACTATATGTGGGCATTTAGGCCCTTAACATGTCTGAGAGAGGAAACCCAGGCCTTAGTCCGTAATCAAATATTTTGTGCATCCAAGGCCAAAGATAATAGCTTGAACCACTACAATTGACATATTAAGCGTATTATTTACCTCTAAGTGAGGAAATCAACACCATTATGAGGTTTTTTCTAGCATACATGGGTCTTAGGTGCTTCTTATATAATCTCATAGGAGGAAACTTGGGCCTTAAAACCTAAGGTAAACTTTAAAACAAACCCATGAACTCCCAACACTATCCTTGGCATCTGAGTGTTCATAAAAAGTGACATTAGATATGAGAACCTCTAAAATAGTTGTGGGAGGAAGCATTGCAATTAGGCCCTAAAGGAAGGTTTTAGGCATATCAAGCTAAGAGCGATGACTCAAACTATCAAATAGGAGATTATGCTATGTATAGGATATTGTTATTCTTAAAGTGGGATATGGGTGAAAATATGTGGTTGTGTGCTCTAGGGATGCATATTAGAAAATAGTTGGGGAAGAAATTGAAAGAAGTATACCCTAACATAATATTATTGAGGTAATGGGCAGTTATCAAGGCCATTAACCATAACATACACCTTGTAAAGTCGATACTTGGCATAATAGTAAGATATGGGCACGATCAAGAGTTTTTACACAGTGGGATGGATCTTAAGGCCTTGACTAGAGTCATAAGAGGAAAGAAAGAGCCTTATGTAGGTGTCCAAGTCCTTCGTAGTGACAATACAGGGAATACGATCATGATTGTATCCATAAAGTAACTATTAAGGAATCTAGATCCATTGAGGCACTATTTACCTAGTTCTTATGGCCTTATGGACTTGGACATGATCAATGGAGGAGACCTAAATATCGACCCCTAAAGGAATCTTCCATCATTTCAACGCTAAGAAGTTTTCCTCCACCAACAACACATGGCCTTTTTAGAGTATCCTTGTCCTATGATTGAGGATGTTGGTGTCATTAGGTGGCTTTGAGCAGTATGTACATGTCTCAGGGCCTTGGGAGTGATGTTCTCAAAAAGAAGACCATGCCTTTATTCCTAAAAACACATACTTCATTAAAATTGGAAACATTTTATTCCAAGCAAAACAAAAAATTGATTTATTTATTTATTTTGGAATTCCATATCCACTATTTAATTCCAAATTTAATGAAATATGTGTTTAAAGAAATAATTAAGTCATGACTTAGCAGGGGTTTCCATTGTACTACGTATCTAAGGGGTATAATTATAATTCCTCAAAGAACCATCCATGACTTAGCAGGGGTATACATTGTAATACGTATCTAAGGCTTAGGGCCTTTGTGTGTGTGTGTGTGTGTGTGTGTGTGTGATGTTAATATTATGAATGATGGTCATGTTTTGATTATGTATCTAGCATGAAAATTTAATAGATAATGGGTACCTAGATACCATGTTAAAGTTATATGTTGAATGAATGAACATGATACTAGATGCATGGTACATAGAATAATTATTTGCATTATTTTTCATTAGTAATGAAATTTGTATACATGTCAATGATTGCACAATACAATTACACGATCTCGTGTTTGGATACTAACTTACAGGTTTAAAAGAGCTAATGGTACCTGGATTCTACGAAGTGGAAGTACATCAATGACATGAATTCCAAAAGAGAAATGGTATGCAAGTGAAACATTATTGTTATGTATGAGTATTGGTTTATTATCATGATGTGTGGGTAGTGTAGGGTTCCATGATACTCATCTTCCCAAATTGGATATTTGATGACAAAACCTGAGTACAACAATCACAACACAATCAGTATGTCGATGTAGACATAGTCCCTTGTTTCATTAGGAGGGGTGGAGGAATTTGCCACCATTTTTCCTTTGAAAATCAAAGTCATTAGAGGTTTGTGCTATGGCGTGCTCCCCAAGTTGTGTGATGATGACTAGTGGGTGCCTACTGGGGAAGCTTGGTCTATGTAGTCGATACTTTCACTTATGAGTTTTATCTCGAGTTAAGTCAATATAGCTAACACTCTAGGATAGTCCAACAGAGAAAAGATAGGATGAGGAATTTAGTTGTGAATTAGATAGCATGGAGTATGTATATAGGAATGTCCTTGAAGTTGTAGTGAGCAACTTAATTAATTATGCACGTGTGTTGAAAACCTTCGATTGATTATTGTATGGTAACTAAGTACAGTGTGTGGTTTTCTTACAGTTTATTATGATCTAAGTTAGTAATTGTTGGACATTGCAAATTCATATTTAAGTATGTGTGAGTGGATAATAAATTGAGTGATATGCCTTATGTGAGTTTGAATACTACTAGTGTACCTAAATGAAGTATGTAAGTACTATTTAATTTGGGCATTGATGAATTGTGATTGTGAACCATTACATTATAATTAGTTGGGGTTTAATCATTACTTATTTGATTATGAATTGATCCATTTACCTAAGGTTAATTAATGAGTGGTTAAGTAATTATGCTAGGGGGTTTGATGGAAATTTACCTAAATAAACATTAATGGTGTTACTTATTGTTAGAAAGACTATTATTATTTTGTTGATAAGGGTTCAATAAGTATTAATGATATCAATTAAGTTTAGTTGTAACTAAGGTTTGAGAGTTGAAAGTGGTAATAATTCCATGAATAATCATTAGAATTAATTAGAAATAATTAGAATGTGGTACTAAATAAATAAAAGGATAATTGAAATATAAAATAACATTATCTAATTAATAAATTAATATTAATTTTTTAATTGTAATTGCTTGGTTTGAGTGTAAGATGTGTTAATAGTGCAATAAATGGTAATGGGATTTTAAAAGAATATCATTTAATTAATAAATAAATATTAATTATATTCTAATTATGGGTTGAAACTTGAATATGGAAATAGTTAAATAAATGATTCACCGAAAGCGCTACAATGAACAAATGCACATAATGAGGACGCAACCTTTCAATCATTAATTAGTGATGGATAACCCAGATTAGATTCGTCGAGCAAATCAATTGGAAGGCTCTGATTAAATTGGATAGGAATTTCTTAATCAAAAGTTAGTTTGATTAATGTGATAAGCGCTCGAGAAGAGAGCTGGATCGATTGTCTCTTGCTTTGTCTGGACAAGGAGAGCTCGATCGATTGTCTTATGTAGAATTTTCCGCCATATCCGACCTGGGATGGAAGATTGGATTTCCTTGCTATATTTGCTATTTGCTTTACCCCCGCTGCTGCACGCCCGACATCATTTTCAGAGGATTTCCAAGTGACATGGGCAGGAGCTCATATTTGAATAAAAATTCAGGTGGGTATTGCTCTAACTTCCACTACTAATGTTATAGTTCTTGACAAGTTTCCTGTTGGAAATATTCAAGAAAATTTTCTTGCAGCAAGGCCTCCCATGTAATTTTCATCAAAATATCAGTACATGTTCGGTCTTGTGAGCATGGAAATAAAACTTGTAGCAGGTGATTCGGCAGGGACGATCACTGCCTTTTATGTACGTATGCACGATCTTAATTTTGAAAATTTTCGATCTCAAATAAGAATTGGGCTGTGTAATCTGCAAAGACTGATTCAAATTTGAAATGAAACATGAGTACTGTAATGATATATGGTACAATAAAGCCATCACAACCCTCCTCCTCCTTCAAGAAGTGGAAGATCGGTGCTGTTCATATGTGATTATTAACTAATTTGAAATATATGTGGAAGATCGGCTCTGTTCATATGTGATTATTAACTAATTTGAAATATATGTGCAGATGAGCTCAGACAGGGAGGAAGTGCGAGATGAATTGGATTTCGAGTTTTTGGGGAACAGATCAGGCCAGCCCTACACAGTCCAAACAAATATCTACGCTCTCGGGAAGGGTGACCGAGAGCAGAGAGTAAATCTCTGGTTCGATCCTTGGCTGGAATTTCACAAATATTCCATCTTATGGAATCATTACCATATCCTCCTGTGAGTATTGATACCTGTTTCAATTATTCGGCGTTCTATACCAATTAATTTTCTTGATTAGATTGTCGTGGCTTTCATCGAGAGCCCAGATTTATCAATGGACGGGATAGTGCAGATTTTCTGTGGACGATATCCCCATTAGGGTTTACAAGAATAACGAAGTGAGAGGCATTCCGTTCCGGGGGGATCAAAGCATGGGGATCTTCTGTACTCTATGGGACGCAGATAGCTGGGCGACGAGGAGGGGGCTGGAGAAGATCGACTGGAGCCAGGCGCCATTCGTGGCCTCTTACAGGGATTTTGAGATGGATTCCTGCCAGTTCCCGGGCAACACTAGTTACGCGTCTAATACCAACTCAAGCGAGGTTGTACAAACGGGTGAGGAGAAAATCTTCGAAACAAACCGGTTTACATTTTAGTAAACCCTAAGAAATCTATATGAAAAACTTGAATTGCTAAATTGGTAAACGAACGGTAGCCAACATTTTAGTAAACCCTAAATCCAGCTTCTTTTCAATTTCGTCTTTTGACCCAAGAGGCTCTTATTCAAGCGTAGGTTACGTTCATTTAGGGTTTGTTGCGATTTGTCATACACTTGCCAACCATGATCTAATGGAAAATGTGTCATGTACAATTATGATTTACTAAGGAATGGTGGTTCTCTGCAAATTGTTGAGTAATAATCTTTCCATTAGTCATAATCTCAGTTGTACTTAAACAATAGTTTAATCAGTTTTCTGATTTATTAAAGATGACAGTTGTATTAGTTCTTGAAAACTAAAATATGCTATTGTAATATTATTCTATTGAAATAAATTAATGGTCTATTTTAATTGTTTATGGATTAAATTGAAATATTTTCATTTTCTACTTTGAATGTTGACCGATTATCATGTATCGATAAGTCATTGTTGGATTGCGTGAGAGATCATTTTGAAGTATGTTCACATTGCATTCTGAATTCGTTGATTTGCTCGTTTGAAAATGCCAAATTCTTTTTCATGTATTTGAATATTGAATGACAATGCTTGTAATATTATTCTATTGAAATAAATTAATGGTCTATTTTAATTGTTTATGGATTAAATTGAAATATTTTCATTTTCTACTTTGAATGTTGACCGATTATCATGTATCGATAAGTCATTGTTGGATTGCGTGAGAGATCATTTTGAAGTATGTTCACATTGCATTCTGAATTCGTTGATTTGCTCGTTTGAAAATGCCAAATTCTTTTTCATGTATTTGAATATTGAATGACAATGCTTGTTTAAGTGAAAGCTCTCCTAGTATTATTTTCCTGATGCATTTTGAATGTTAGATGATCGTTTCGTTGTTGGAAAGTGTGAAAGGTCTTAATCTATTTGAATAGACAGTAATTAGGAATATAAATGTGTAGTTTAATCAGAAAATAATAATACTTTTAATGTGCTTTATACATTTATGTAATTATATAAAAATAAAATGTTTTTCACAATGTAATATGAGTGATAACTTCTACTAATTATAAAGCTAGTAGGTGAGCAATGTCATCTGCACTCTAGTGGCACTAATTTTTTGCATCAAATTCCAACCAAGTGGCACTAATTTTTTGCATCAAATTCCAACCAAGTAAGAAGCATTCGCTTATTTCAAATATGCCGACTCTTCATATATTAAAAATCTTCTTCCTTGAGTTCACATACGCTCACTCTATTTATTCCCTCGCAAGTTGACAAGTTGAGAAAGGAAAATAAGAAAGCATTCAAAGTTTAAGGAAGATAGCCAAGCCAGCTTGATACCTAGGAAATGTTGCGAATGATAGCTTGCATATAACATGATATAATCATATCTCTCATTAAATGGGAGAAACACCTTTAAGGCTTTGCCTTATAATTGGTCAAGACTTTACACAACTGCAATATTTAATGAACAAAATGAAATGGGACTTTTCTATGAAGAAGATCCATCTATGTGCGTCTATGAACAGTATTGGGGGCACTGCGCTTGAAGAATGGAGAATGTATGCACATAAACTTTAGGATTAATTTCTTAAAATCTTATGTCCTTCTAAAACATTAATAATAATATTATTTCTATCGATAATTTTAATATTAATTAAAAATCATTATTAATAATATTCATATATATTAATAATGTTATTCATATTAATATTAATAATTATTAATATTATTATTAACATTGGTATTAATATTAATATGCACATTATTAATAATATTATTAATTTTAATATATTCATATCAATAATGTTAACCATATTAATATTAATATTAATAATTATTAATATTATTATTAACATTGATATTGATATTAATATGCACATCATTAATAATATTATTAATTTTAATAATATTCATATCAATAATGTTATTCATATTAATATTAATAATTATTAATATTGGTATTAATATTAATATGCACATTATTAATAACATTAAACATTAATTCCATAATAAATACAATAATAATAATTAAAAAAATTCATAAAAAAAATAATATTAACATTAATAATAATGTTATTCATATCAATTATATTAACATTAAAGAAAAACATTATTAGTAATATTCATATACATAATATTTTAACATTATTAAGAAACATAAACATTAACAATAATAAAAAAACATTATTATTGGTATAAAACATTAATAATATTATTATTCATATCAATAATTTAAACATTAATAATATTATTATTCATATCAATAATTTTAACTTTAATAAAAACTCACATTATTAATAATAATCATATAATTTTTTTAACATTTAGAAAAAACATGTTAATTTTGGTTAAATGTAAACCATGTTAAAATGTCAATAATTGTTTGAAGTCAACCATGGTTGACCAACATTAACATAGTTAACGAGTGTTGACCAAATTTAAGCATGGTCATTGATACGGTGTTCTCAACCATGAGATGTTCATAGTCAACCTTCCGAAGCCAAATATATATTTTTTTTTAAATAATTCAACATTAATAAAGGTCAACCTTGGATTGAAGCCAACCTTATATTGAATTCAACCTTGCTTAAAAGTCGAGTATGGATTGAAGTAAACCTTGCTTCAAAGTTAATCATGAATGGAAGGCACCCTTGAGTTTAAGTCAACCATGGATTGGAGTCAACCTTCGAATGAAGTCACCTTTGGTTTGAAATCAACTTGCTTGAAAGACAACTATGGATTCAAGTCAACCTTGGATTGAAGTCAACCTTGGATTGAAGTCACCTTCCTTAAAAGTCAACTGTGCATTAATGTCACCCATGGATTCAAGTCAACCTTGGTTTGTAGTCTAGCTTGCATAAAATTCAACTATGAATGAAGTCAACCATGCTTAAAAGTTGAAACTATGGATTGAAGTCACCCTTGGATTGAATTCAACCTTGCTCAAATGTCTACCTTTGATTGTAGTCAACCTTGGATTGAATTCAACTATGGATTGAAGCCAACCATGGATAAAAACCAACTCTGGATTGAGGTCAACCTTGGATTGAAGTCAATCTTGGATTGACCTCAACTATGGATTGAATTCAACCATGGAATGAAGTAAACCATATATTAAAATCAACCATGAATTGAAGTCTACATTGCTTAAAAGTCAACTATAGATTAAAGTCATATATGGATTGAAGTCAACCTTGGATTGAAGTCAATTATGGATTGAAATAAACCACGGATAGAAATCAACCACAGATTGACATCAACCTTGGATTCAAGTCTACCTTACATAAAATTCAACTATGGATTGAAGTCAACCTTGGATTGAAGTCAACCATTGTTTGAAGTCAACCTTGGATTGAATTCATCCTTGAATTGAAGTCAACAATGGATTGAAGTCACCTTTCGATTAAGTCAACCTTTCTTTAAAGTCAACAATGGCTTGAAGTCACCCTTAAATTGAAGTCAACTTTGCTCAAATTCCCAAACAACCAAACACAACCATGTCCATAGTCAACCACATTCAACCATGCCCAAACAACAAAATTTAATCAAAGTCAACCAAAGGAAGTAGAGTCAACCAAACAACTAAGATTTACCAAAGTCAAGCATGGTTAACCAAACATTGTAAACCAAAGTCAACCATTTTTAACCAAATAAAGTAAATAATGTAAACATGGCCAACCTTGCAATGAAAACCATAGTCAACCATAGTCAACCAACTAAATTCAAGCATGCCTAAACAATGGTCAATAATGGATTAATATAGTATTTCTTAGTCAAACAAACTCTGAAACCATGCCCAAACAAAGTCAAACAACGCCAACCATGCCCAAACAATGTCAAACACAGCCAACCATACCTAGACAACCAAAGTTAACCAAAACAACCAAATTCAAACAAAGACAACCATGCCTAGATAGTCAAAGTCAACCAAATTCGTTCAAACTAAACCAAAGTCAACCATTCCCAAAAAATGTAAGCCATAGTTATAGATAATAAACTATGGCCAACTAAACAATGAAACCAAATTCATACAAATAAGGTAAATTAAAGTCGGCCAAAGTCATCCATGCCTAAATAACCAAAGTCATCCAAAGGAAACCATGCCCAAACAACCAAAGTCAACTAAAGCAACCAAATTCAACCATGCCAAAACAACTAAAGTCAACACATTCAACCATGCCCAAAGAACCAAAGCTCATCAAAGTCAACCACAACAACCAAAGTTATCCAAAAACCAAGGTCAACCCTGTCGAATAAAAAAAATTCAACCATGCTGAAATAATGTTAACCAAAGTCAACAATAGACAAGCATACGATGTAAACATGGTCAACAAAACAATGTAAATTATGTAAACAATTCAAGCAAAGTCAACCATTATCAAACAACGAAAGTCAACCAAAACAACCAAATTCAATCATGCCCAAACAATCAAATTCAACCAAATTCGACCACAGTCAACCATGTCTAAACAACCAAAGTTAATCAAAGTCAACCAAAACAACCGAAGTCAACCAAACAACCAAGGTCTACCAAAGTGAACCATGGAAAACCAAACAATGTAAACCAAAGTCAACCATGATTAACCAAACAAATCAAACAATGTTAACATCGTCAACCAAACAATGTAAACCAAGGTCAACCATGGTCAACCAAACAATGCAAGGTCCAAAGTCAACCAAAGTAAATAATGTAAACATGGTCAACCAAACATTGTAAACGTTCAAGACAACCATAATCAATTAGTCAACCAAATTCAACCACATCCACTCATAGTTAACCATGATACAGTGTCTATCGTGGATTGAATTCAACCAAGGATTGTAGTCAAGCTTGGTTGAAGTCAACCATTGTATTGATGTCAACTATATATTGAGTTCGATCTTGGATCGAAGTCAACCTTGCTTAAAATTCAACCATGGATCAAATTCAACCTTACTAGTTCAGTCAACTATGAATTGAAGTCAAACATGGATTGAAGTCAACCACGGATTGAAATAATTAATGTTGGTATTATTAATGACCTTAAATCAACCATTGGAACATGGTCAACCTTTTGGACAACCTTTGATTGAAGTCAACCTTCGATTCAAATCACCCACATATTGAAGTCAACTTTGAATTGAATTAAACTATGGATTGAATTCAAATATGGATTGAAGTCAAACTTGGATTGAAGTCACCCATTGGATTGAAGTCAACCTTTCTTAAAAGTCAACCTTGGATTGAAGGCAACGTTGGAGTGAATTCAACCATGGATTGAATTCACCTATGTTTAAACGAAAACTATGGGTTGAAGTCAACTATGAATTGAATCCAATCAAGTACTGAAGTCAACCATGGATTCGAGTTGAAGTCAACCACGGATTCGAGTCACATTTGGATTGAAGTCAACTTTGGATTAAATCCAACCTTACATTGAATTCAACAAAGGATTCAAGGTAACCATGGATTGAAGTCAACATTGCTTTGAGGTCAACCTTGCTTAAAATTCAACCATGGATTGAAGTAAAAAAAGTCAACCATGATGAAATAATGTAAACCATGCTGAAATAGTGTAAACCATGTTGAAATAATGTACAATGTTTTTGCTTTGTACATTTCCTTCCAAATCAAAGTTATTCCTATATATTGTTTTTGTATGTGTTCAATAGAAATTCCAATTTCAAAATATTTAACTTTTTTTGTTATTATTTTTCTTCATTGTATACAGTATATGTTTTTTACTTCCATGCTTTGATAATATCAAATACATTTACAAATGTCATTTCACATCTTATATTCATAGATAGCTTCCCCATATTTTCCATAAATACTACTGTTTTTTATTATTAATTATTTCATGATTATAATTATTTTATTTTTGGGATTCATTTAATTTACATTTATTTTACTTTTTCAAATAAGTACATTTGAAATATAAATGCAATTTTATTTTATTTAAATTTTTAAATATAAATTTAATTTAATTTAATTTAAAAATATTCTTTTAAGTAAATTTAATTACTAATATAAATATAATATTAAGGTATTACTAATATTAATAATAATTATTTCACTTTTCTTTAAATTAAATTAATTATTTTACTGTGAATTTACCTTTAATATTAATTATTTTACTTATCTTTTTTTTTTTACATTTATTTATTTTAATTTATTTTTAATTTATTTTAATTTATTTTAATTTATTTTATTTTATTTTATTTTATTTACTTATCTTTAATTTAATATTCCTTTATTTCTTTTTTTTTAATTTAATTTAGTTTATTTTAATATGTTCATTTATTTTATTTTATTTATTTTTAATTTAATTTAATTTATTGTTTTTACTTATCTTTAATTTAATATTATTTTATTTATTCTTTTGTTTAATTTAAATTTTTTTTAACTTATTATGTATTTATTTTCATTTTTATTTCAAAATAACATTTTTATTAATATTTTAATTTATTTATTTCTTCGTTTGCCAATTGTTCACTAGCAACAACCATTTTTTTAAATGTGGTTGATATTTGCTAATGGGCGAATATCAACCACTTTTAAATGTGTAGTCATGGTTGATATGCGTCGATCCGCGAATATCAACCACATTTAAAAATGTGGTTGTTGCTTGTAGTTATTATGTCCATGACATAATGGAATCATTTCGTACATATTAGTCTGGATGTACAATTCACAATTTTTTAATTCTCCAAAGTTTTGTAATGTTTTGGTTATAATTATTTCCTCGGGTTTTCGACCGCTGCGTGTCCTTGTCTGTCCAGTCCTTTGTCCGGCGTTCTGTGTGTTCTATCTAATGACATGAGTTCTGGGAATGATCGACGTTCTATGCATTTTGTCCGATGACATGACTTCAGGGAACGAGAAATTAATGGAGTCGGTGATGAAAGAGCTCGAGGCTCTGAAGGTCCACTTGCTTTGCCAAGGCTCGTAAAGGTGAGCTCAAGGGCCAGCCTGTTGCAGTCAAAATCATCTCCAAATCCAAGGTAAAGCTCGCTATTTTCTTTTTCTTCATTTACTTTCCTTAAATCATCTATGTTTTGTTAGGGTTAGGTTAACTTCGAGCTGTAGTTCATTAGATCATTTGCTGGTGCAAAATCCGTGCTTTGCCATTTTTTGAACCGGAGCTTTCACAGATCATTCATCTGCCACAAATATTACTGATGTTTACCTGTTACCGAGTAAACTTTTGACATATCGTTCGCCCACGAAAATACTACTGCTCTCCACCTATTTTCAAGTAAAGCTTTACCGAATCATTCGCTTGCCGAAACATTTTTCCTGTTTAGGTAACAGTTTTCATGAAACCTGCCAAACTTGTCACTGCCTCGTGGTGCAGTTGTTAAAACCATGATTTTTTAGTTCTATATAAATATTGAAATTTTTCATTCGCTTGTTGTGTTTCTAAGTGTCTTATCAGAAAAATCAATGAAGCAGCGCGTTGGTGGCAAATATTCAAGTAAATTAACTCATTCGTTGTGGAATTTCATACCATGTTCGAAAGATTCAGAGTGCCTTGAAGAAAACGCTAATTTTAGGCCGGAATGTGTCACGTTTGGTAATTTCGGAGTTCCTTGGCATTGAAACACTCAATTTTGCCAAAAGAAACTCGCCATGTTATTGCTTCCGTCTGGGATCGGAGCGCTCGGGGAGTTCTTCTTCTATGGCTGCAAACTTTTGTCTTTCGCAACAAAAGTTGCATTAGAACAACCATCGAAAGAAGGATTAATCTGTAAAGTTTTGTGATAATTTTGAGTTCTCTCGCAAGTTCAATTGTCATTATTAAAACGAAAGCTTTACCAATTCCTTGCAATTAATACGATACATTTGAAACAGTTATTTGCACTGAAGGAAGCTCCTGCAGATTGGATCGGTAGTCATAGTGCCTGCCAAAGGTCCCTATTTATAGGCCATTCCATGAACGTTGAGCAACCAGGGTGAGGTTTTCTTAGGTCAAATCGCTGCTATTATGTCAGATAGTGTTTTGCAAAGTCATTAAAAGTACGAGATAAGTAAGTTGTGAGATTGACTGACAGAAAATACCCAAGTTTTTGTCAGTTTTAGTTTTAAATCACCACTATGAAAGATCATGTTCACAACTTTTTCATTATGTTCATGAAATCTTTTTAAGTGAAATTTCTGAAAGGTTTCATTGCTTTGCCACTTTGTAATAGCGGTTTTCCAAATGCAAGCCGTATTATTGTAGAAGATCTTCATAAAAGGGTTTTTGACTTACTTAAAATAAAGGCAATTGTAATCAATGGGAAACAAACAACCATTTTGCAAGCCGCTCTAAGTGTTTAAAGGCTAAGATATTTCAAGGGTTATACTCACCATTTCTCTCATTAAGCATTGTTTTAGTCAAGACTAAACACCTTCATAAAATTTTAAATCGTTTCAGGACAAATGTGTTATTTCAGTGGTCACCATAATTGTAAATTAGAGAATTATTGTCATTTGAGTTCTTTACTGATGATATAACTCTAGTAGGCTAAACCTCTTTTCTAGAAGAGGAATTTTAGTTCCTATCTCTCCAAACAATCATTAGGAATCCAAATCAGCAAAATGAAATGTTATGGTTCCAGAAAACACTGCATGTTGCTTGCAATTGGGTTGTAATATATGTTGGATTGGTGGTATTTCAAGCACAAGGTGACCTTCTGCATTTAACATAGGAAATAATTTTTTATTATCTGAAGGCCTGGTTAAGATTGGTCCCCTATGTTGGAAAATATGTAATTAATGAGCTGATCGCATATCGGAACTGCAACCGCAGCGTCAGTCTATTAGTGAGTTCGGAACCAATCCAGTGCACATCTTGTTTGTATTTACCTCACCGCATTATAGTTAAGAAATATTAGGATAGAATTTATTACAGTGTTTAATGGAATTTTATAGCTTTCAAGTGAAGCCATCTTAAGTCGGTTGATTGAAACTCTATAAGTACAAACTTATAGTTAAAACTCAAAGAGAGATGTGTAAGGAAGAAATTACGCAGAGTAAGAGTGAAAGAAAGTAGTTGAAGATTGTATCAAGAGCCCAAGCTCTATGAATGTAAAAGATCGCAGTGAAACTCATTTAACTCATTTCCATGTATTGAGGAGCTGCGCAGTTTACTATGGTAAATATATAAGTCTATGTTTTATGTTTCATTCTCAAAAATGTTGTATGTTGCAAATCGCACATCATCTCCAGATTTACTCTTGTGAATATTGTTTACATTTACCCGCAATAAAATAAATCAAGATTCCAAAATAGTTCACCGCAGTGAAAGTTCTAAATTAACAAGGAGTAACTTCGCGTTAGATGTTTTAGTTGTTATGTCTTAATGAAATATATTTCATGAAAAAATTTGTTTAAGTGATCCACGAAGCATTTGAGAAGTTCGTGAAGTAGAGTATTGCAAAGTGAACTTCGCATTAGGGTGTGTGCAAGAAGATGAGGGTCACTTTAGATGCAATGCTACTTTTTTCAAATCTCGTTCCTGATACCTAAAACATAACGCGTTTCTGATATTTAGCACCTGCCATGGTAAGACCCGAGCCTAACATGTCATTGGACATGTAGGCTAGGTAACCATAATGCGTACGCGTTATGTAGTTACAAAACGTGTACGCGTTATGTAGTTACAAATCGCGTACGCGATATGTAAAACTAAAAATGAATTTAAATACACAGTCCCGACGATTGCCGACCACCCGCGACACTCACGCATCAGAAACGCGAATAGAGGTGAAATTGACCCTGGACGAGGACGGTTTGTGGCCCACTCAAGTATCCATGTTGCTCGATTTAGCTAGAGGGGAGACAAATTCACCGGTGGATTGTCATCTAATCAGGTAATTCATTCACCCATACCATTTTTTTGTGATTTTTTAACCCAAATTACTATTTTTTTATTGTTTAAAACAACCTAGTTTTGTAATATTGATAAAATTGGGAATAACCCAATTTCTAATTAAATTCACACCTCCCTCAACCAAGATTAGTGAATAATTAAAATGAAACCCTTTTCAAAAACTCAAAAATTCATAATCCAACCAAAAATTGAAAAAAATAAAACTCCCCCCTTTCTACAATGTATTCATCTAAGTCACCCGACACGAGGACACGGGACACGAGTGTCCCCACCAGGCTTCAAATTTGAAGCCTTCAGGCAACTTCAAATTTTACTCACACGTCATAGAAGGCCACTTCAAATTTTACCATGCAAAAAAAATTTAATTTCATGGTAAGCCCTTCAATAATTAAATTAACCACTAATGTTTAAAATTGCAACAGAAGGGTAGCTTCAAATTTCACCCATCAACAATATTTAGTGGGAAATTGGGAATGCAGCTACTAGCTAGGTGACTTGGGAGTGGGACTCGGTTACTCTCCAATATCCACATGTTCGATCATCCATGGATCATGGACCATTGGGCCTCTAATAATATCATTGAGCAACTTACGTGGACGGGCTTACACTGAGTAGCCCATGGCTTGAACGCTTCGAAGTTCTCGTGTTTGTAGCGAGCGCTTACATG
Organism: Larix kaempferi; assembly: GCA_027924585.1. Lineage (NCBI taxonomy): Eukaryota > Viridiplantae > Streptophyta > Pinopsida > Pinales > Pinaceae > Larix > Larix kaempferi. The sequence continues at coordinate 268,490 of BSBM01001355.1, read as the reverse complement.
TTTAACACATTTAATGGCATCAACAAAATTATTAAACCTGGAAGGTGGCTCATACGTGTTGTTGCTAGCGGGCTTACCAAGTTACAAGTTATCACATACCAATTCGTGAATGCTGACTCCGTGAGTTAATTGAGTATTCAATGTATAATATATTATGTTAATGTGCCCCCGCGAATTTGGCATTTCAGACAAAATCCACAATCCATAAACTTCTTGTAATGTTGCAGGTTGTTGCTCCTGCCCGTGGCCCCTACCTATAGCCCTGTGTTTTCTTTGTTGTATCAAGTTAATCCTACCGTCTACGGCTCCCAGCCTCACACCCTGTGTTTTCTTTGTTGTATCAAGTCAATCCTGCAGCTCTCGAGTTCCACCTTTTGTTTTCTTTGTTGTATCAAGTCAATGCTCGAATTCCATGCTTCCATGGCTCTGACCATCAATATATAATATTGCATGAATAGAAACAAGCTTTTTCTTATACCCCTATTCCACTGTGGTTGAGCTACTTCCAAGTTCCACCTACCCTATCTCCTCCAGTCCTCCAGGATAGTTTGCGGAGCGAAGCTGGCAATGCCAGCCTGCCATAAACATATTTAAAGAAATTTGTTTTCTTTGAGGAGCTCAACTTCAAGGATGACTAGATTTTTGACATCCTATGAATTTACAGGTCTGCTATATCCACTGAAAAATAAAGCCTCTCAACTTTACTACGTCAGTAAACATTGAAATTTTGATGTACTATTACATTTTCAAATGAAAAGAATAACTTATTATTAATAAAAAAATCAAATCATATTAATATATTAATGAATTTGAATTTAGCTTCCCAATATTAAAATAAATTATACATTTTAAATGATCCACAAGCAAATATTATCCTGAGAAGGAAATGGAAAAAAAGGAATTTCCTCAACACAACATGCTATTTCCTTATGATGATGCTTTTACGTTTATGATTACCAACCTTGGAATCAGGTTTGGTTATCCAAAGGTGTAATATCTTCTAAGCTAAGTCAATAGGTAGGGATGTTGGTATTGATATAATTATGACAAAGTTTTATAAAGGATTAGGAACAATTCCGTTGGCTTGTAGATGACATATTTATGGATAAAAAGCTTGTTGTTATGAGATAATGACATCATGCCTCAAAAACATGTCCCATACAATCTAATGTTAATGGGCACTCTACATAGAAATTGGAATGTCAACATTTGTGAGTACAATAAATATGTTGATGATTTTGGCCTACTACAACTTTAATATATTGAGTGGATTGATAACCTTCACAATTATATAAGAGATTGTAGCTATGACTAGGAGGAGAGTTAACAATGCAACAAAATCAAGTAATCGAATTTTGTGCATAAAATGAACATAAGACTCCCACCAAATTTCACTGAATCTACGTCTTAACAAAAGAACTCATCGTTTCACGGGATTCCACCCCATCAATCCTTTTAACAGTAATGTCCATAACAGTTGCTACAACCCTAGCGCGAGAAAAATCAATCGAGCTACGCATGACAATACTTGAAACCAGACTTTTTGAACTCCCTATTACATCATAGGAATCAATACTACTTTCTCCACAACATGTGGCACCCTCAATATCTTCCATTACCGCAATTTACATTTGATAAAAAACTTGTTCCCAAATAGTAATTACCCCATTCTTTGCTCTAAAAAGGCTTGGGTTAACCTAGAATCCAATCCATGCAACATGAACACATCCATATATACACATAGAATAAATATTAATAAATTTCTCATAGCCCTTCAATAGTGTTCAATATCTCATAGCCCTTCATAGTGAAATGGGACCCCACCCTCCAAATTTGATCCCCGGTCCCCACTAGACACGGTGACCCCCGGAATTATGACACGTAGGACACGGTGACCCCCGGAATTAATATATTTTTAAAATATATTAAAATTTAAAAATATAGACATATAGATCCAATAAAATGTAACATTTACAATTACAAATATTCAATAGAAATTACATTTACAATTACAAATATGAAATATTCAATAGAAATTAGATCATTCACAAATCACAACACATTTGTCATTCACAATCACAAATCACAATGAGACATTGAGACACATAGATGCAAACTCATCACTGCCCTGATCCTCCTCCTCCATGCTTGAATCAACAAACTCATCACTGCCCTGATCCTCCTCCTCCTCCTCTCTACCAATATGACTAACTTACTTTTTAATTGTCAAATGTTTAATTTTAAGTTTTAAATGTATGTAAGTGAATGCCATTAAATTGCTTATGTGAGTTTGATTTAATACATGTTCAATTTTGAAGAGACGTCATTATATACCATGTATATGTTTCTAATGATTTTCGTATTAATGTCTTTATTGCAGTTGCGGCTATGGATACCAATGCCGAGATATTGATTGAGCTTGCCCAATTGAGGGGCATAAGTGCATCTTTTAGTGGTGGTGACAGGATTCGCCGTTCACTTGCATCAACCTTGGATGCAATTGTAGACACCATTTCACAATCTACGAATGTCCTATATGATATTGCATCTTACAGAGAAAGAAAAAGACAACAATATGCTGATGGGCTAGATTACAATGCAGTAAAAAAGTTGAAAATATCCAAAGAGCTTATATTTGCATTGTTTAGGGACCCTCGGACGGGGGAAATCCCAAATGCAAGCAAGCCGCATATCTCCATTGAGTGGTGCACGTTTCAACCATTTGTTGATAACTGGATGGACAGATGGTACATGGTTTTTGATATGCCACCACACAACAACAGGGAAATTCCCTTATATTTCCTTCGAAAGATGTACGCAGAGTTCGTGTTGCATAAACACGTTAACTATTTTGACATCTTACAGTTTCAGGGGATCGGTGGGGGGATGCCCCAAAACCGACCCAATGCCAGGCTTCGAGACCAGGATTTCCCTATCCCTGCACCTCGCAGGTAGTTGCCTGGGCCAGATGTCCCACCAGCACATCGCATTATTCCGCAGACACGGGATGCATTTTTGAGTTTGGCACGGGCGGTTGTTCGCCATGGCACGATGGTTCAACATATGGGTGAGGAAGGGACATCTGTCCCTGGTGTGGTACATACACCAGCTCGTCACCATGCAGGACCATCAGCTAGTGTAGGACCATCAGGACCATCCACTAGTGCAGGACCATCAGGACCATCCACTAGTGCAGGACCATCGACACATCCCCATCCTAGTACTGATCCTCACGAGTGCACATCATGTGGTCGTCCCTGCTATGGTATTTCCTCAGATGTTTCCTTCAGTGGGTTTTGAGAGATGTATGTTGATGGTTAATTGTAATAAATTCTTCATTTATTTTTGTCTTTGTACACATATATATAGTTTGAGCTAATATATTAATTTTGTGAACTTGCAGTTGATGCTTTATGCCGGCAGTGACGCCCCAGAGCCGGATGTTCCAGACTCTACAGGGGGGCATGATGCTACCCATTCAGTAGGCCCATCTTATATACCACCTATTGCCGTATCCCACACCAAGGTAAACATTTTAAAATTTCAGTTTTTTAATACTTGTTAATTTGTTAATTTCCACATACTTTACATTTTAGTTCATTAATGCTATCTACGGTCTAATATTTACAATTATTAAACTTGCATATGGCAGATCCTTCACTAGGGCAAGGTAATGTGGAGGTAGTACCCATGGTCATACAGTCCCCTGAAACATCTAGGCTACAGGTAAACAATTAAAAATGACATTTTGTAAATACATGTTTGTTTGTTGAATCATGCATGTCTAACTACATGAACACTTGCTGACAGTAGGCACCATCCGAGACATCTGGCCCATTGCCTGGATTTGTATCTCCCTCCAGGCCATTCGTGAACAAGGGTCGTGTGTATGTGAGGCGTTCTACTCCTAGAAAGACTCCAACTGCCCACGACCATGGGATTACTCACACCATGGTAATGTATATCCTTCGATGATATTTGTTGTTTAACTTGAAATCCAGTGCATAAATCATTTTTGTTAATGTTTGAATTGCATGTTGACTGCATCAGGAACCCGAGTTGTCTACTGAGAACCTCGCATCAATGGTTGATGCAGCAGTTAGTGCCGCATCTGCAATGGCGACTGATTACACATAGGTATGTAACTATTTCAACATTATCTTTACATAGTTTATTATTGTTGGACCTATTGTTTATTCATGCATTTCTAACTATTTCAACATTTTTTCATTGTAACCACCACCAGCAGGAGTAGTGCCTGGCCCCCCTGGTTCGACCATCCTGGATGTTCAACCGACGGCTCCATCTGCTACACAAGCAATGCAATCTCCTTTGTCAGTTGAGGTGAGATGTCCTTCAGTGACCAAGTGTTTCATGCACTTTCCATGCACCAGTTGATAATTGTTGAGCTAATGTATTAGTGTACATAGTTAGTTGAATTTAACAATTGATATTTAATTTGCAGGATCCAGGGATGCACATTGATCCTAGGGATGTGCCTAGAGGATCAACGTCGGGAAAGAACAAGAGGAAGCTTGAGTTTTGATAGTTTTGGATAGTTTTGGACACATGTGCTTTTGGATACTTTTGTATATATATGTACTTTTCGATACATTCAGTTTTGGAGACATGTACATTGACTTTATTGTGCATGTACTTTTGGAGACATGTACATTGACTTCATTGGATACATGTACTTTTGGATACTTTTGGATATACATGTAATTTTGGAGACATGCACTTTTGGAGACATGCACTTTTGGATACTTTTGGATATACATGTACTTTTGGAGACATGCACTTTTGGATACTTTTGGATATATATGTACTTTTGGATACATGTACTTGTGTCAATCTAATGTGTTGATTTGTGTGGATTATCTATTACTCATGAATGCACTATGTCAAAAGAACAAACTATTATATTCAAAGGTTTCAACGAATTCACTACATGCATGCACTAACTGGTATCTAATTAAAATTTGTGATTTTGGATGATCATTACAAGTTATGTCAAAGTTCTTGCTCGTGTAATTTAATCAAACTAAATGCAATACAATGTTTTCAAGGTTTCAATGAACTCACTCATGCACACCCATTGCCATCAACTACCAATGAAAGTCTAACATTATGAGGTTCTTCTTTAAAAATGGGTAATATTTCCTTGATGATCGTAAATTGAGAACCATTTGTAGCCACTCATATAATACCATCTTCACTTATCTTTGTACATGATAATCCATATAATGTGCTATGTTTTTTAACCTAAACAATCATCAAAAACCTAGAATTATAGGGATATGACAAAGAACCTTATGGGGCACCTTATATATTACCTAATTAGTTCAATATCTATTGATCCCACATTCATGGCATTTTAAATTTGTTGCATGCTATCCATAATATATCATTTGATCATAATTAGGACATGCATCAATTGTTTGATACTCCTTTCTTGTATCTTTCATAAGGGCACACAATTCTCAATATGTGCAAGGTAAAGTATTTGATGGTTATAGGAAAATATTACCTAACAATCTATAAGAAAAAATCAATTTATGTACTAAATAATGGATATCGCAATGTAGTTATTACAATCACAAAAAATATTAAAAACTTATATTTATCATTAGATTTATTGTGTATACATTAGGATCTTTGTCATACCATTGTTTGAAATGTCATTCAATACCTTCAATTTTATCAACATCAAATTAGTAGACAAAGTGACTCATCTTTGATCTCTTGTATAGGCCTTTGTGTGCCTTATCAATAAGATGTACATCATGAATATTATCATAGGTCTCATATATAGGTGCATCCTCATCCATGCAAACAAAGGTGTCATGGATCAACCTATTATCCCTTTATTCTCAATAATATTAGTATCATTATCTTCCATAGGATCAAATTCAACTCCATCACCCCCATTATTGCTACTCTAAATTGCAGCCTTAGGATTTTTGATCATGTGTTTTTGTCTCTTTAGGAGTTTTGAAATATTATACTCTTTCAAAAATAATATGGAAGTTAAAATATTTAAAAGTGGCTTAAATTATAAAATGGGCAGAAATTCACCAAGTGTCCCTGAACGGCATTTTCATGCCACTTGCAACTCGACATAACTCGGAAACCGGACGTCGGACCGACGAACCGTCGACTCCGTTGGTCTCCTAGCGTGCGATTACCTCTAGGGGGCCCTCTCCCTCATCTCCCCATGGCCCAGCGGCTTCATTGTGCATTCATTTCGTAAACTAGGGTTTTGCTCAGTTTAATTGCATGCAATCTCGCATTGGTGGGTCAACTCTGCAAAAACCTCCCCCGAGCCAGTGTTGGCAGTGTTCCCACGTCGGCATTGCCCACACACACTTGCGGGAGCCAACGGCATGCAATCTTCCTCCTCTGTTTTCTTTTTGGCTCCCGGACGGAAATTCACCAAGTGTCCCTGAACGGCATTTTCATGCGACTTGCAACTCGACATAACTCGGAAACCGGACGTCGGATCGACGAACCGTCAACTCGGTTGGTCTCCTGGCGTGCGATTACCTCTAGGGGGCCCTCTCCCTCGTCTCCCCATGGCCCAGTGGCTTCATTGTGCATTCATTTCGTAAATTAGGGTTTTGCTCAGTGTAATTGCATGCAATCTCGCATTGGTGGGTCAACTCTGCAAAAACCTCCCCCGAGCTAATGTTGGCAGTGTTCCCACGTCGGCATTGCCCACACACACTTGTAGGAGCCAACGGCACGCAATCTTCCTGCTCCGTTTGCTTTTTGGCTCCCGGACGGAAATTCACCAAGTGTCCCTAAACGGCATTTTCATGTGACTTGCAACTCGACATAACTCAGAAACCGGACGTCGGACCGACGAACCGTCGACTCCGTTGGTCTCCTAGCATGCGATTACCTATAGGGGTCCCTCTCCCTTGTCTCCCCATGGCCCAGTGGCTTCATTGTGCATTCATTTCATAAACTAGGGTTTTGCTCAGTGTAATTGCATGCAATCTTGCATTGGTGGGTCAACTCTGCAAAAACCTCCCCCGAGCCAGTGTTGGTAGTGTTCCCACGTCGGCATTGCCCACACACACTTGCAGGAGCCAACGGCACACAATCTTCCTGCTTCGTTTGCTTTTTGGCTCCCAGACGGAAATTCACCAAGTGTCCCTGAACGGCATTTTCATGCGACTTGCAACTCAACATAACTCGAAAACCGGACGTCGGACCGACGAACCGTCGAATCCGTTGGTCTTCTGGCGTGCGATTACCTCTAGGGGGCCCTCTCCCTCATCTCCCCATGGCCCAGTGGCTTCATTGTGCATTCATTTTGTAAACTAGGGTTTTTCTCAGTGTGGGAGTGTGCAATTTTTGCACACGGGGGTCAACTTTGGAAAATCATCCACCGGGCAAGTATGGCTAGTGTTCCTAGCCCGAACCTATCTAGACACACCTGCAGGACTCCCCGGAACCTGGTTTTGTTGCATGGTTGGAGTTCTATGCCCCCAGTAGGTATCCAGCAGGTGTCCCTGAAGGCCTTCTGGTAGTGAGACGGGACGAGCCATAGAATGAAGACCGTGGCTCGGATCGACGAACCGTCGACTCCGTTGGATTCAACACACCGGGATAGTGCCAGGGGTGCCCCTCCCCTCCTACCCGGTGGCCCATGTGTCACCTTGCAGGTCCATCTTGGAAACTAGGGTTTTTCTCAGTGTGGGAGTGTGCAATTTTTGCACACGGGGGTCAACTTTGGAAAATCATCCACCGGGCAGGTATGGCTAGTGTTCCTAACCCGAACCTGCCTAGACACTTTGGAAACTAGGGTTTTGCAGGTCCATGATGATGATGATGGTGATGATGATGAAGATGTTGATGATGATGGCTTGGTCTAAGGTGGTGCTCTCAAATAGCTAATTCATTATGAAATATTTAACAAGACATGAATTAAATTTAATATAAGTGTATTGTTTAATATAGTGAGCATGAATTGAATTAATTTTGTTGGGTGAAGCCAATAACCAACATGATGAACATAATATAATTTTAGGGTTTACTGATCATATGTAAAAAATGGCATATTCATAAACTTGACATACAAGAGAACTTTTGGCATATTTATAAACAACGTAAACGTAAATTTGGCATATCAAGAACGCAAAATTGACATATTCATATGAAACATACATGTGAAAATTGAGCATATATCAATATTCAATTACAAATAGTATAAATAGTATAGTATTAAAAGTATGTAACGTACCTCATCATGCTAGATCCCACCTATTATCATACAACCAAGCCCTCCGGATCATCTCTTATACTGATGGTCTCCATTAGTCTCTCGTGCTCTGTATCCGGTAAGAAGTAGCGTACCTTCGATGTATTTCGACTAGGCATTGTTCGTACCTGAAGGTTTGTGCCAATGATTAAGTTGGTAAAGTGATACACACTTGCACCTGGTTTGTAATCCCTGTAAACATATCCACCCTTCTTTCTTCCATTGCTGTCCCATGTCAAGTATTCACCTTTAACAACCATAGACCCAGTTGGAAAGTGGTTGTTTTCATCGTCAGTCATGGACACAATGAGGGTTTGCTTTCCATCTATACAGCGTGCCAACCAGTATTCATCACCCCATTCAGTATCTTTTGAGGCAACCACTGCGTATATGTGCCCTGCATTATATGATTGTAGGTAAACAAGGCCATTAATGTGCATTTGAAGACTACGTAAACAAACAAAAAATGTTAAGGAAATGCATCATACCGGGTTGTACAAGGTCTGAGACATGATCAAAATCTGCAGAAATAGATGATTGGTCTTCTTCCAACGGAGTTAACTCAACAATTGCACGCTGATCAAGTGGAAGTGATATGCGATCCCATCCATCAACCCAATCCAATGATTCACACCCATCCCAATCACCATCACAACAAGGCGGGCAAAAACAAGCGAGTTTTCTGGTCCAAATTTCAAATACTGGGTTATCAGAGCTTCGAACCGAATGAAAGCCACGAGTCCCAGGCACAGTCTTGCATTCCCATGCATGTGAACGATCTATGTCTACCACCTCCCAAAAAAATATCTCCACATGTCTCTTTCTTGTGGATTCTACTCGCATAGTTGATTCTTCTCCCATTACTGACGTGCACCATCTGACTATAGATTGAGCATTTAGAATAGTAGATTCTGTAGATACTTTCAATTCCTCTCTTCGTAGGGATGTTTTGACACATGCTCCGGCTCCATCATGCTCTCCTTTACCATGCCCAGTCTCAAAATAGTTCCACATATGTGGCACTTTGTAGTTTTTATGCAATGAACACAACCACTGAAATATGCGTGCATTTTTGAACTGACCAGCACACCCATCAGACCAAATCCAGTGTCGGTCCATCTGTATGTTCCTTCCCTTCAAGTGATCATAGAATATGATGAATCAATGGCGTACATAGTGGAATTCGTGGCACCTATCATCACTTATGTAGAAGTGATATTCCTTCAGAATTTCTCTTTGCTCTTCAGTGCTATTTGGGCCATGCCTATATGTGATATGGACCATCAAGGAAACCTGCTCAGAGTGATAATACTGACTTTGGATCTCATTTTGAGGTTGCAGAGTGTAGTTCTCAGCAAAATCAACAACTGAAAGTATAGTACCAAGGGGAAATGTATCTCTGCATATTGTAAACTTCTCATCCTCCCATCGTGCCACGTGGACATGCTGAACATATTGATGTGTCTTTTCAATAAATTCCTTGATGAAGTCACTAACTTGTACCTGGTGACACAAAATGATCTCAATGTCAATTTTTTGTTGTAAGTAAGGATTGAAATGTAACCGTTACAAGATAATTTTATAGATATAAATGCATACCTGAGATGTCACTAATTGTATTTTTTTGCTTTCTTTCCCTGGGACTATTTCATAGTTGATATATTTGAAACTTTTCATGTCTGTAACCATTTTCCCAAATTCACTGTCTCCATTCTCGTGCATACATTGGCTCAATAATGCCATTCCAGCACAGTTAGAGCATGTTCCATCCAAACAAGATTTTGCATAGTATGTTTTCCCCTCGGGCCTATTGCACATGATGCTATGAATGAATTCTCTTGATGAAGTCGGTGGTATTGTCATGGATCAATCCTGCACAATGTTAGTATGCAACACACGACAAATGTACAAAAATGTTTCATAGTAATATTCATATTCTACATGGTATCTACAACAACAAGTGTTACGAAGAGTATTTATTCTAACATACCATGGCTTACATTTCTCAAAAGATCTTTGCCCCAAGTTCAATTGTCTATGCTCAATCTTAAATTTCTCGTAAAGCTCTGTCTGTGTTATATCAAGAAGATGCTTAGTATGTGGTTCACGATCCTTTGAACCCCTTCTTAGTTTTAGTACATCCTTTTGGTTTGAAGAAGGCCTTGTGTGATCATGCCAAAAACTGTGCACTAGTCCCTTTACTACATCAACTAGCTTCATGTCACGACGTGGCAACTAACCAACAAAGGCCCAAAAAGCTATATGATCGATTGTGTCAAGATGTTCTCTTCTAATAGAATACCTACGAAGGGTTTTTACATTCAAATTAACTAGTTCGGATGTAGTCCTGAGAATACGAAGGGCCCTGGTGTTCTTATCTGCAATTGATTGTGGCAACATACGATGAGCAGCATTGCGGTCCTTTGAACGTGTGTTCTTACCAATTTTACCAAATGCATGTACTAGGCTTTTAACTATATGAGAACTTGGTTCAGAATTCTTTATCATCTTTATCCCTAACTTTTTCCTAACAACATTCATGCTCCTAGATTTTAACAATGATAAAAATAATCTACATTTATCTCCATCACATTTAGAAACAAAATATTTATCAAGTATCTGTTGAGTTTGATAAGCAATACTACGTTTAGATAGTGTACCTTCAATGAAATTCATAAGTCTTTCATCAACTTGTATACGCTTCGGAGTTATTCGACGTGTGCTTGCTAATGGAGGTAAGGGGGTTGGAATTGTACCATGTAGCGCATCACCAAGACGCTCTGGCATTTCAGTAGTAGCTTGGTGTCCTTCATTCTCTTCCTGGTAGTTGGATGGTGGAATTCCAACATCCTCATCCATGGTCTGTGGAAGTCCAACATCCCCTTGTGGAAGTCCAACATCCTCATCGATGGTGTGGATAACATTCTCTTCTTCAACAGTAGGCAAAATGTCCAACGCCTCTCTGACTTCATCGCTTGTATAACGACATCCGGATAGCAAATTGGGTGTTTCTTTGTGAGCTTCATCTTGAGATGGTAACTTATCACTTTGACTTGAAGTGGGAATTGAAACATCCCCTAATGAGCACCTACGTTTTGCTTCTTGATTACTTCCATGGGGTGCTTGTTCAACAACTATTGTGGAAATTGAAGGTCCCTCTTGTCGTGGATTAATAGGATGAACCATGGTATCCTCTACAATTGGATTTGGATTAGTTTCCAAAGAAAGCCTCCGATTCATCATGTATATTATTTTCTTTTCTTTCTCTTCTTCAATGATTTCTTGAGGTCTCTTCTTCCTTGTTGATTTGTTTACTCGGTTACGTGCATTCCCCATCACCACAATGATCAATTCAATATAGTTTGTTTTTGTTGGTCCTCAATTACAAGCTCTTCAATAATAAGCAAATGGAAGTTCTTCCTTGTTGGTCTTGAAGCTTGATATCTTATCTTGTGTGCTCCTCAAATATAGGCAAAATGAATCTTTCAAAGGCCTTATCTTTGGTGTTCTTCAATTGGAGATTCTTCAAGCTTGCTGATTATTTTCTTCAAATATGGCCATATAACCCAACACCACAGTGAGCAACCATGAAAGATGTCCTCAATGCTGCACCTGCATAAAAAAAAATTATGGAGTTGGTGTAGAATGTGAAAATTTTCAGACGCGGGCTCATGCTGTTCGAAAAATCGTGGGATTGTTGTTTTCGTTCGGACAGAGTGAAGTTGCTCTCGGACAGCAACAGTCCATTATTTCTAGAGTTACAAAACACGCACGCGTTATAGAATTACAAAACGCATGCGCGCTATGTAGTGAAAAAACGCGAACGCGATATAGTCAAGCACAATAAATAGGTTAGGTGCACGGCTAGGGCAACGAACAAAATCAAAGAAAACTAATAATTTATATGGTTGCATACAAAACAAATGTTTTGTATGGTTTAATACCCCCTAGCTCTCTCCCAATAATCCCTAGATACCCCCTATCTCTTTCTAAATATCTGTCCCTCATTCTCCCTACATCCCTCCCTACATGTTTCTTTCATGTTTCTTTCTCTCCCTTACTCCAGCCATGTCTCTACCACCCCACTCTCCATCTCTCCACCTTCTCTTTATATTAGTCATTATCCCTCCCTATAGCACTCTCTCCCTTCTTCTCCCTTAATCACTAACCCTCTACGCCTTTATCCCTCCCCCTTGCCCTCTCTGTCTTACCTTGTTCCTAGAGCCCCTCCCCCATAAAGGCCTTTAGACCCTCTTCTAAACATTAATCCCTAAGTGCATAAGTGCACAAGATGATGAGGAGGAGGAGGGTGATGACAATGAAGATGATCATGATGTAGATGAAGATGATAAAGATGATGAGGAGGAGGAGGGTGATGACAATGAAGATGATCATGATGCAGATGAAGATGATAAAGATGATAATGTTGATGAAGATGATGGTGATGATGATGAAGATGTTGATGATGATGGTGATGAAGATGTTGATGATGATGGTGATGATGATGATGATGAAGATGATGGTGACATGATGGAGATGTTGATCTGATGAGGAAGATGATGATGATGATGATGGTGATGATGGTGATGATGATGAAGATGTTGATGAGGACGATGATGGAGATGAAGATGATGATGATGAAGAAGATGATGATGATGGATATGTTGTGTTGATGGGGAACCTAGAGATGACAATGATGATGAAGATGGTGATGGTGATGGTGATGGTGATGGTGATGGTGATGGTGATGACGATGAAGATTTTGATGATGATGCTGATGGCGATGATGATGAAGATGTTGACGATGATGGTGATGGTGATGTTTAGATGATGATCATGATGATGTTCAGAAGATCATGATGGTGATGATGGTGATGATGATGGAGAAAATGACGATGATGGATATGTTGATGAGGAACCTGCAGATGCCAATGATAACGATGATGGAGATGTTGATGAGGAACCTACAGATGCCAATGATGATGGTGATGACGATGAAGATGTTGATGATGATGGTGCTGGTAATGATGATGATCATGATGATCATGATGATGAAGATGAAGATTATGGTGACATGATGGAGATGTTGATCTGATGAGGAAGATGACGATGATGATGATGGTGATGATGATGAAGATGTTGATGACGATGATGATGGTGATGAAGATGAGTATGATGAAGAAGATGATGATGATGATGGTGATGAAGATGATGATGATGAAGAAGATGACGATGATGGGGAACCTAGAGATGATAATGATGATGAAGATGGTGATGGTGATGACGATGAAGATTTTGATGATGATGCTGATGCTGATGGTGATGATGATGATGATGATGATGATGATGATGATGAAGATGTTGACGATGATGGTGATGGTGATGTTCAGATGGTGATGATGATGATGATGATGATGGAGATGTTGATGAGGAAGGGGGAGATGACAATGATGATGAAGATGTTTATGGTCATGAAGATGATGATGATGGTGATGGTGATGATGATGGAGATGTTGAAGATGATGGAGATAGCGATGAAGATGATGATGATGATGATGATGGTGAAGATGATGAAGAAGATGATGATGATGGAGATGTTGACCTGATGACGATGAAGATGATGATTATGGCGATGATGATGAAGATGTTGATGTTGATGATGATGGTGATGAAGATGATGATGATGGAGAAGATGATAATGATGGAGATGTTGATGAGGAACCTACAAATTCCAATGATGATGATGATGATGGTGATGACAATGAAGATGTTGATGATGATGGTGATGGTAATGATGATGAAGATGATGATGATGATGATGATGATGGTGATGGTGATGGTGATGTTTAGATGATGATGATGATGATGAAGAAGATGATGGTGACATGATGGATATGTTGATCTGATTCAAGGAAGATGATGATGATGATGATGGTGATGATGATGAAGATGTTGATGATGATGATGATGGTGATGAAGATGATGATGATGAAGAAGATGATGATGATGGAGATGTTGATGTTGATGGGGAACCTAGAGATGACAATGATGATGAATATGGTGATGGTGATGGTGATGGTGATGACGATGAAGATTTTGATGATGATGGTGATGGTGATGATGATGAAGATGTTGATGATGATGGTGATGGTGATGTTTAGATGATGATCATGATGATGTTCAGAAGATGATGATAATGATGATGGAGATGTTGATTTGATGAGGAATATGATGATGATGATGATGATGGTGATTATGATGAAGATGTTGATGATGATGATGATGGTCATGAAGATGATGATGATGAAGAATATGATGCTGATGGAGAATATGATGCTCACAACTCCCTCTAGTCTCTCTCTCCCCAACCATCAATCTCTCTCTCTCTCTCTCTCTCTCTCTCTCTCTCTCACTCAAACACACGCACATACACACACATTATGTCACTTTCCATTCTCAAACCCATCCCCCCTCCATCCATATCTATCTCCAACTTTCTCCCTCCATCCCTCACCCTACCTTCTCTCCATCCCTCTCTCATCGCCTGTCTCTCACCTTTTATGATCCCTCCCTCATCTTTCCCTCAACCTATCCCAATCTCTCCATCACTCCCTCTCTCTCCATCGCCACCACTCTCTGCATGTCTCCCACCAACACTTTCTGTCCCTCCCTTCCTATCTCTTATTTCGTTCTATCCCCATCTATCTCTCACTCCCTCCAAATCCATTCCTCCCCATTGTCCCTCTCCTTCCCTCGCTCTATGTCTCTCCCCCCCTTGTATTCTTTATTTCTCTCTCACATCCCCCTTGCCTCCATCCATTCCCACTTGTCACTCAAGTCTCACTTTCAACTTCTAACCCTATACCTCTTCAGAACCTATTCTACTCCTAATAGTGCTCTCAAGCTCCACTTCCCTTCACCCCCTGTAGCCCATCATGTTCTCATTCCCTTCATCTCTCCCCACTCAAGCTTCCAACATCCTTCTAAGCCCTTGACCCTTTCCCACCCCTATTAAATATTAACCATAGATTCCCTTGACCCTTCCCCACCCCTTCTCAAATATTAAACAAAAATTCCCTTGACTTCCACACCCCCTCTTTCTCAAGTATTAAACATGTATTTTATGATTTGAATAACACGAGCGCGTTTTGTAACTATATAACGCGTACGTGTTATGTAGTTATATAACGCGTACGCGTTAAGTATTTATATAACGCGCACGCGTTAGGTAGTTATATAACGCGTACACGTTATTTACATCTAAAAGCGCGGCAATATTTTTGAATTTAAACAGGCCGAGTCACATGCTCACATGTCAACAATAATGCTATGTGTATGCTTTGGAGTTTGCTTCGGTAATTCCAAACCTATGCTATGTTAATGAAAAACCAAAGCTAATTGGGTATTTCTTCCAGTTTCTGGAGAAGCCTTTTCTTAGCCACTCGTTACAATATGCTACACAGAGTCATTTTTGACGAAATCTTAGACACAAATAGCATTTTTTCTGCAGATTCCAAATATGTAACTTTTATTTTGAAATATTAATTTTTCCTATTTTCTTTCAATTTCTTTTCTGTCCTACCTCCTTAACTCGTGAAACACACTGTTAGTGTTTCTTCCATAACTTTTTCAATTCTCAATCATTTCAAAAAAAAATTGTATGGTGCACAAGAGGACACTAACCTCCACGTTCTATGAAAAACCCATTTCAAGATTTTTGCATTAAGACCTTCAAAGGCTCTACCCACAAAAGAGGTACTATTTTCGAGGTTTGATCACTTAGACAATTATAAAAAAATTATAAAATTACTAATTTAATTTTCGAAAAATAATGGCGCACAAGTGCTATGTGTTCTCTACATGCATGCCGATTTTTGTAGCTTGATTCCATCATTTAGGCCCTCAAAGACTCTACCCACAAAAACATATACCTTATCATTTGCCTGAAAAATAAAAAGTGTCTGTTAGGAAAAATGAAACTTGACATAGCTATGCAAATTTTGAATACATAAAAGTTATATATTCAGAAACGTGATTCAATTTCCTACATTTCATCTTTTTTACTCAATGCAAGATATTTTGCGTAAGTAGATCAAAAAATCCAAGTAAGTTGAGGGATGCCTGCTTTTTCAGTTTTCTATTGCATCTAACGTGCCAAAAGTGACCCTCATTAGCTTGCACTGACCCATTACCGTGAAGTTACTTGCCGCGAAGTGAAAAGTTGATATCACGCAGTTAAAACTGTGAAGTTAATTCTTAGTGAGGAAAGTGTTCCGCGAAGATAAAATTGAAGTTCTCTATTATATGGACCATGAAGTCCAAAGAGAATAAAATGAAGGTATTCATCTACTGCACAGAAAAATTTATTTACTACGCGGTGTGCTTCTCCCTTGATCGGGTATCAGAGCCTGGTTTACGGAAAGTAAGAATTCTATCTATAAGGGAAAAGCGATGGCTTCCACTTCAGGTAATTTGCAAACTCCAATATTTTCTGGTAAAAATTATGAATATTGGTCTCTAACTATGAAAGCTTTGTTTAGAGGTCAAGGTGTATGGGAAATAGTCCAGCAAGGCTATGCAGAACCAACAGATCTAGTAGCATATAACAATCTCACACAAGCTGAGAAGGATGTCCTGAGAGAACAGAGGAAGAAAGATGGAAAGGCATTATTCCACATACATCAAGCGACACATGAATCCATACTCCCAAGAGTAGCAGCAGCGCAGTCAGCTAACGAAGCGTGGGACACGCTGGAAACAACATATCAAGGTTTGAACAAGGTAAAGACTGCGAAACTTCAAATTCTTAGAAGAGATTTTGAATCTCTGTCAATGAAAAATACAGAGTCAGTAGACTCATTTTATACTCGTGTAATTGGTCTGGTTAATCAAATAAAGTCTCATGGAGAAACTTTAGGTGACCAAAGAGTTGTTGAGAAAATTCTTAGAGTTCTTCCAAATAAATTTGAATCTTTAGTTGTAACCCTAGAAGAAAAAAAAGATTTGTCCACATTTACTATTGATAAGTTGCAAGCCTCATTACTCAATCATGAACATAGAATCAACGGTTTAGAAACATCACTGGAAGGTGCATTCGCAGCACAGTCATCCATAATCCGTGGAAGAGGCAGAGGAAGATCAAACTCTAGAGGCAGAGGATGAAGTTCATTCAAAGGAGGTCGCAGCAACAGTCCTGCGCAAGTCGTGGGAAGAGGCCAGAATTAGACCACCAATCAACCAAGTGGGAAAAGGTATGATAAATCAAAGATTCAATGTCATTACTGTAAGAGGTATGGACACTTCACATATGAATGCAGGAAGAAACAGTATGACCAAGGAAAGCAAGGTCAAGATCAATCAAGCAACAACAACACTTCGAACAGCTCATTGTTCTTAGCATGTGCATCTCCGCTGGAATGCAATGATGTCCAAGAAAGTCCAAATGACATATGGTATTTAGACTCAGGCTGTAGCAATCATATGACTGGTAATTTAAATCTATTTTCTAGTCTAGATAAATCAGTCCAAACTGATGTAACACTTGGAAATAATTTTCAAGTCACTATTTTGGGTAAGGGTACTGTAGATATTCTAACCAAACAGGGGGAGCAGAAATATATGTCTGATGTGTATTATGTTCAAGGTTTGAAGCATAATTTGATGAGCACTGGACAACTGATGGAAAAAGGTTACAGAATCCATATGATAGGAAAGCATTGTCTGATCAAAGATATATATCCAAGCAATCAATTAATAGCAGAGGTGCAGATGACAAGCAATTGCTTGTTTCCTTCTAGGATAAGACCAAACATAAAAGGAAAAACAACTGAATTTGTTCATACAAGCCAGAATGAAAATTCTGGATCTGCGTTCAAAGCAAAAAGCAAAGGAGCAGACATTCACTGCGTAGCGGAAGAAAAAGACAGTGCAATGCAAGCTGTGTTTCAAACAGAAATCCAGGATGAATCCTGGTTATGGCATTTCAGATTTGGACATCTGAATTTTGGTGGGATAAAGCTACTACACATGAAGGACATGGTGAAAGGATTTCCATTGATTGAAAAGCCAGAGAGAATTTGTGAAGGATGTATCTTTGGAAAACGGCACAAACAAACTTTTCAAGTCGGAAAGTCATACAAAGCTCGCGCACCACTTGAAATCGTGCACTCCGATATTTGTGGACCGATGCAAACACCTTCCATGGGAGGATGCACTTATCGTCTCACCTTTATTGATGATTTCACAAGAAAAACCTGGGTATATTTTCTAAAACATAAATCTGATGCATTTAGTTGTTTTCAGCAGTTCAAGGCACTGGTGGAGAAGTAGAGTGGTTACAGCATCAAGATCTTAAGAGCAGATAGAGGTGGTGAGTATGTCTCAAATGATTTCTTAAATTTTTGCAAGAATCATGGCATACATAAGCAATTCACTACGCGGTATACACCGCAGCAGAATGGTATCGCAAAGAGAAAAAAACATAACCATTATGGAGATGGCGCGCAGTATGTTAGCAGTGATGCATCTGTCAAATGAATACTAGGCTGAAGCAGTGGAAACTGCGGTATACATCATGAATTGATGTCCAACGAAGAGCGTAAAGAACAAAGTTCCGCAGGAAGCATGGATAGGTATGAAACATAGTGTTTCGCATTTAAAAAATTTTGGTTGTGTAGCATACGCACATGTTCCAAATGAGCTAAGAAGGAAGTTAGATAATAAAGGACAAAAAAGCATTTTTATTGGGTATTCTGAAGATACAAAAGCATACAAGTTGTATGATCATGTTTCAAGAAAAATTATTATCAGTCGCGATGTTCAGTTTGTGGAAAATGAGGCATGGGATGGAACTGTTGAGAAAAATGTGAAAATCCTGTCACATATTGAGCATGATGACATCGCAGAAGATGTTGGTTCGACTCCGCATGTGAATCAAAACTTCATAGCACCGCCTACTCCAAGGACTGTGCAACATGGTTCATCACAAGCAACCCCAACACAAGTCGCAGCAACTTCGACAAGCACACCAACTGCGCAGCAAACTCCATCAAGCAGTTCGTGTAGTTCGACACCAGCAACTCCGCCAAGGACAAGAAGTCTGCGTGAGATATATGAGGATGGTACACCTAATTCATTCTCTTGTTTTGCATTATTTTTCAAGTTAATGATCCTCTAACATATGAAGAAGTTGTTGAAGATGAAGTCTGGGCACAAGCCATGAATGAAGAAATAGAATGCATAGAGAAGAATCAAACATGGGAACTAGTTGAGGTTCCTAAGGACAAGGATGTGATAAGAGTGAAATGGATTTATAAGACCAAGCAAGATGTTGAAGGAAATGTGCAGAAGCACAAGGCGAGATTGGTAGCAAGAGGGTTCACTTAGCAACCTGGCATAGAATTCAATAAAACTTTTGCACCTGTAGCTCACATGGACACTATCAGAACAATTTTGGTCGTCGCAGCACAAAAGAAATGGCCTGTCTATCAAATGGATGTTAAGTCCGCGTTTCTAAATGGATATTTAGAAGAATAAATATATGTGGAGCATCCACAAGTCTATGAATTTATAGGACAAGGACACAGAGTATACAAACTGAAAAAATGTACTTTACGGTTTGAAGCAAGCTCCGCGAGCTTGGTACAGTCACATTGACTCATACCTCATTCAAAATGGATTTCACAGAAGTGAATGTGAGCTAACACTGTACACAAAAATCAACCAGCAAGGTAATAAGCTAATTGTTTTCTTGTATGTAGATGATTTAATATTTACTGGTGATTTTGGCATAGAAGAATTTAGAACAGTCATGGAAAGTGAATTTGAAATGACTAATTTGGGGCTTATGAAATATTTTCTGGGCATTGAAGTTCAATAGTCTGAAAATGGTATATTTATATCACAGTCAAAATATGCAAATGATTTCTTGAATAGATTTAAGATGTTATACTGTAAGACAGGCCCAAGACCAGTGATAACAAGTTTGAAATTGAGCAAGGATGATGATGGATCCAATGTAGATCCTAATCTGTTTAAAAGGCTTGTCGGCAGCCTTATGTATCTTACAGCAACAAGGCCAGACATCATGTATGGACTCAACTTAATCTCAAGATTCATGGAATCACCAAAAGAATCGCATTGGCAAGCAGGTAAAAGAATTATGAGGTATGTAAGTGGAACAAGAGACTTTAGTATTCTGTATTCCACCTCAAAAAAGTTAAAACTCATTGTATACACTGACAGTGACAATGGAGACAGCATAGATGACAGAAAAAACACATCTGGGAATACATTTCATGTAGGAACAGGTGTTGTATCATGGGCGTCAAAGAAACAGCCCATAGTAGCTCTTTCTTCAGCAAAAGCAGAGTATGTTGCAGCTACTAGCGCTGCATGTCAAGCTGTTTGGATGTAGAGGATGGTGACTGATCTATCGCAACATCAGCAAGAACCTACAGTCATTTACTACGACAACAATTCAGCTATCGCACTGTCAAAGAATCATGTCTACCATAAGAGAACCAATCACATCGACACAAGGTATCACTTCATCAGAGAATTGATAAACAATAAAGAAATCTGTTTAGAATTTTGCAGGTCTGAAGATCAGATAGCAGACATCTTTACCAAACCATTGGAAAAAGACCCATTTCAGTATCTGCGAAGTTGTTTGGGAATGACAAGTTATGCGCAGTGAACTTGGTCATAAACAGAGCATGTTTCAGCTTTGAAATATTTTGTAATATTTTTAATTTTATGATATGATCCCCATCCACTCATAATTAAGAGGGAGTGTTGGAAAATATGTAGTTAATGAGTTGATCGCATATCAGAACTGCGTCGGCTCTGCCAGCCATTTTGTGTCAGCGTGCAGTCTACAGCGTCACTCTGTCAGTGAGTTCAAAACCAATCCGGTGCACGTCTTGTTTGTATTTACCTCACTGTGTTATAGTTAAGAAATGTTAGGACAGAATTTATTACAGTGTTTAATGCAATCTTATAGCTTCCAAGCGAAGCCATCTTAAGTCGGTTGATTGAGACTCTATAAGTAGAAACTTATAGTTAAAACTCAGAAAGAGATGTGTAAGGAAGAAATTATGCAGAGTAAGAGTTAAAGAAAGTAGTTGAAGATTGTATCAAGAGCCCAAGCTCTGTGAATGTAAAAGATCGCAGTGAAACTCATTTTCATGTATTGAGGAGCTGCTTTGCTATGGTAAATATATAAGTCTATGTTTTATGTTTCATTCTCAAGAATGTTGTATGTTGCAAATCGCACATCATCTCTAGATTTACTCGTGTGAATATTGTTTACATTTACCCGCAGTAAAATAAATCAAGATTCCAAAATAGTTCACCCCAGTGAAAGTTCTAAATTAACAAGGAGTAACTTTGGGTTAGATGTTTTAGTTGTTATGTCTTAATGAAATATATTTCATGAAAAAGCATTTGAGAAGTTCGCGAAGTAGAGTATTGCGAAGTGAATTTCGCATTGCTGCGAAGTGAATTTCGCATTGCCGCGAAGTGAAAATTTGATATCGTGCAGTTAAAACTGGGAAGTTAATTCTTAGTGAGGAAAGTGTTCCACGAAGATAAAATTGAATTCTCTATTATATGGACCATGAAGTCCGAAGAGAAGAAAAAGAAGATATTCATCTAGTGCGCAGTTAAATTTATATGTGCTTCTCCCTTGACCCTATGTTTCGGTAGACGAAAATTGCATTGATGGTCCCTTATACATCAAAAGTTAAATGCTTGAAGGGTAATTTAACACTCAACCACCATGGCCATGCCTTTTATCATAGATGATACTATTTGCAGCCTCTAAATGCTTTGAAAAAGTGTTGACAGATCCTATATATGGGGATGGAAGGTGCATGGAGTTAAAGGCCGGCAGTAGTGGGAGCCAAAAGAATGTAGGATCCCTTCAAGAGGATACTACGTGGTAGAAATTACTTTTGGTAAGAAGATGGCTTTCTCCAAGTTTCATTGTTTTCTTTTACAAAAGCCAACTCATTTGGCCTTTCTTAAAAGGATGTAATATACAGAATTTGGTAGTAGAAGCTCACATGTTTGAATACCATGATGCCTTTTATGGATTAGATTGCTAAATAGAGAAAGAGGTTTCCTGAAGTGACATGAAGTGGCTATGAGCTACTAAAGTAGCTTTGGGATGGAGCCAGCCTTAGCTGCAGTTAGTTAGATGCTGGTGAAAGGAGTTGGGATTTATAGATAATACAAATTCTTTGGAAATTGGGACCAATGTTACAAAAATTGGCAAGGCAGGACTCAATTTATATTCTTCTCTTTTTATAAAGGAACTCACTGAGTTTTTCAACAGGCTAGTGAGTTATTTGCCGACCTGTGAAAAACCCTACAGGTTCTTGCACGTCAGACTATGACCAGTAAGTACTTGTGAGTCAAACTTGCTGTTTGTGAGTTTGACTCACAAGCCTGTCAATTTGGTCCATTTCAGGTATTGAGTTGGGTTTGATTTGTGACCCAGATTCAAACCCAATGAGTTTTGTAACACTGTTTAGCACAGACAAAGACAGCATCTTGACTTACATGCCAACTTGTAAAACTAAAATCTGTAAGATTTTAGATCGCCTATTTAAACAGTACATTGTTGAGGATTGAGATTGCACGTAATGTTTTTAAATACATGTGGATTTGCAGATCACCTATTTAAGTAGTACATTGTTGAGAAGTATAAAGAGTGCTGGAGATAGAAAATCATAGATAAAATTCTCTCCATAATTTATTTGTGAACATGAAGTTTACTGACTGGAGTGCAGGATTACAGCAGAAATCTGTCAAGGCTGCAAAAAAAGCTGAACCTAGATTTTAAATACATTCTGGGAAACTTTTTGAAATTGTTCAATATTTTATTATTTCCCCAGTGCTGGTAGAGTGAGGTACATTTTCTGTCAGCGTCTATTTTTATCCGGAATGGTAATCTTTGTAATCTGAAATTGCTTGGAGTTTGTAATGGCTCCTCTAGGTATTTATTGTGACCAAGTATTGAGGTTCATGCTATAGGTATGTTGAGGATAACCTGTCTATTATCTAGGAGTTGTGTTTGCACTCCGACATTGTATTCATACTGATTGTATCCTTTTAGTCCCATTGACCTATTTTTGTCGTCATTCCTTGAATATTAATAAAAAAATCTTATCTTATCTGGTTGGCTTTCTCTCCTAGGAATTGCTTTTGCAATACTTACACTTCTTATCACTGCAGATTTACTTTTGAGTCCCATTTAACTATTTTTGGTCATTATTGGAATAAAATTTTCTTATCCTAAAGAAGGGAACCTAAACTTTGGTTTCATATTTTACACCTGTTACTACCGTCGATTTTCTAGCAGTGATCATTTAATCAGGTTTTAGTTTGTTATGAAAAAACAACAACTTACACACCATTTGAGGGTTCCTCAAATTTTTCCTACTGGGGATGCCAAGATTGATCAAACTCTTCTTCAGCGTGCCATGGCTCCTCATTATTTGCTAGTTCTAATATGGCAATATCTTAAAATCAGTTTAAACTTTTAAGATTAATTTGTTCGGGAAGTTACTATTTTGATTGGGGTTCTAAGTTGTTTAATATATCTTAAATGTGAGTTCTTAAAAATATTGTTCTAGAGAATTCTACTGTTGTTCTTGTATGCATTCGTCAATCTTGGGTCACCATTTGAAGTTCTGTTCTTGAATATCTGACCTGGATTTTCTTTTACATATGGGTAGCCACAATTTTTATCATTTGGTGTACAGAATTTCGTATGATCTGGGGAAGACATGCAAATGATGTTTGGAAATTGGAAGAGAGCTTTCTGAATTTTAACTAGGGAAGAAATTCGCCTAGGAAGAATTTTAAAGGCTCTACTGCTTTGTTTTGAAGTCTCTGGAGCATATGCACTGATGAGTTTTATCATATATGCTGGTGGAATAAAATTATCTTATACTATTTGTTTCGTTTTAGGAATTTATCAATATGAACTAGGATGTTAGGGTCAATTTTTTGTTTAACTTTTATTAATGTTTGCATTAGTTTAAATATCTTGGACAAAGTTTTAGCTTCAGTTTTAATTTTTGCAGATTTGTTGCCTATTTGTAATTTAGTTTAACAGATATTTCTTTGATTGACATGTACTTTGCAGATGACAATTGCCATAGCAATTGAAGATGTGCGGAGAGAGGACAAAATTTTAAGATCATTGTCGGGGCATCACAACTTGGTCAAATCCTCTTATGCTTGCAAGGACGCCAACAATGTCTACATAATAATGGAGTACTGAACTTGTTCCGTACATAGCTACATTTACCAATTATTTGCTTATATATCTTGGAACTTATGGGCATAATGAGGCAGAATGTATATGGATTAACTCTTAAAAATGCAAATGAAAGCATTGATTATCGATTAAAATGGATGTTAGGTTTGGTTTATGTGCAACAACTTCTTTCAAAATTGATATATGATTTGAGTTGAAGAAAAAGTAAAATTTATACTCTGCAAGAATAGTCACTTAACAGTTGCAGATGAATATAAGCTGTAGTGTCTGTTTCAATTGCCAAGTTTGAGTTAAAGTCTATTTTTGTGCAGACTGTGTGAAGGTGGTGAGTTGCTAGACAAAATTTTGTCGCGGTAAGTTTACCTACCTTTGATTTGATCCTTTTATGGGTTGTCTAGTGATGTTTTCTGAAGGTTACCTTTGTTTTCTACATGCAGAATATCTTGAAGTTGACCTGCTTTTCTTGACTGTCACATGCAGAGGTGGCAAATATTCAAAAGAAGATGCAAAATTTATTGTGAGACAAATCTTGAACATAGTGGCCTTTTGTCACATTGAAGGTGTTGTGCACCGTGATTTGAAGCCAGAGGTTAGATCTTATTCATGACTTGATTTGGAGGATTACACTGAAATCTTAAGGCATTGCTGGTTACATCCATAATATATATTTTTTTTTTCCGGATAAAAAACATACTTTCTATTCAAATGAGATAAAATATAATCATCAGGTGCAATAAGCACAAAGCAAAACAGAGCTATCAGCTCAGCATAATTCCCAAAAAACTGAAAACCGAGAATCGGCCCTTCTGAATCTTCCTATTCTTCTATGCCATCAAACTTTACCTATCTTCAATACTGCTAATCAGCAAGAAATGATCAAAAAATTAAGGGGAGTTAGTCCAAGAGGAGATCAAATCTTCTTCTCTGTATTCCTCTATACTGATCGATCCAATATGCATTCCCAGAGCCTGTTTTGAGAGCAGCTGATCAACAACTGTATTGTGCTCTCGGTAGACATGCTGATAGGAAGCCTGCTGGAAAAATATGCTTATCTCCTTTAATTGATTTTCTAACTGAATAGGGTCAATATCCTGTATCTGAGATGAACCATTCATCCATGATCCAACTAATGACAATTGTCGAGTCCCCAAATACTTGCATCTTCCTCTACCCCAACTCTGCTTCCTTCTGGAGCAATTGAAATAAGGTTGTTGGTTCAGCCCAGTTGTTCATGTGTTGACATATCGCCTCTTTACCATAAAAATAATGTTCCTCCTAACAGAATATAGCAAAACCAAACCCCCAGAGCTGGTCCTCACCTTGACAAGCACAGTCGAAAAATGACCAAGGCACCTCCTTTTCCATAGTCAATGGCTTTACTGCCCTCTCCTTGACTGGTGGACTGTACATATTGACAATCAAATTGAAGGAGAGACAGAACCTGAGCACAGATCTGAAAAGTTTGTGGTGATCATCCATCAAATACGTCTTGATTGTGGGATAACCATAAACCCCAGGAGACTAAATAAGGAAGAGATCTAAAGGATTTAAGTTCCTTCTTAGTGAAGAAAACCACAAAACACTCCCCCACAGAGATTCTCAACCAAAGATCCTTAAATTTGAACTGTTTTTCAACATCTTTCCACAACTGCTTAGAGTATCTGCAATTAACAAAAGCATGAACATTGGATTCCTCTACTTCTCTGCATAGCATACAATTTCCTGGACCGTATTTATTCCGTTGTTGCAATCTATCTCTATTATTGAAGAGCAGCCACAGATGGAGGACGATTTTTGGGGGGGTTGCCACTTTCCAAAGCTTTACCCACTACCATTTAGTTTCTAAAGCCTCCCTACCCATCAAAGAAAAATACCACATGCGAGCCAATTAGGAAGCCCCTTCCGAATTGTAGCTTTAGACTAGTAAATCAGGCTCAGGCTTGATTAAAAAATGGGCCTTCTGTAGAACTTGAATATAGCGGTCCCAACGGTCTTTCCACACTCCAACCAAATCCAAATCATCTGCCTGCAGCCAGCCTTGGGCCCATAAATCAAAAGAAATGGGATTAATGAATCTATCAAGTGTACATCCCCCTACTTCGTTGCACTCTGCTATCAGAGATCAGCTGGTGTCCTTTTGCAAATTATAGGTACATCTCCTCCATATTCATGTAGAACTACTGAGCTTGTATGACCACATCAGCCCCTGCTAGAGCCACAACATGAATATCAGAGATTAATTTATACCTTTCCAACTGCAATTTCATATTTTTTATCACTCCTTTGCACTCCATCATACTGTCATTGACTTCCAATACCTGGAAATTTTGTAATGGGTCAACTTTAGGTACTCAGAAATTATGAGATTTGCATCTATGAAGGAGTGTTGTCAGAATCAAGCAGGGTCACCCTGCCCATCACTTTGCTTTTTCCCTAGGAGTATGGTATTGAGTACTTTCCAACATGGCATCCAGGGAGAGAGTTGTTATCCACAATATACTCCTCTGTAGTTTTTTATTCTTTTTATAGCTATCAACTGCTTCAAGATCTTTTTCATTGACAGTCTCAATCATATGAATCTTTCTGGAAGGCTTAGCAGTTGCCTTGTTTTCCATAAGCAAAAGAACAAAGAAATTGCTCAAGTCTGGTGGAGCATGTAACGAGCACTCGGTGTTTTTCCTCATGGCCATGATGTCTGACATCCTTTCTCTGATTACAGTGTCTTGTCCAATGATCTTCTTCACTACTGCTATTTCCTAGTTCTTTTCTGTCTAATATCAGATTGTGCAGGGCTTGATAAATACACACCATACTTGTAACTTCTTGAAGGGATTTATTAACATCTCTTGACCTATAATGCAATTTCCTATTTCAGGTTTTCTTCTTCATGAATAACAGAGTAGGAAGCCATGGTGTATGTCTGTCCATGGTGACAAGAATGTGGATCTGATACCACTGTTATGTTCCCAACCTTGGAATCTAATATTATAATATTTTTGTTATTTGTTTTGAAAGAAAAATATGGAAACTGAAAATGATAACAGCAGCAACAATAGATTGAACTAACAAGAGAAAATTTAAATACTCTACCAAGTTCCAACAGTATCTTTGGTAGCAGATTCAGTATCAGTAATGATAGGTGATAATGCAATAGTGGCTAGTAATAACACTTGAATGCTCCCAAACGTCCTCACACAAATCTGAACTTGTCCTGAGAAGGGATGGATGCCAACTTAGTCTGCATCAAAGGA
Organism: Larix kaempferi; assembly: GCA_027924585.1. NCBI lineage: Eukaryota > Viridiplantae > Streptophyta > Pinopsida > Pinales > Pinaceae > Larix > Larix kaempferi. The sequence goes on along the minus strand of BSBM01001355.1, from coordinate 240,679 downwards.
AGTATAGATGTTGCTCGTCGCCCAAAAGGTTCTTCCAGAGCACCTGCAATGGCATACTTTCCAAAAAAACCTTTTTTTCATTTTAAATCCTAAAAGCTTATTTATAACAAAAACTCATTCTTTTTCCTTAATTAGACCAACTGATGTAATTGGATTAATTGACATAAATTATTTAACTGGTGGACTGACTGACCCTTTTTGTCAATTCCCATTTTTTTGTTAATTAATGTCTGACCTAGTTAGCAGATTGACATAACTAATCTGATTGTATCACTGACAGACAGATGGACATTATTTTTTATGACTTATATTTTTCTTGCAAGTACACTAATACCCATAATTAGTGTTCAAGGCGATTATCTGCAAGTATTGTAACAACATTTTTCTTTAGTTTGTGTTGTATATTATGATGTGTTTACTGAAGCTATTATTCTCTAATTCACTGAGCTATGACAATAATGAAGCTTCCTACCTTGCATGAATTGCAGAATTTCCTATTCACGACTAAGGATGAACATGCAGCTATGAAGGCTATTGATTTTGGGCTCTCAGATTTCATCAGACCAGGTAAGTTTTCTTTTGCTTGTAATTTTATAGAGGCTGATGTTTTTAGAATATTTAATCTGAATAAGGGGGATAAAATTAAGTTTTTTGTTTATTGATTTCTCTTTCGAAACAGATTGACATCTATCCTATGAAGGCAGTTGTTTTGATATTAATTTTAGTTTGTGCTTTATGCATGTCATATATATGGCCGATCAGATGAGAGACTGAATGATATAGTAGGCAGCGCATATTATGTTGCGCCAGAAGTTCTTCACCGATCATATAGTATGGAAGCTGATGTATGGAGTGTTGGTGTCATAACGTACATTTTATTATGTGGAAGTCGACCTTTTTGGGCAAGGACCGAATCAGGAATTTTCCGTGCAGTTTTAAGAGTTGATCCTAATTTTAATAGACAGTTGCTTTGTATTTCTCTGCCAGGTTTGAGATCTCCTATCAAGTCACACCAACCAATTATTCCTTTGTCATTTCTCTCATGAACATTCTCCAAGATCGATTAATCTATTAATTATCTCTTATCAACTCATAACTTAGGATTAAGGTGTACTATATACTTAAAAATAAAAATAAAGTAATGAGCATTCTCCAGATTGATTAATTTACTAATTATTTCTCATCAAATTATGATTAAAGTTTGTACTCTATACTAAAATAAATCAATAGATCAAAATAAAGTTATTTTTTAAACTATTTTATTTTCCATTATAATTGGTAAATCAATAGATCAAAATAAAGTTATTTTTTAAACTATTTTATTTTCCATTATAATTGGTGAACATTTGAAGGCTTTTTCTTTTTTAACTTAGGTTTTGGCATTAAGAGAAGAGATTGAAATATTTTAATGTAATTGTAATTTTTTAACCATTTTATCTTCAATCACGAATAAAGGGTGATGATTTCAAAGCTTTCTCTTTTTGATGTTTTTTTGTCTTTTTTATGGAAATGCATCACCTTTGAACAAAAGTGTTGGAATTTTCAAAATGAAATGCATGTGTATACTGCAGAGATGGCTAGATACGGCTAGATATATTTATAGGCATGGCACTGGTCATAATCCCTGCATCTAAACTTGGGAAATTTTGTGCATATAACATCACTGAGCGTCTTCATTTGCATGTCTATGCAATTCTCATTTGCATATCTATGCATGCCAATGCATATATGCTGCAAGCTAATGTCATGGACATTGCGACTCTTGTTTAATTATTTGAAAAGAATTTAATATGGAATTATATATTTGAGCAATTATATTCTTAAATAATTTTGATGTCAATTTACTGTTAAAATACATTATTAATTAACATTATGTTATATCAATTTAATGTTGAAGTACATTAATTAATACAAAATATGATGTTTCAAAGTTTATGTGGAATTGTATCATTAATTATAATTACCTATTTGATGACGAAAGGAATGTTGGTGAGTTTGAAAAGATGATTATTTAGTAAACAAATATTAAATAAAGATGATTTTTATGGTTCTTTTGAATAGATGTATCCCTTGTATCGAGTGGATGAGATGGAAAATCAATGTGGCCGAGAGTAGTTGAGAAGGTAGTTGCCACAATTATTAAGGGATAACGGTAATAAATGAAAGGAGAGGAGGTAATGAGGGGAGAATATAGGGAGGGAAATTCAAATGATTTGGGGAAGATATTTTCTAGAGAAATTTAGCAAACCAAGTCTTAATTTTGATTTAGAGAAAAAACATTTGGAAAACAAATATTTGGGGATTGGTTAGATTGTTGTACTTAAGTTTTGGGAACGGGGTCCAAGAAACATAGTTTTTTGGAGCTAGGGAGCCGATAAGGTTGTTCCTGGCTGGAAGGGCAACAAATCTACTTGAGAAATTAAGTTTTGAGTTGCAGAAATTTTGGGGAAGTTTGGACAGATCTAGCTTGTCGGGACAAACTAATAATCTACAGGTATTTTCTTAAATTAATACTTCAAATTTTTTTATTCATTTCAAAAGAGTTTTAACTATATGTACATGTTGTAAGAATTCCATGGAAAATACACTGAATTGTATAACTCTAATCTAGTATCATCACTTGTAGAGGAATGAAGAATGAGCGAACATTATTTGGTTTATACATGTTAGCCACTTAACTGATTTATTTGTTTTATGCCTATTTTCCTCAATTTATGTACCTACATGGTGAACATGACCTTTAACCAGAACATAAAAAAACATAACAGATGAAATGAAATGGACTGAAATGGAATAGGAAATTATATAGAACTAACTGTAGATTAGTATTGAGCATTTAGGGACCAAGATAGGTCCCTACACATGGTGTCAGAGCCATGGTTTCAAATCTAGAACCTGAGGACTTACTAAAATTTTCCCAAGACCCTTAGAAAAAAATATGAAGCAAACTAAAATATTATATCATAACAAAAGTATAATGCTATATAATAACAGTAAGACACACACTGGGTGGTTGCTTAAACAAGGGATTAAGATATCCATCCCTTCTATTTATTTTTTCATCCCTTGCTTCCTGCAAAAGAAGAGTTAAATTCAGAAAACAAACAAAATTAGTAAACAAAAACAAAATTGTCCTTTATGAATTTCTCCCCTTTGAAACAAATTCTTCAAAACATAGAATATTTGAAGGTTATAACAAGAGAAATTAGTTATTGTTTTTATTTTTTATTTTTAACTCTTGCATTATAGATTTTTTAATATATATGGAGAATTGAAAGGAAAAACTCTAGAATATATATATCTATATAGATATATATATATAAGCGTAGTCTAAAAGTTCTACAATTTCAAACGGAAAAAATTTGATTTTTCTGGCACAATTTTGAAAAAACACTACAACAAATCCTGGAATTAGCGTCCCTTTTTAGTGTAATTTTTTTTCATTGAGTGGTCAAAGTCGACACTAAATGGGACACGTTATGTACAAAACATAAAGAGTCTAAAATAACATTTTTTTTTGCTTCCTAGATAGCATCCTTTCTGATGTCTAAAATCGTGCCCATTTTTTGCTTCCAGAATAACGTCCAAGTTTGCTTCCTAAACGACGTCGAGGTTTGCTTCCTAAATAGCATCCTATTTTGCTTCCTAGAGATCATTCTCTTTTACTTCCTAAATGACGTCCCCATTAGCACCCTATTTGCATCCTTAAAAGCGTCATGTTAGCATTTATGTTTGCATCTACATTCACGCCATATTTGCATCCAAATTAGCATCCAATATAGCATCCATTTGTGCCACCAATTTAGCATCCCATTTTGCACCATGTTTCACTTCCAATATGCACCAATTTTCGCTTCTAATTTTGCACCAATTTTTGCTTCCTTTTTTGCATCGTGTTTTTCTACCAAAATGGTGCCAAATTTTTCTTCTATTGTTGCACCATATTTTTCTTCTTATGTAGCACCATGCTTTGCATCCAAAGTAACATCTTATTTTGATACCATATCAACGCCATTTTTGGCTTCCTCATTAGCGTCAAGCGTTGTATCCTTTTTAACACCTATTTTTGCATCTCTATTGATGTCAACATTAGCACCATGTTTTGTTACAACTTTAGTGTCCATTTTTACTCCCCACTAGCGCCACATTTTGCTTCTCGTTTAGCTCCTTGAATTTCTTCCTTTTTTGCTTCCTCATGAATGCCGCATTTAGCTTCCCATTAAGCATCTAATTTTGCTTCTTTGTTGGACACTAGTTTAGCTTATGGTTTGGCTTCTACTTTGACGTCCAAAATAGCATCAGAATTGACTTCCAACTTAGCGCTAGTGATGTAGGAGAAACGGGGCCTAGTCGAAACAGTCAAAGTTGATCGACAGAAGAAGTCGATCAGGGGGATTGCGGACGACCACTGGTGCGAAGGAATATTGGATATCGAAGCCAAGTAGTCAAGCAGAAGCTATCGATATGTGGTCGACAGGTGGAGAAATTCAAGAGTCGACAAGTTTGATGTCGACAGACGACAGTGTTGCAACGAAAGAGGTCGGGTGTCGACGCGTTTTCGAACAATGACACCTACAGGTTGTAGCGGAAGCCAAGCATGGAGGAAGGGGTGGACTGGTAGCCATGGAAGCGAAGTGAAGCTGACAAGCAAGGTCGAAGGTGATGAAATATAGTATGGTCGAAGTAGGAGATGGGGTCAACAACTGTCATAGAGTCAGATAAGCGCAGAAGTCAAAGTGGAGTACTTAACAGTCATTCGAGGTTGTTGAGAAAGTTATGAGCAGTTATGAAGGTGGTTGGGATCATGACAGATGTCACCACAGGAAGAGGTTGTGCAGTACGATAGAGGGCATTGACAACTGCAAGTCTGCAGGATTTGGAGAATTTGGCGGACATAGGAAGAGTGTCTCAGGGAATGGATCAGACCTCGGGAAGAGCAACAGCAGAGTAGAAGAGAAGTGCGAAGGCCCGAAACAGGGATCAGATCCATAACTCATCATTCAGCAGAGAACCAGGAGAGGGAGAATATCACACACAGCCGAAAACACACTTAGAGACAAAGTTCTAATTCTGTAAATTGTAACAGGATAAGGCCAACTAGTTTGATAGTTTACTTTGTATTTGCGCATTATAATTTCATTCAGATTTAATAGAAGCCAGCTTCTGGAATTTAGTTCACATCCATTCTGTGTGAGCACCTATGTGTTGTTGTGTGTATTGTTAAGCAAGAGGGTCTGATCGACCTACCTTGTGCTATTTGGTATCATAGCCTGAAGCAAAATCCACTCAAGCTAGTTAGAACCCAGTGTTGATCAGTTAAATTCGGAGAGTCGGAAGAACCTGCATGTGCGTGAACAGCTCCAGCTATGGTTGGGTAGAGTTGTGCACAGTTGTTGAGTCCTTTTGTGATTGGACGAGTGAATATTTCAGCTAAGTTTGAAAAGGGATCAAAGAGGCTTTAATGTCTGAGGTATAGGACGAAGAGTGCATGGTGCAGCAGTCATAGTTGATAGTGAAATGTTCGACGAGTGCATGCGAACAATGCGAAGCTTGACGAGTGAAGTTGCAATGATCAAAGAAATCCAGAGACGTGGATGCATTCCTGATGCTCTAGACCACAGTGATGAGAAATTCAAGGAAGTGGGAGCACGAGAAGCTGTCGAGGAAGAACCAAAAGACATACTGATCAAGCTACTGTCAGAGATGAGAGGTCGGACAAAGATGGATGTACCTACCTACTTAGGAAGTCTAGAATCAAAAGAGTTGATAGACTGGTTCATAGAAATGCAAAACTACTTTGACATAGAGAAGATCGAGGATCCTAAACGGGTTAATACTGCATGTCTGAGGTTGAAGAGCCATGCCTCGTTGTAGTGGGACAATGTGCAGGTTGACAGAGTCAATAAAGGCAAGGATAAAATCAAGTCTTAGGACAAGATGGTTTCCAAGATGAAAGGAAAGTTCTTTCCTAGCGACTATGTGATTTCCTTATTCAGGAAGTTGCAAAACTTTCGACAAAAAGAGATGACTGTGAAACAGTACATAGAAGATTTCTACAGATTGTTGATTCGGTCAATTCAAACTGATGAAGGCAAATAAGTTGTCGCGAGATATGTAAATGGCTTGAAGTATGCCATACAGGATGAGTTGAGCCTGTCGAGGTTCAGAGCGGTCGGTGAAGCATATCAGTTAGCTCTGAACTGGAAGAAGAGAAACTGTTAAGGAAAGACGCATCAACCAGAGGGAGGATGACTATTCAGGGTGAGAAGACTATTTCCACAAAGGGCCAAAGTAGCGGAACCAAGAGAGAATCCGTCGAAGACAATCGACGTGCGGAAGGGACAACAACCAGAGAGAGAACATAAGGTAATCGACGGGACGATTAAGAGACCCGCGGTCGGGGTGCGTATGGTCGAAATGGTCCGACAGTGAAGAAAGGAACTGACAAACCAGCAGTATTTTGTTATAAGTGTCTAGGAGTGGGACAAAATTCCTATGAATTCCCATAGAATCTACACATGGCAGATGAGTCGAAACCCAGACGTCGAAGAGATGAGAAAGTCGACAAGAGGGCAGAATCGGCATCCGACAGTGGTGAGGATGGTCGAAGGAAAGGTCAAACTATAACGGCCCAAAGAGAATTCGTTCAGGACGATCGACGCGATGAGAGGGAGCCGACACAGTGAAAGGCTATCTTTTGGGCTAGTGTGCTAATCGGCGATACGTATTGCAATACCATAGTCGATGGTGGTAGTACAAAGAATCTTGTGTTGACGAAAGGTCATGGACAAGTTGGATTGAGATGTCGGGAACACCCAAATCCATACATGATATCATGGTTGCATAAAGAACATCATGTCATTGTAACCAGACAATGTTTGATAAACTTTAAGGTTGGGAAGCTTGAAGACAGTGTACTGTGCGACATAATCTCAATGGGCGCATGTCATCTTTTATTAGGGAGACCATGGCAATATGATCAAAAGATGATCTATGATGGTCGATCCAACACAGTCATGGTGTGGAAAAATGGAACGCGAAGGATGCTGAAGCCGAAGCAGGAGGACCAAGTTGACTGCAAGCATGGCGAGAGAAACTATTGGGAGAAGCGAGTGATGATGTGCTCAACCAAGGAATTCCTCGTAGAGTAGGAGAAACAATCAAGATGTTTCTCCATCATTCTAAAGGGACCATGTGTCGAGAGGTCGACAATGGAGAGAATTCCGGTTGAAGTCGAAAAGATGCTCGATGATTTTCAGAGCAAAGTAGTCGATGAGGCACCGACGGGATTGCCACCAACCAGAAGCATATCCCATCAGATTGACTTGATTCCAGGATCGAGTTTTCCAAACAAGGCACCTCATAGAATGACTTCAACAGAGGTTTGGGAACTCAATCGACAATTCCAAGAGTTGTTGGGCAGAGGGTTGATCAGAGAGAGTCTGAGCTTGTGTGCAGTACCAGTAGTACTAGCACCAAAGAAGGGTGGATAATGGAGGATGTGTACAGACTCTAAAGACATCAACAAGATCATGATCAAGTATCATTTTTCGTTGCTGAGAATGGATGACCTGATGGATTTCTTGAGCTTAGCGAGATACTTCACCAAGATCGACCTGAAGAGTGGTTATCACCAGATCAGGGTCAGAGAGGAGATGAATGGAGGAAAACATTCAAAATGAAGAATATGAATGGAAGATAATATCTTGAACCACTACAAATGACATATTAGGCATATTATTTACCCCTAAGTGAGGAAATCAACACCATTCTGAGGTTTTTTCTACCATACATGGGTCTTAGCTTCTTATATAATCTCATAGGGGAAACTTGGACCTTAAAACCTAAGGTAAGCTTTAAAAAAAACCCATGAACTCCCAACACTAACCTTAGCATCTGAGTGTTCATATAAGTGACATTAGATACAAGAACCTCTGAAATAGTTGTGGGAGGAATCATTGCAATTAGGCCCTGAAGGAATGTTTTAGGCATATCAAGCTAAGAGCAATGACTCAAACTATCAAATAGGATAATATGCTATGTATAGGATATCGTTATTCTTAAAGTGGGATATGGGTGAAAATATGTGGTTGTGTGCTCTAGAAATGCATATTAGAAAATGGTTGGGGAAGAAATTGAAAGAAGTATACCCTAACAGAATATTATTGAGGTAATGGGCAGTGATCAAGGCCATTAACCATAAAATACACCTTGTAAAGTCAATATTTGGCATAATAGTAAGATATGGGCACAATCAAGATTTTTTACACAGTGGGATGGATCTTAAGGCCTTGACTGGAGTCATAAGAGGAAAGAAAGATCCTTATGTAGGTGTCCAAATTCCTCCGTGTGACAATACAGGGAATACGATCATGATTGTATCCCTAAAGTAACCATTAAGGAATCTAGATCCATTAACGCACTATTTACATAGGTCTTATGGCCTTATGGACTTGGACATGATCAATGGAGGAGACTTAAATCTAGACCGATAAAGGAATCTTCTATCCATTCAGGGCTAAGAAGGTTTCCTCCACCAACAACACATGGCCTTTTTAGAGTATCATTATCCTATGATTGAGGATGTTGGTGTCATTAGGTGGCTTTAGGTGGCTTTGAGCAATATGTACATGTCTCAGGGCCTTGGGAGTGATGTTCTAGAAAAGAAGACCATGCCTTTATTCCTAAAAACACATACTTCATTAAAATTGGAAACATTTATTCCAAGCACAACACAAAATTGATTTATTTATTTATTTTGGAATTCCATATCCATTATTTAATTCCAAATTTAATGAAATATGTATTTAAATAAATAATTAAGTCATGACTTAGCAAGGGTATCCATTGTAACGTATCTAAGGGGTAAAATTATAATTCCTCTGTAATGTCCCTAAAACTGTACAAATTTAAAAAAATTCATGTATGACTATCATCGTCTATTTTTGTAAATGTTTAGTAAATTAAATTCAGTACTAGGAAAATAAATAAAAGACTTATTGATTCAATGAAAATGCATGGTTTATACTTTTTCTTAAGATTCACTGTTTGATTAATTTTATGTGGTTGTTTTTACTTTATGGCTTTGTGGAAGCGGTGTAATGGAATGATGTCCTAATGAACCAAATTTGATTTGATGGATAATAATTCAGTTTGTCACTCAGCCTAGAATATATACATCTTGAAATCCTAAGGGTCCTTATATCGGCATCTTGATTTATAAGTTAATTCTTAAATGTCAAAATGTGTGTATGCTTTTAGACTAAGAAAATGGATTGGTTTTCGATATATATATGTCGCTGTATTTTTCATAAATCTTTTCATGAGCTTGAGGGGATGGGACTGGTAGCACTGGCCCTGGATTACTTAGCATTTATGCTAAATCCTACTTCTTCTTCTTTTTTGTAGGTATTCTTTTAAAGTACCACTTAAGATTTACTTCCTATATTTTTATATCCATGTATAAGGTTGTTATGATGTTAGTCAAAGTATTCAAATGTAAAACATTCAAAGGTGATCACAAATCGAACTTCATGTGAGTGACACTCTCAACTAAGGAGTAGTGGAGTTTGGTGGCCTTTTAATGCATTACACCAATGTTTCGTTAATTGTTATACAAAGTTTGTAATGATTTTAAAAGGGACCTTGGTAAACGTTTTGAAAGGTGAACCAAAGTAAGTCTATTATGATGATAGTCAACCATTCACAAGTGAAACACACCATGGTGGAAAAATCGAGCTGAAGGTGAGTGATACTCTAAATTATGGAAAGTAGATAAACATCTAAGGAGTATTGGGGGAGTGGTGGCATTGAATGTAGCTATTGTGTGCTATCCAGCTGGAGTAGGAAAAAGCTCAAAGCGCCTAGTTTGTCCTCTGTATTTCATTTCATGTTGTAATGGGAGTGAGCTATGTAGGGTATACTGCATGGGTAGTAAGAATGCAGAGCCTCTCATTTTGTGAACGTCACCATGATTACAAGTGTTGGCCATGAGCGTAGCTCGGGCCAATGCTCTAATTAAGCGATAGGGAAGGAAGAGCACGTAGCTAGTGATTTTTAAGGTAACCTTATATCTTCACAACTTACTCTAGTATTTTGTTTCTGCAACTCGAGTTACTATATGTTGTATCTAAAGGTTGCGTTTTGACTTTTGGCAGGGTTACAGCGTTGGAAAAATGAGTTTGGCACTACGATATTTACAGCTGAGATGGCCATGGTAAGCCTGGTCCTCTGTGACCAATCTCTCCTCTCATGTGAATGGTTTCCTGTACTGTGTGTGTGCTCAGTAAGTAAGATCTCTGGGGAAAAGTTTGACCCATTCGAATTGTCTGTGTTTTCAATGTACTACCAAGTTTTTGGGTGAGGAATCGTGGCCATTCTTATATGGCACGCTCTGTAATTTTATAAACCATAACTTTGGATTAAGTTGTAGCCGGTATGGTGTTTTTGGGTTCAGAGGAGATCCTCCATTGACTCCTGTACAAATGAAGGTGTGTTCAGCGTTTTGGGAATCTATTTAATAGCTTAATATGAAGTTTTCAAAACGATATATGTCAGAGTAGTGAATATATTTTAATTCGTTTCAAGCTATTGCGAGATATGTTTAACCTTGTGTAACTTTCAAAACATTTATATTTAACCTAGGTTCATTAATTCGTTGGGTGAAGGCTGGGCATGGAGGTCCTATCTGCGTTTATATTTTATTGCATTCTCACTTTTACTCTTTTCATTTTAGTTTATGCGCTTGAGCTGGAAATTGATTCTTTCTATAGGATAAGTGGTGGAAGTATTTAATAAATTCTTTTGAAGGGAAAAGCCCTAATTGGTTGTAATTTTTTTTTGGTTCTGGGTAAGATAAATAGATCCTACAGTAGGGTTTCAAGATTTTAAAAGGAGGTATTAGATTTAAGCTAGGAACAGGGCTTCTGTGGAATTTCAATCCCTATTATGTTTCGAGGAGAAAATATAGCCACTGTGAAAAGCACTCGTAAATAATGTTTTGGCTGGGAATGAGATTACTGTGTAAAAAAAATTGTTATCTCAGTAATGGTTGTAAGAAAGAATGATCCTGAATTAATTTCTTGTTTTAAATATTCTTGTATGGATTTTTTTATGAGTAAATCCCTAGCGTTAAATTCGCATCCGTTTTATACCTATTTTGGTTTCAATGGTTAAATGAGTGGATGAATCCCATGCTGTAGCATGGACCTTCCTGAAATTTGTAGACTGTATAAAGAACTTGATCCTGAGTATTTAATTTTTATTTAGCAAAGAAAGAAATTCTAGAAATGCGCGCTAACAGAAAACAACCTGTGTATGGTGATTAAAGAGAGTGAGTAACAATCGTGGTGTTAGTTTTTAATAAGGTCTCTGTTGTTTTGAAGATGGTTTACAAGAGACTCTATGAAATCTTCGTCAGGGTTTAGTTATTTAATAAGTTAATTAATTGTTGGTCGCAATAAGGGTTTGATTTTAGTTTAAGTTTGGGGCCTAGGGTTCTAAGCTTGGGAAAGATCCAAGTGAATCGATCTCTTTACAAGAGATGATTCTGTTGTAACAATTAATTTAGTTTTTGTAAATTAATTACTATTTCAGATTAGCTAGGGTTTGAAACTTTAAACATGGAATTAAACTTTTGGAATAAAAAGGATGACCTGGGGAGCCAATGCAATATGCCCTTGCTACCAATGTGTATAATGTAATTAGGTTACTATGAAAATAAATTGACAGAATTAAATTCCTAAATTTGCAACCTATAATAAATTGGAAAAATATAAGAATAATCCATACCTGGATGTTGCAGCTTGAACCTTCTTCTGGTATAGACCTGCACACTTTCAAACACTGATTACTGAAAATAAATATATTATGTTCTAGCTGACCTATAGAATGATTTAACCGAATGACTTTGGGACTACCACATTCCTCCCAACCATGATCCAGAACCGTTCCTGGTTCTGATCTGATCCCCCCGAGCTGGCTTCAACATGCAAGAAGAAAACTAGAGAACCTAGGGAAAATTGTGGACTGTACTTCAATCTTGGAATAATTATCTCTTTCAGACTTGTGGAACAATTTTCTCTCTTATTACCATAAAGGAATGATAAAAAGATAGATGCCCTCTCCTTGGGAATCCTAGTTTTTATAGGTGAACTTTTTTCAAAATAGCAGTTTAAAGTATTAATTTCTTTAATTTTAACTTAAGTTGATTTTTCAGTTTGAATTAATATGTATATATAATTTGACAAGTTTACTTAATTCTAACTTTAGATTATTTAGGATTTATTAATTGTTCCTTTATAAATAATAACTTTATTTCCTAATTACTTTATAAATAATATCTATTTATAAATAATATATTTTCTTTATAAATACTATATGTTTATAGATAATATCTTTACTTTATAAATGATGTTCATTTATAAAGAATATCTTTGCTTATAGTAGATGTCTTTCATATTCATACATATACTTTATGTATACCACTTGCACATGTGATATGTATACCACTTGCACATGTGAGTGGGCTCTTTATACTTAGTCACATTTGATTAATTCAAATAGGTATAAAGGGTATTATAACTTTGATGTTTTCTTAGAAGAATAGGGTCGACTTATTTGACAAGGCTAAAGGTAGGTTTAGAAGGTCTACTGGGTTAGGTATCTCTAGGTCCCTTTTGCATGTTGGATTACATCATTTTCCATGGTAGTTTCTTTCATCCTTGATGAGATGAGTAATGAATCAATTAATGAGAATAAAATAAGTATGATAACTAGTCCTATTCAGAGCCTTCCTCAACTCAACACCTTCTTAAGTAAAGTAACCCCTAGTGCTATTGAGAGCTTAGGCTCAACACTTTTACATGGGCGTTACGTTAGTGCAATTCCAGAGCTCTTTGCTCAACACTAGTGCTAGGATGTACTTGTAAGATACACCTAGGGATACAATGGCCGAATATCCAATGCTCCAGCGCTTATGCTCAACATCAAGTTTGGAGTGCTCCAGGGCTTATTCCCAACACTCTATGTACATCGGGGCTTACGCCCAACACATAATAAAAGTCATCTATATACATCGGGGCTTACGCCCAACACATAATAAAATTCATCTATATACATCAGGGCTTACGCCCAGCACATAGGGCATTCATAAAGAACCATCCATGACTTAGCAGGGGTATCCATTGTACTATGTATCTAAGGCTTAGGGCCTTTCTGTGTGTGTGTGTGTGTGTGTTTGTGTGTGTGATGTTAATATTATGAATGATGATCATGTTTTGATTCTGTCTCTAGCATGAAAATTTAATAGATAATGGGTACCTAGATACCAAGTTAAAGTTATATGTTGAATGAATGAACATGATACCAGATGCATGGTACATAGAATAATTATTTGCATTATTGTTCATTAGTAAGGAAATGTGTATACATGTCAATGATTGCACAATACAATTACACGATCTCGTGTTTGGAGACTAACCTACAGGTTTAAAAGAGATAATGGTACCTGGATCCTACGAAGTGGAATTACATCATTGACATGAATTCCAAAAAAGAAATGGTATGCAAGTGAAGCATTGTTGTTATGTATGAGTATTGGTTTATTATCATGATGTGTGGGTAGTGTAGGGTTCCAGGAAACTCATCTTCCCAAATTGGATATTTGATGACAAAACCTAACTACAACAATCACAACACAATGAGTATGTCGATGTAGACATAGTTCCTTGTTTCATTAGGAGGGGTGGAGGAATTTCCCACCATTTTTCCTCTGAAACTCGGAGTCATTGGAGGTTTGTGCTATGGCGTGCTCCCCAAGTTGTGTGATGATGACTAGTGGGTGCCTACTAGGGAAGCTTGGTCTATGTAGTCGATACTTTCGCTTATGAGTTTTATCTAGAGTTAGGTCAATATAGCTAACACTCTAGGATAGTCCAACAAAGAAAGGATAGGATGAGGAATTTAGTTGTGAATTAGATAGCATGGAGTAGGCAGATAGGAATGTCCTTGAAGTTGTAGTGAGAAACTTAATTAATTATGTGTGTGTTGAAACCTTCAATTGATTATTGTATGGTAACTAAGTATAGTGTGTGGTTTTCGTAGGTTATTATGATCTAAGTTAGTAATTGTTGGACATTGCAAACTCGTATTTAAGTATGTGTCAATGGATAATAACTTGTGTGATTATGCCTTATGTGAGTTTGAATACTACCAGTGTACCTAAATGAAGTATGTAAGTAGTAGTTACGCTTACATAACTCGTCTATATATGCATGTATGAATTAACTATTAAACTATTTAATTTGGGCATTGATGAACTGTGATTGTGAACAATTACATTATAATTAGTTGGGGTTTAATCATTACTTATTTGATTATGAATTGATGCATTTACGTAAGGTTAATTAATGAGTGTCTAAGTAATTATGCTAGGGGATTTGATGGAAATTGACCTAAATAAACAGTAACGGTGTTACTTAGTGTTAGCAAGACTATTATTATTTTGTTGATAAGCGTTCAATAAGTATTAATGATATCAATTAAGTTTAGTTGTAACTAAGGTTTGAGAGTTGAATGTGGTAATAGTTCCATGAATAATCATTAGAATTAATTATGATTAATTATAAATAATTAGAATGTGGTACTAAATTAATAAAAAGGATAATTGAACTATAAAATAACATTATCTAATTAATAAATTAATATTAATTAAATTTTAATTGTAATTGCTTGGGTTGAGTGTAAGATGTGTTAATAGTGCAATAAATGGTAATGGGATTTTAAAAGAATATCATTTAATTAATAAATAAATATTAATTATATTATAATTATGGGTTGACCCCTGAATATGGAAATAGTTAAAAATAGTTAAATAAATGATAGTTATTTAATTATTTGAAAATAATTTAATATGAAGTTATATATTTGAGCAATTATATTTTTAATAATTTTGATGTCAATTTAATGTTAAAATACATTATTAATTAACATTATGTTATATCAATTTAATGTTGAAGTACATTATCTAATACAAAATATGATGTTTCAAAGTTTATGTGGAATTGTATCATTAATTATAATTACCTCTTTGATGACGAAAGGAATGTTGGTGAGTTTGAAAAGATGATTATTTAGTAAACAAATATTAAATAAAGATTATTTTTATGGTTCTTTTGAATATATGTATCCCTTGTATCGTGTCTGGATGGGATGAAAAATCAATGTGGCCGACATACTAGATGAGAAGGTAGTTGCCACAATTATTAAGGGATGAGGGTAATAAATGAAAGGACAAGGGGAGAATATAGGGAGGGAAATTCAAATGATTTGGGAAAGATATTTTTTAGAGAAATTCAGCAGAGCAAGTTTTAATTTTGATTCAAATAAAAAACATTTGGAAAAAAAATATTTGGGGATTGGTTGGATTGTTGTTCTTAATTTTTGGGCACGGGGTCCAAGAAATATAGTTTTTTGGATCTAGGGAGCCGATAAGGTTGTTTCTAACTGGAAGGGTGGCAAATCTACTTGGGAAATTAAGTTTTTAGTGGTAGAAAGTTTGGGGAAGTTTGGATAGATCTAGCTTGTCGAGGCAAACTAATAATCTATAGGTATTTTCTTAGATTAATACTTCAATTTGTTTTAGTCATTTCAAAAGAGTTTTAACTATATGTACATGTTGTAAGAATTCCATGGAAAATACACTGAATTGTATATCTCTAATATAGTATTATCAATTGTAGAGGAATGAAGAATGAGTGAAGATTATTTGTTTTATACATGCCAACCACTTAATTAATATATTTGTTTTATGCCTATTTTACTCAATTTATGTACCTGCATGGTGAACATGACCTTTAACCAAAACATAACAAAACATAACAGATGAAATGAAATGGACTAAAATGGAATAGGAAATTATATAGAACTAATTGTAGATTAGAATTGAGTATTTAGGGACCAAGATAGGTCCCTACACATGGTATCAGAGCCAAGGTTTCAAATCTAGAACCAAAGGACTTACTACAAATTTCCCAAGACCCTTAGAAAAAATATGAAGAAAACTAGAATAGTATATCATAACAAAAGTATAATGCTAGATTATAACGTAGGACACACACTAGGTGGCTGCCTAAATAAGGGATTGAGATAGCCATCCCTTCTATTTATTTTTTCATCCCTTGCTTCCTGCAAAAGAAGAGTTAAATTCAGAAAACAAACAAAGTTAGTAAACAAAAACAAAATTTTCCTTTATGAATTTCTCCCCTTTGAAACAAATTCTTCAAAACATAGAATATTTGAAGGTTATAACAAGAAAAATTAGTTATTGTTTTTCTTTTTTCGTTTTTTCTCTCGCATTATAGATTTTTGAATATATATATAGAGAATTGAAAGGAAAAACTCCAGAATATATATATATATATATATATATATATATATATATAAGCATAGTCTACACGTTCTACAATTTCAAACGAAAAAATTTGATTTTTCTGGCACGATTTTGAAAAAACACTACAACAAATCCTGGAATTAGCGTCCCATTTAGAGTCCCTTTTTAGTGTTTTTTTTTTTTCATTGAGTGGTCAAAGTAGATGCTAAATGGGACGCGTCATGTACAAAACATAGAGAGTCTAAAATAACGTCTTTTTTTTCTTCCTAGATAGCATCCTTTCTAGTGTCTAAAATAACGCCCATTTTTTGCTTCCATAATAACGTCCAATTTTTCTTCCTAAACGACGTTGAGGTTTGCTTCCTAAATAACATCCTATTTTGCTTCCTAGAGATCATCCTCTTTTACTTCTTAAACGACATCCCCATTAGAACCCTATTTGCATCCTTAAAAATGTTGTGTTAACATTTATGTTTGCATCTACATTCACGCCATATTTGCATCCAAATTAGCATCCAATATTGCATCCATATGTGCTACCAATTTAGCATCCCATTTTTACCCATGTTTCACTTCCAATATGCACCAATTTTCGCTTCTAATTTTGCACCAATTTTTGCTTCCTTTTTTGCATCGTGTTTTGCTACCAAAATGGCACCAAATTTTTCTTCTATTGTTGCATGATATTTTTCTTCCTATGTAGCACCATGTTTTGTATCCAAAGTAACATCTTATTTTGCTACCATATCAACTCCATCTTTGGCTTCCTCATTAGGGTCAAGTGTTGCATCCTTTTTAACGCCTAGTTTTGCATCTCTATTGATGTCAACATTAGCACCATGTTTTGTTACCACTTTAGCGCCCAATGTAGCGTCCATTTTTTACTCCCACACTAGCGCCACATTTTGCTTCCCATTTAGCTCCTTGAATTTCTTCTTGTTTTTCTTCCTCATGAACGCCGCATTTAGCTTCCCACTAAGCATCTAATTTTGCTTATTTGTTGGCCACTAGTTTAGCTTCTGGTTTGGCTTCTACTTTGACGTCCAAAATAGCATCATAATTGACTTCAAACTTAGCGCTAGTGATGCAGGTGCATCGGAGCCTAGTCGAAATAGTCGAAGTTGATCGACAGGAGAAGTCAACCATGGGGATTTCTGACGACCACTGGTGTGAAGGAAGATTGGTGATCGAAGCCAAGTAGTCGAGTAGAAGTTGTCGATATGCATTCAATAAGTGGAGAAAGTCTAGAGTCAACAAGTTTGATATCGACATATGACAGGGTTGCAATGAAAGAGGCTGGGTATCGATGAGTTTTCAAACAATGAAATCGATAGGTTGCAATGGAAGCCAAGCGTGGAGGACGGGGTGGACTGGAAGCCATGGAAGCGAAGTGAAGCCGACAAGCAAGGTCAAAGGTGACGAAATACAGTATGGTCGAAGTAGGAGATGGGGCCGATAACTGTCACAGAGTCAGAGAAGCGTAGAAGTCAAAGCGGAGTACTTAGAAGTCATTCAAGGTTGTTGAGGAAGTTATGAGTAGTTATGAAGGTGGTTTGAATCATGACAAATGTCACCATAGGAATAGGTTGTGCAACATGACAGAGGTCACTGACAACTGCAGGTCTGCAGGATCTGGAGGATTTGGCAGACAAAGGAAGAGTGTCTCAGGGAACGGAGTAGACCTCGGGAAGAGAAACAATAGAGTAGAAGAGCAGTGAAAAGGCCCAAAACAAGGATACGATCCATATCTCATCGTTCAGCAGAGAACTAGGAGAGGGAGAAGATCGCACACAGGCGAAAACACACTTAGAGACAAATTTCTAATTCTGTAAATTGTAACAGGCTAAGGCCGACTAGTTTGATAGTTTACTTTGTATTTGCACATTGTAATTTCATTCATATTTAATAGAATCCAGATCCTGGCATTCAGTTCACATCTAGTATGTAGAGCATTTGTGTATTGTTGTATGTATTGTTAAGCAAGAGGGTCTGAGCAACCTACCTTGCACCAGTTGGTATCAGAGCCCGGAGCAGAATCCGGTCGCATTGGTTAGAGCCCAGTGTTGAGCGGTTAAATCCAGAGATTCAGAAGAACTTGCATGTGCATGAACAACTCCAACTGCGGTTGGGTATAGTTGTGCACAGTTGTGGTGTCCGGTTGCGATTGGACGAGTGAAGATTTTAGCTGAGTTTGAAAATGGCTCAAAGAGGCTTTCATGTCTGAGGTATAGGTTGAAGAGCGCGTGGCGCAATAGTCACAATTGATCATGAAATGTTTGATGAGTGCATGTGAACAATGCGAATTTTTATGAGTGAAGTCGCAGTGATCAAAGAAAGTCAGAGACATGGATGCATTCCTGATGCGCTAGACCACTACGACGAGGAAGTCGAGGAAGTGGGAGCACGGGAAGCTGTCAAGGAAGAACCAGAAGACAAATTGATCAAGCTACTGTCAGAGATGAGAGGTTGGAAAAATATGGATGTACCTACCTACTCAGAAAGTCTGGACTCATAATACTTGATAGACTGGTTCAGAGAAATGGAGAAATACTTTGACATAGAGCAAATCGAAGATCCTAAATGGGTTAATACTGCATGTCTGAGGTTGAAGGGTCATGCCTCATTATGGTGGTACAATGGGTAGGATGGTAGAGTCAATAAAGGAAAGGAGAAAATCAAGTCCTGGGACAGGATGGTTTCCAAGATGAAAGGAAAGTTCTTGCCTAGTGACTATGTGATTTCCTTATTCAGGAAGTTGCAAAAATTTCAACAAAAAGAGATGATCATGAAAGAGTAAACAGAAGAGTTCTATAGATTTTCAATTTGGTCAGGTCAAACCAACAAAGGAGAATAATATATCGCGAGATATGTAAATGGCTTGAAGTATGCCATACAGAATGAGCAGATCCTGTCGAGGTTCAGAGCAGTCAGTGAAGCCTACCAGTTAGCTTTGAAGGCAGAAGAGAAACTGTCGCAGAAAGCTGCATCGACCAGAGGGAGGATGACTGGTCAAGGTGCGAAGATTATTTCCACGAAGGTCCAAAGTAGCAGAACCAGGATAGAAGCTGTCGAAGAAAACCGATGTGTGAAAGGGACAACAACCAAAGAGAGAACACAAGTTAATCGACGGGACGGTTGAGAGACCCGCGGTCGGGGTGCATATGGTCGAACTGGTCAAGCAAAGAAGGAAGGAACTGATAGACCAGCTGTAGTCTGTTATAAGTGTCGAGGTGTGGGACAAAAATCCTATGAATTCCCATAGAATCTACACATGGCAGATGAGTCAAAACCCAGACGTCGAAGAGACGAGCAAGTCGACGATAGGGCGTAATCGACATCCAACAGTGGCGAGGATGGTAGAATGAAAGTTCAAACTATGATGGCCAGAAGAACATTAGTTCAAGATGACGAATGCGACGAGAAGGATCTGGCACAGCGAAAGGCTATCTTTCAGACTAGAGTGTTGATCGATGATAGGTATTGCAAGACCATAGTCGATGGTGGCAGTACAGAGAATCATGTGTCGATGCAGGTCATTGACACTTTGGATTTGAGATGTCAAGAACACCCAAATCCATACAAGATATCATGGTTGCAGAAAGGACATCATGGCAATGTAACCATACAGTTCCTGATAGACATTAAGGTCGGGAAGCTTGAAGACAACATACTGTGCAATGTAATCCCAATGGACGCATGTCATCTGTTGTTATGGAGACCATGGAAATATGATCAAAAGATGATCTATGATGGTCGATCCAACACAGTGACGGTGTGGAGAAATGGCACATGGAGGATACTAAAGCCAAAGCAGGAGGACCAAGCCAACTGCAAGCAAGGTGAGAGCAATTATTGGGAGAAGCGAGTGCTGATGTGCTCAACCAAGGAATTCCTCGCAGAGGAGGAGAAATAGTAGGGATGTTTCGCCATAATTCTGAAGGGACCATGTGTCGAGAGGTCGACAATGGAGAGAATTCTGGTTGAATTTGAAAAGATGCTCGATGAATTTCAGAGCATAGTAGTCGACGAGGCACCGACGGGATTTCCACCGACAAGAAGCATATCCCATCAGATCGACTTGATTCTAGGATCGAGTTTTCCAAACAAGGAACCTCATAGAATGACTCCAACAGAGGGTCAGGAACTCAATCAACAAGTCCAAGAGTTGTTGGATAGAGGGTTGATCAGAGAGAGTCTGAGCCCGTGTGCAGTGCCAACAGTACTAGCACTGAATAAGGGTGGATAATGGAGGATGTGTACAGACTCCAGTGCCATCAACAAGATCACAATCAAGTATCAATTTCCATTTCCGAGAATGGATGACTTGATGGATTGCTCCATCAAAGCGAGATACTTCACCAAGATCGACCTGAAGAGTGGTTATCACCAGATCAGGGTTAGAGAAGGAGATGAATGGAAGACAACATTCAAGATGAAGGAAGGGTTGTATGAGTGTATAGTCATGCCATTCAGACTGACTAATGCACCCAGTACATTCATGAGGAACTTGATGAATGAAGTACTGAATCCATTCTTTGGAAATTTTTTCATAGTATACCTAGACGACATCCTGATATTTAGTCGAACACTTGGAGCACATTCGACAAGTATTGCAGAAGTTGCAGGACGAGAAGCTGATGGTAAACCTGTAAAAGTGTTTCTTCATGAAGGAAGAACTAGTGTACTTGGTATTTGTAATCTCGAGTAAATGGTTAGTGATGGACCCAGAGAAGGTGAAGGCGATATTGGATTTTCCAGAACCGACAAGCATGATAGGAATGCGAATTTTCCACAGACTTGCTAGTTTTTACCGGAAGTTCGTCAAAGGATTCAGTTAGATATGTGCACCATTGACCACATGCATGAAGAAAGGGGAGTTCAAGTGGACAAAAGCTTCCCATAAAGCTTTCGACAAGTTGAAGGAAAAGGTGACTCAGAGCCCAGTGTTAGCGCTCTTAGATTTCAACAAAGTTTTCCAAGTCGATTGCGACGTGAGTGGAATGGAAATTGGAGAAGTTTTGAGCCAGGAGGGCTGAGAAATTGCATTCTTCAGCGAGAAGTTGGATGATGTGAAGTGGAAATATTCGGTCTACGACTAGGAATTCTATGCTATTGTCCAAGCGTTGAATAAGTGGAGGCATTATTTGTTTCCCAAGGAATTTTTGTTGTACACAGATCACCAAGCACTAAGGTACTTAAACACTTAGTCGAAGATGAATCAATGGCACATGACGTCGATCAATTTCCTACAGGGATATACCTTCGTGTTGCGACATAAGTAGGGCAAGTCGAACAAGGTTGCCGACGCACTGAGTCGAAGAGTTGCATTGCTGAACGTGATGACATTTCAGGCAACAGGAATAGAGTCAGTGAAGTCAGAGTATGAGACCGATGAGGATTTTGTGAAATCATGGAAGGTGAGTGGCGAACCATGGAGTGTCTAAAGGACGCCATACTTGGATTATTTCATCCAAGAGGGATACCTATTCAGGGGACAATAGTTGTGTATTCCCATAGGATCCGTAAGAGAGAACCTAATCTGAGAACTGCACAGTGGCAGATTAGCAGGTCATTTTGGCATCGACAAGACCAAGGCATTGGTCGAAGAAAAGTATTATTGGCCAGGAATGATTACAGATGTCGGAAGGTGGGTTCGACAATGTCAATTTTTCCAGTTGGCGAAAGGAAAAAGTCAGAATACGAGACCGTATGCACAATTACCAGTTCTGAATACCCCATGGGAGCACCTAAGCATGGATTTTGTGCTATAATTGTCAAAGACGCAGTAAGGGAATGACTCAATATTTCTTGTAGTCGACATATTTTCAAAGATGGCACACTTTATTCTGTGTCGAAAAAAAAGTGACGCCACAAGAATTTTTGTACTATTCTTCAAATAGATAGTCAAATTGCATGGGTTTCCAAAGAGTATAATGTCAGACAGAGATACTAAGTTTATGGGACATTTCTGGAGAACCCTATGGAATAAACTGGACACTGGTCGAGCATTGGTCCACCATATCATGGTCTGAACATAATCAAAAAGTTTTTCTTTTTTTATCTTGTAGGTATTCTTGTACTCTTGTGCGGGTTTTTTTGTTCTTGAAATAGGTAAGCCAATTAAAATTTATAGGCCAAATAAATGACCTATGTTTTTTACAAATTTGACATGAGTACAGTTAAAAATGAATTAAAATTAGAAAAAAATAATAGATCTATTCAAAAAATATATAGTTAGAATATGCACATAGAGATCGACAAGTGTGTGCAATTTCATCAATAGTGCACAAGTGGATCATATGCGGAACTAAGCGTGAAAAACATGAAGTTATAGAAATTGGTGTGTTCTACCATAAATCAGATCGAGCCTCAAGGTTTGGCAATCCGAGGCTAGTACCAAACCTGCAAGGGCACCAAAAATAATTTGAATCTAGACACGCGTGTGCGAAAAATGCACCCACGCGTAGATGCGCAGAGGCACGCATGTGCAGAGGCGCACACGCGTAGAGGCGTGCACGCGTTGCTATGTGCATACATGTAGATGCACGCATGCATTGTGTTTTACATCTTAATTTTTATCTATATCTCCCTAAACCCACTCCCCCTTTCTATAACCCCACCCCCCTTCTCTTCCTATCCACCCAATCCCCCCCCCTCTATTCCACTCTACCCAATCCATCCTCCCTCCCTCGCCCTTCTCTTCTCTCCTTCACCACAAGGGTTAGGAGATATATTATTACACAAAATCACTAACTCGCATTATCCTCATGTACATATAAATCTTCATCC
>BSBM01001355.1:0-210000 GCA_027924585.1 Larix kaempferi | reverse complement strand
AGGACGAGGTGGGGGGCGCTCCTTCAATGTGCAAGATGAGAAACAATGGTTTTTAGTCTGGACAAATGATAGGTACTCGCAAAGATTGGAATTCATTAATCCTCAATTTTCTTCACTCCTATATTCCACAATTCACTTCAGTTCGAGAGTTGGACAACCCTAAAACTGAACAATATTACATATTTTCATATAGATGGAACGCTTTCGGTGATAAAAGAAGAAACGGGTCTTGTAATTCTGATCGAGTAGGCACTGGATTGATAAAATTCTCACACAGTAGCAATCCAATGACCTTAAATGGCTTTTTTTCATACTAAATTCAGTAACCACAGCATGAAAGTAAAGTGGCAGCATACTGCATTCACTCTTCTCACCGAATAGTAGAACACACCATCCCTTATTCTAACAGCTCTCAACTGAGTATGTTGCTATCAAATTAAGGGGAAACTGTGGTAGTTTGAAATGGAGATCAAATTGTCACACTTCTCAAGGTTAATATTTACATGATTTTACAATCAATAACTATCTAAGAAATATAAACTCATTTTTTCTTTAAACAAGAGATTTAGATTCTTAGGAACTTACTAAGAAATATAAACTCATTTTTTCAAAAAGAAAAGAGATCTTGATTGTTTTTCCAAACATTGATTGATTTATTGGCCATTACAATTTATTAAAAAAATCTAGTTTATAATACTATTACTTCTACCAAGCAAAAATCAATGAAAGATCATACATTGAGTTATTATGAGAAAATCGCAGTTCATAATACTTAAAATAGAAGAGAATACACAGTTGGAATGCCAAAAAAGAAAATTCTTTCACTTAGCAGACACTTGTGAATTATAGCACAATGATGATGCGGAGAACAATCAAGATTGGAGATCGTCTGATGAAACGGAAAAGAAATGCCAACTCAAAGAATTAAATGCCTTCTTATACACAGGATCAGGATCAGGATCAACAGCTGTTTGTGGCAGGGGGATTTCATGCAATACACGTTCTCTGTTGAGAATGACCCGCATGCTCCTGTAAACATCGTAAGCAATCTCTTCCTTGTGGCGTTTAAAACTGTTCCCTAATATAATAATCTTACTCAAATTGGCAGGCGTCCAGTTTGCCTCCAATACACGCGGAAACAGAGGAAACGGACAGAAAGGCATGAAAAAAAGCGTGGGTCTATCCACTCTCCGTCTCCGTCTGAGAAAAGTACAGTCCAGGGCATTTATAGCCATCTGCTCGATTTGAGACAGGACTGGGTCGTACACCACAATATCATTCACCCATTCAAATCTCTCTCTCAATAAAATTGCGAAAGCTAACTGCATGTGATTTCGATCCAAAGACGGAAACTCTCCATGAGAATCCAGTTTTCCAATGCCATAGACAACCATTTTTAATTGTGAATGATGTGGGTCTGTAGCTATCACCCTTTCTATTCGTTCAACCATTTCTGGGTCCTGCATTTGATCCATAAATTTGGCATAAAACGAAGAATTCTCCAACTTTCTCCGAGCGAGCTGTATTTTTCCGATGATCTCATCAACTCTTCCATCATTTTCTATTCCTCTGTCCATTGAACCACCCCGCATTTAATCGAGAATTTCTCCAGAAATTTGGGGTGGCACAAAATCAGAACCCAACCTGCGAGTCGTTACTTTAAGAAGCGAACGAGCGGAGTTATGGGGTGCGGGACGGTAACGAAGAGTCTGGGTCGGGCAAGAAGCATCCCAACAGTCAGTCTTAGTGATCAATGACACACCAACTAAACCATGTTTTTTTTGCTTTTTAAGTTATGAAAGAAAAATTGAAAATCATGTGGGGCATCTGAACATCCCTCTCTCCCCCCTTTTCGTGAGGGGATGTCTAGACAGCCCCCACCACTCGAGACATCCTTGTGTGTTTCCTCGAGTTTCCGAGAAAATGGGACATGGGGAAATGTTTCCCAAGGAGTCCCAAAGCCCCGGGGGCATGGGAAACAAGGAGAGTGTGTGCCCAACCTCGTGGAACCTTTAATTTAAATAAGAATTGTTTTCTTCTTTCCTTTGATTTTAAATTTCTTCTAAATGTTTTTTTTTTAATATCTTTAGGAGGAGGGCAAGGTGATTAAGATTTTTTTAATGTATTATTCTTAATTTAAATTCGAAAAATATGTTATTTTCCTTTCATTTTAATTTATTCTTTTTCATTTCCCATGGGGTGCAGAATGGATGGTGAATGGGTGTATAGTTATGTCACTCCTTTTGTAAAGTCACTTCGTGGATACGAATTTTACAAAAAAAAATTCTTTTTTTTTTCATTTTCTTTAATTTTTATTTATTGCATCGAGTGAAACGAGGTGCTCTACTCCCCAGTATGGGGAGATGTTGTAACGTGTATGTAGCGTTACATCTAATAAAACTTACATCTAATAAAACGTAAAAAGTAATTTTTTTAATTAAAAAAATTCATGTTGGCTCATAAAATAAAAAATTATGGAAAGTATTTAAAAAAAAACCATGTTGGTTCATAAAATAAAATATTATGAAAAGTAATTAAAAAATAGATGTAGAGATCAAATTTCTTGAATTTAAATTTAAAAGAAGAAATACACCTCAAGAAATTGGATCCCTCTCGGTGCTTGATAGATACGGGTTTAAGATGGATCTATGCTGGTTTAGAATTTTGTTTGCAACAACATAAAATTTTTAGGTCATGGTTTCAAAAATGTTGTAAATTCAAGCGCACAAGAATGGTGTAATTGTAACACCTATTTTCAATTCATGATTCTAACATTTTCATTCCTAGTTGATGCCTCAACAACGACATGATTTTGAAGTTCAGAACATTATGATAGAGACAAAATTCTTTACCAATGTCATAAGATCTTTGTGTCTCTACCACGGAGTCCAAAACAATGTCCTCTTCTGGTCTATACTCTCTTTTGTCATATACAATCATCATTTGGCATTCACACCTCTTATGGGAAGTTGCATCATGTGCGTTCTACCGACAAAGTTAAGTCAAGTTTTAATATTCACTCATTCTCCCTATATGTATCATCATGTCATCATTTGTTTTGTCATTATGCAAGCAGGGAAAAACACTCTTCATGCCCATATTTTGTTTTGTAAAATCCATCATTATTTAACCATTGCGTCAATCCTGGAAAATTTCATCAATCCAAATCATGTACATCATGTTGACAAAGTTTGAATTTGAATATCAATCATAATTCTTTTGAGTTATATTAATGGAGTCTTTACATCCGTTAGGAGTATTGTCACATTTACTCCCATAAATTTAAAAAAAAAAACGTAACCTCATTCTTCATAATATCCCCTATAAAAAAAAAGGAGTAGTCTATCTATTCTACTTTTTGGACTTTACGGTGGGGTTTGGTTAGAATTCGGTATAAAAAAAATTGATAAAATCCAAATCTAAAAGTGTTTAAATTGTTTTTTTAAATCTATAAATAGATTTAGCACCCTCGAATATCCCCATGGCACCCAAATTATGCAATTTTAGTAGCTAATATATGTGATTCTAAAAAATTTTAAATATTTCTAAGTGGACTTCGAACAAAATAAGATGGAAAATATGCTCGGAAAAGATTGAAAATGTAGAATATTTAGACTACACCATAAAAATATCATATTTCCCCTTTTGGTGATGTCCTATCATTTATCCATAATTTTAAAAGAAAAAAATTCCATTAATAAATAAGTCCATTCCCCTCTCCATTGATTACTATGAAAAAATAATCCCCATTTTCCATAAAGCTTCACTTCCTATGTATTATCATCTTAACCAAAACTAAAATTTAGCCCCATTTACAAGATTAAAAAAATAAAATCCAAACCTCCCCTTGTGAATTTATTATTACCCTAGTGTACCCTAGTGTTCCCCTCCTTTAACCCCATTATTACCATATTATCATGGCTCGCAAGAAAACCTTGATATCTACTCCAATGGATATGTTTAAGTGTAATGAGACCTCGTCATCCAGAATGGTAGAAACAAGAACAAGGGAAAGCAATAAAAAAACTTTGGATGACATGACGTAAAAATACTTCCTCATGTCACCCCACGACGCTAGGGAGGTCATATGCTTCCTTCTACACCCATTCTCCTACCAAGCGCCAAGCGTTTCAGCAAAGTTTGAGTTCCTTGCAAAGCAAAACAAATACTTCGTCTACCTCAAGGACAAATTTAAATGCAAGATGAAGGTGGGTGTTCAATGATGAATTACACCGAAGGTAAGGAGCAGGTACTACTAATTTCCCTACCATTTTTTCTCTTTCATACTTAGTGGTCCAATGACCTAACGGTGCAATGGTGGTAGGTAATACTACGTACAAATCCATCCATTAGGGTGAAGGAAAAGTGCCCTTCCGTCGGAGGTACATTTTGTTTTCCTACATGTTTTACGAGTTTTCCTGTATAGTACATTCTATTTCCTACATGTTTTACGAGTTTTCCTGTATAGTATATTCTTAATATTGACATATTCATTAGTGTGCACAAAAATCAAATCCATCTTTTAGCACCACTTATATTTTGTGGTGCTAATGTGGTGGTATTGGCACCACTTACTTTTTTGTAGTGTTAAGGTGGTGACATAACATATTCACAAATAAATATTATGTAAATAACTTTATTCAATATTTATTTTTTGTTTTATTAATTCAAATAAATGACCAAAGATTAAATTATGATTTTTTGCACCACAATCACAACAAGTTCAATTCATTATTTTTAGAATATTTAAGCAAATAAATTCACATGATTCATTTATGAGGCTTTGCACTACAAGCACAACACATCCACTACTAATTATTTGTAAATAGCTCAATTCAATTATCCATTATTAATATCAATATAGTATTTAAACAAATTACAACTGAAAAATAAATTAAAACAATATTTTTTAATTTATTATTATTATAAAATAGTAATAAAAATTATTTGAATTGAAATTTTATTATTTAATTGAGAATATTTTTATATTATTAAATTTCCTGAAGGAAATTTATATCATTATTAGGTTTTTAGCACAAGCCATGGGTCTCAATGCATGGACATGGTCAATGGAAAAATCCTCTACCTAGGGCCCTAAAAGAAGCTTTTAGGAACCTAGATCCAAGAAGACACCATAAAGGTCACGACACATCTTTATAATAGTATTCTTTAAAGCCTCTATGTATGTGCATTCACACTAATATAAGGTTTTAATCACTATGGATAGGTCAAGTGGCCCTAAGATGGTTGATATAAGAATCCTAGGCCTTAGGCTAAAGGAATCATAAGCATAGAGAAATGTCATGTTGGAAAGTACCATATAGTATTGCTAAGCGCATATTTGTCACATGGACATGTACAAATATGATTTAATTATGATGATTTGCACCATAAACACAATGACTTTAGAAATAATTATTTTGTAAATAATTTAAGTCAATTTTTTTCATTCAAATAAATGCTCATGACTAATTTATGTTGTTTTACACGACAATCACAATAAATTCAATTATTTGTTTTTATATTATTTAAACAAATAAACTCACATGATTCATTTATAAGGTTTTGCACCAGAAGCACAACAAATTCACAAAGGATTATTTTGTAAATAGCCATTTTAATTTATTACTATTAAAAAATATTAATAAAAGTGATTTGAATTGAAATTTAATTATTCGACAAGATATATTTGTATTGATCTTATTAAATTACTTGATTAAGATTAGTATCATTATTAGGTTTTGAGCACAAGGCATGGGTCTCAAATCCTTGGACATGTCTAAGAGATGAAAAATCTTCCTTGGGCCGTGAAAGAAATATGGTTAACACACATGTCTTCTTAAGAGTATTCTTAACATCTATGTGTAGGAATTGATGCTATTATGGGGTTTTGATCTCTAGTGATATGTCTACTGGCCCTCAACCTAGTTATGAGAATAAACAAGTCCTTAGCCTAAATGAAGCTTCTAGGCATATAGGGATAATAATTATTTGTTGAGGAAACACAAATGAATTTTTGAAAAGATCTATGGCCTTATAATAAGGATAATGGGGGGAATGGGGGGAATGGGAGGAAATAAAACTAGGTATAATTATTTAAGGCATAGACATGATTAAGGGAGGAACCCCAAGACTTGAACCTTAGAGGAAACATCTAGGCATATAAGATTAACAAGTATACCTTGAACATAAAACCTCCTAAGGGTATCCTTGGCAAAATATTTGGGGTATTAATGTAAGCAAGAGGTTTTAAGCACTATATATGGGCATTTAGGCCCTTAACATGTCTAAGGGAGGAAACCCAGGCCTTAGTCCGTAATAAAATATTTTGTGCATCCAAGGCTAAAAATAATAGCTTGAACCACTACAAATGACATATTGGGCATATTATTTAACTCTAAGTGAGGAAATCAACACCATCATGAGGTTTTTTCTAGCATACATGGGTATTATCTTTTTGTATAATCTAGTAGGAGGAAACTTGGGGCTTAAAAGCTAAGGTAATATTTAAAACAAACCCATGAACTCCCAACACTATCCTTGACATCTAAGTGTTCATATAAGTGACACTAGATATGAGAACCTTTGAAATAGTTGTGGGAGGAATCATTGCAGTTAGGCCCTAAAGGAAGGTTTTAGGCATATCAAGCTAAGAGCGATGACTCAAACTATCAAATAGGAGATTATGCTAGTATAGGATATCATTATTCTTAAAGTGGGATATGGGTGGAAATATGTGGTTGTGTGCTCTAGGCATGCATCTTAGAAAATGGTTGGGGAAGAAATTGAAAGAAGTATACCCTAACAGAATATTATTGAGGTAATGGGCAGTGATCGGGACCATGAACCATAACATACACCTTGTAAAGTTGATATTTGGCATAATAGTCATATATGGGCACAATCAAGAGTTTTTACACAATGGGATGGATCTTATGGCCTTGACTGGAGTCATAAGAGGAAATAAAGAGCCTTATGTAGGTTTCCAAATTTCTTTGTAGTGGAAATACATGGAATACGACCATGATTGTATCCCTAAAGTAACCATTAAGGAATCCAGATCCATTGAGGCACTATGTACCTAGGTCTTATGGCCTTATGGACTTGGACATGATCAATGGAGGAGACATAAATATTGACCCCTAAAGGAATATTCTATCCATTCAAGGATAATAAGGTTTCCTCCACCAACAACACATGGCCTTTTTAGAGTATCATTATCCTATGATTGAGGATGTTGGTGTCATTAGGTAGCTTTGAGCAGTATGTACATGTCTCAGGGCCTTGGGAGTGATGTTCTCGAAAATAAGACCATGTCTTTATCCCTAAAGAAATAATTAAGTCATACAAATCCATGAATTATAATGCCTCAAAGAACCATCCATGACTTCCCAGGGGTATCCATTGTACTATGTATCTAAGGCTTAGGGCCTTCGTCTCTATGTGTGTGTTTGTGTGTGATGTTAATATTATGAATGATGGTCATGTTTTGATTCTGTCTCTAGCATGAAATTTAATAGATAATGGGTACCTAGATACCAAGTTAAAGTTATATGTTGAATTAATGAATATGATACGAGATGCATGGTACATAGAATAATTATTTGCATTATTGTTCATCAGTAATGAAATTTGTATAAATGTCAATGATTGCACGATACAATTACACGATTGTTTGGAGACTAACCTACAGGTTTAAAAGAGATAATGGTACCTGGATCCTACGAAGTGGAAGTACATCAATGACATGAATTCCAAAAGAGAAATGGTATGCAAGTGAAGCATTATTGTTATGTATGAGTACTGGTTTATTATCATGATGTGTGGGCAGTGTAGGGTTCCAGGAAACTCAGCTTCCCAAATTGGATATTTGACGACAAAAACTTAGTACAACAATCATAACACAGCCACTATGTCAATGTAGACATAGTCCCTTGTTTCATTAGGAGGGGTGGAGTCCTTTCCCACCATTTTTCCTCCGAAACTCAGAGTCATTGGAGGTTTCTGCTATGGTGTGCTCCCCAAGTTGTGTGATGATGACTAGTGGGTGCCTATTGGGGAAGCTTGGTCTATGTAGTTGATACTTTTGCCTACGAGTTTTATCTGGAGTTAGGTCAATATAGTTGACACTCTAGGATATTCCAACGGACAAAAGGATAGGGTGAGGAAGTTAGTTGTTCAATTAGATAGCATGGAGTAGGTAGATAGGAATTTCCTTGAATTTGTAGTGATTAACTTAATTAATTATGTGTGTGTTGAAAACCTTCAATTGATTCTTGTATGGTAACCAAGTACAGTGTGTGGTTTTCGTAGGTTATTATGATCTAAGTTAGTAATTGTTGGACATTGCAAATTTGTATTTAAGTATGTGTTAGTGGATAACAACTTGTGTGATTATGCCTTATGTAAGTTTGAATATTGCTAGTGTACCTACACGAAGTATGTAAGTAGTAGCTACGCTTACAAAACTCATGTATATATGCATATATAAATTAACTATTAAATTATTTAACTTGGGCATTGATGAATTATGATTGTGAACAATTACATTATAATTAGTTGGGGTTTAATCGTTACTTATTTGCTTATGAATTGATGCATTTGTGTAAGGTTATTTAATGACTGGCTAAGTAATTATGCTAGGGGGTTTGATTGAAATTGACCTAAATAAACATTAATGGTGTTACTTAGTGTTAACAAGACTATTATTAGTTTGTTGAGAAGTGTTTAATTAGTATTAATGATATCAATTAAGTTTAATTGGAACTAAGGTTTTTTCCTGCAAAAAAAAACATACTATTGTTATTCATAACTGAATCAAATAGTACATGATTTAAACCCAAAATCCCAAGAGTGTGGATTGCA
This sequence comes from Larix kaempferi, assembly GCA_027924585.1. Classification (NCBI taxonomy): domain Eukaryota; kingdom Viridiplantae; phylum Streptophyta; class Pinopsida; order Pinales; family Pinaceae; genus Larix; species Larix kaempferi. The sequence goes on along the minus strand of BSBM01001355.1, from coordinate 201,135 downwards.
TATGATCCCCCCAAAAACAAAAGTAGAGTATTGACAATAACCATGTGACAAAAAGGACCAAAGTCACTAGTCCAGAAAATACATCAATCCCGAGTCTATCAAATGGTTCTCACAAAATTATCCCCACTGTAAATAGCCCTCCTCCCCCTCCAATGCCAACTTTGACAGTTGGTCAGCCTAAGAATTATATTCTCTAAAAATGTGTTCCAGGGTAAATGAGCTGAAAGATGTAAATTCATACTTGATTCTATTGCACCAATTGACCAAATTTAGTACTTTTAGATCATATTCTTCCCGCGCCCATTTAATTGTGACTCTAGAATCCCCAAATATTTTAACCTTTACCAAACCAAAGAGATTTGCTACACGAGTAACGCACCAAAGTGCCAATAGTTCTACCTTCATATTTGTTCCTTTGCCACATTTCAGGCAAAGAGTATAATAATGATCCCAATTAAGGTAGATAACCCCACCTGCACCACAATTCCCCAAATTCGCTGCCCCATCAAATAATAAAACAGGATCATTAATAGTAAGGAGAAAGTTCCCAATATTATGCCCAATAGGTTCTGCCTTATCATTCAGAAATTCTAAGTAGAGACATAAAGCAGAATTGTATATATTATCCAAGCTTGGACAGTGATCCTCAAAGGTCACCTTATTCCTTTCCCTCCAAATAGACCAGCAAATGAAGACCGGAAGAGTAGTGTGTGTTTTACACACTTTAATCCACAAATTAAGACAATTTTCCACATTGATGCCACCCCACTTCACAATAATACCCAATATCTGATAAAATTTCTCCCACGGATTCAACGTGAAGGTACATTCCAAGAAAAGATGTGATGTAGATTCAGAGCAACTCTTACAAAGAATACACTGACTATTGAATGTGGTAATAGTTTGAATAATCATTAGGATTAATTATAATTAATTAATTAGAATGTGGTACTAAATAAATTAAAGGATAATTGAACTATAAAAGAACATTATCTAATTAATAAATAAAATATTAATTAAAGTTTAATTGTAATTGCTTGGTTTGAGTGTAAGATGTGTTAATAGTGAAATAAATGCTAATGGGATTTTAAAAGAATATCATTTAATTAATAAATAAATATTAATTATATTTTAATTTTAATTATGGGTTGACTCCTTAATATGGAAATAATTAAAAAATAATTAAATAAATGATAGTTATTTAATTATTTGAAAAGAATTTAATATGAAGCTATATATTTAAGCAATTATATTCTTAAATAATTTTGATGTCAATTTAATGTTAAAATACATTATTAATTAACATTATGTTCTATCAATTTAATGTTGAGTACATTAATTATTATAAACTATGGTGTTTCAAATTTTATGTGGAATTGTATCATTACTTACAATTACCTATTTGATGCCGAAAGAAATGTTGGTGAGTTTGAAAAGAAGATTATTTAGTAAATAAATATTAAATAAAGATGATTTGTATGGTTCGTTTGAATAGATGTAGCCCTTGTATCGAGTTGGATGGGATGGAAAATCAATGTGGCCGACATAATAGATGAGAAGGCAGTTGCCACAATTAATTATTAAGGGATAGGGTAATAAATGAAAGGAGAAGGGCGGTGATGAGGGGAGAATATAGGGAGGGGAATTAAAATGATATGGGGAAGATATTTTATAGAGAAATTCAGCAGAGCAAGTCTGAATTTTGATTTAGAGAAAAAAACATTTTGGAAAAAAAAGATTTGGGGATTGGTTGGATTGTTGTACTCAAGTTTTGGGTATGGGTTCCAAGAAACATAGTTTTTTGGAGTTAGGGAGTCGATGAGGTTGTTCTTAGTTAGACGAATGGTAAATCTATTTGGGCAGTTAAGTTTTGAGTTGTGGAAAGTGTGGGGAAGTTTGGATAGATCTAGTTTGTCAAGACAAACTAATAATCTATAGGTATTTTCTTAGATTAATACTTCAATTTTTTATTCATTTCAAAAGAGTTTTAACTATATGTACATGTTGTAAAAATTCCATGGAAAATACACTGAATTGTATATCTCTAATATAGTATTATCAGTTGTAGAGGAATGAAGAATAAGCGAAGATTATTTGGTTTATGCATGTGAGCCACTTAATTGATTTATTTGTTTTATGCCTATTTTCCTAAATTTATGACCTGCATGGTGAACATGACCTTTAACCAGAACATAACAAAACATAACAGATGAAATGAAATGGACTAAAATGGAATAGGAAATTATATAGAACTAACTATAGATTAGTATTGAGCTTTTAGGAACCAAGACAGGTCCCTACACGTGGTATCAGAGCCATGGTTTCAAATACGGAACTAGAGGACTTACTACAAATTGCCCAAGACCCTTAAAAAAAAATCTGAAGCAAACTAGAATATTATATCATAACAAAAGTAGAATGCTAGATTGTAACAGTAAGACACACACTAGGTGGTTGCCTAAATAGTGGATTAAGGTATCCATCCATTCTGTTTATTTTTTCATCCCTTGCAGCTTCCTGCAAAAGAAGAGTTAAATTCAGAAAACAAACAAAGTTAGTAAACAAAAACAAAATTGTCCTTTATGAATTTCTCCCCTTGAAACAAATTCTTCAAAACATAGAATATTTGAGGGTTATAACAAGAGAAATTAGTTATTGTTTTTCTTTTTTCTCGCATTATAGAATTTTGAATATATATGGAGAATTGAAAGGAAAAACTCCAGAATATAATATATATATATATATATATTATAAGCGTAGTCTAAACGTTCTTCGATTTCAAACAAAAAAATTTGATTTTTCTGGCACGATTTTGAAAAAATCAGACATAAATTTTTAAAAATCATGGTTACAACTCTCGAACTCTGAAATTTTGGGTGCCTGGGGGGTTTTTGATGGTGTTGAATCCATTTCTACCATCATAATCACCATTAAAACACAATTAAATTCAAATTTTGCAAAATTAAAAACACTAGTTTTCGGTGAAAACTCCTTGTCGTAAGACTCAGAAAAAATTCATATAAATCCATAATAAGACAAATAACCGACATGCAAATGAAATCATATACAAACAGTGGCTCTGATAATCTGTAAACTCATATAAATCCCAGTAACAACGAAGAACAACATGCATAGAAAATGTGACAAAAGAAGGTGGATCTAATCAATAATAACATAAATTATACTATGAAAATAAGGATCCATACATGATTTTAGATGACCTAGCAGCTATCATTACCTTGACAGCTCCCATGTGTGCAACTGAAGTTGAGGGGATGACTCTCCACCCAACCAACCCCCAGACAATGGCTGAGGTCCCCGAGCCCCCAAAAATTAACCCTATGCCAGTGTTATCTTTCTCTCCTCTCCTCCAGAGCTCCCCTTCCAAAATGACAAAAGACAAAAAATGACCCTCCTCTCTTCTTCTTCTCCTCCTTTTATCTCCCCCTCTTCCCATTTTTCTTGATTTGTTTTAATGCAATTTGTTATCCCTTATTTTTCTTTCATATTCCCCATTATATTATTTACCCCCGTTTATTTATTATTTTACATTTCATTATATATTCCCTTTTTATTATTTTACCCCTTTCATTTCATTATTTTATATGAGGGTTGTTACACTCGTCCGGTCCAAATCATCAAATTTTTAGACAACTCCTAATATATATATATATATATATATATATATATATATATGAAATGAAATGAAATGAAGAAAAAAAAGGGGGGTCGAAAGCTAATGCCAAACCACAATCCAAGATACTTGATACAAGATGAATAAACCCATCGCATGAGCATGGTGGAATGTATGCATTGGTTCCATAACTTAAACAAGCCATAAGCCATGCACACACACTATACAAGCCTAAGATTGAGCTCATGGGAGATTACACAAACGTTGAGTGTCAAAACAACAATTTGAACTGCATGTTGAGCTGGCCATGGCCAATACCATGATATGATCCCACGCATTACCGACAGAGTAGTTACTCAGGTGTGCTAACCCTCCTATTACCACTCCTATACATCAATTCGAGGGACCAAGGGCCATGCTCTACGAAGAGACTGCATGCTTTAATGGACAACAGACTCTTAAATTGTATGTTAGCCTTATGGCTTGCTTAGCCTTCCTTTCCTTATTTCTCTTAGGTACTGACTCGCCACTCCCGGGAATGCACTTCTCATGAAGGAGGGTGGAGTGTTAGGAAACCAAGGCCCGGTAGGAGGACATGACCCATGATAGTTATGGTTGACCCTGAGTAGGCATGACCATGACCGCATTGTAGAAAAATACAAAAAAATGCATACATACATACGTATATATATATATATATATATATATATATATATATATATAAGGCGTGCACAGAGGGAAGAAAACCCTTTGAGGAGGTTGTCTGGAGCAAGAATCCAAGTAGTGCACCAAACCCTCGGCCAATGTTAAGCAAGATACCAATGTTTCCATAATTAGCAGCTCTTCCACCGAAGGGATTGAGCTCTATGTCCAGCTCGCACGCAGAGACTGAGAAGGAGGGCAGTGGGGATGCCACTCTGGATGGAGGAAGGAGGAGGCGTAGAGGTGGTCCCTCCCTTATGGAAATGGTCATTCGAGTTATGCCCTTTGAACAAGATAGGCTGCAAATTGTAGAGTTGTTGCATTGTGTTGTAGAGCTAAGCCTAAGAAAAAAATTTGAGTGGAGAGGGGAGGGGTGTTTACCCCCTTACCATATTTTATTATTTTAATTAATCTTTGGGCGGCGGGCTTCATGGATGTGGACGTGTGGCCCTCACGCAAGGTGGAAAAGTGACCAAGTAAATATTAGGGTTAGGGTTCATTAAGGGCTATAGTCAAAATAAGTTGTGGTTATGTTGAAATTTTGTTAAATATTTAATTTGGTTATTAATTTAAATTTTTTTAATTATTTGAATTTTGTTAAAAAATATATTTTGTTATTTAAAATCATTTTTTGTTAAATCAAGTTTTGTTAATTATTTAAATTTCAATGTTTTAAATTGAATTATATTAATTATTTTAAATTTGTTAAAATTAATATAATTTAACATTATTCTTATTAAGATTAATTTAAGATTAATTTATTAAAATTAATTTAAGATTATTAAATTAGTTAATTAATTGTGTAATTTAAACTTTATAAGATTTATATTTCATACGTAAATTATAAAGTAATTTCAATTGGTTACAAGGGTAGGAGACAAATCGAGTTAAATCGAAATTTGGTCAAGTAAGTAACACATGAGGTTTCATGCAGGGGATCACAACAACTGTGACCCTAGCAATTGGTGTGGTCATCGGTGATTGCCTAAGTCGCAAAGAGAATGTGACACCATACCTAACCTAAGACATAGTGCCTTACTCACGGCTCACGACAGTGATGTTGATGTAGGGATGTAGTAGTGCCTTTGTACCCTTTCCCTTTCACGCATTTTCCTCAGTATCAGGTGAAGCCTGTTTACAGGAAATGAAAGAAAGAAACTCTCACTCACTCTTATAAGTTTGGGTATGTGTTTAATTGTGACCTAGTTAAAACCTAAAACATGTACTAATGACGATTTATGCCATGACACATGATCAATGTGGTAAGGACACGAGCAATTTGAGGGTAAGGTCGGGGTACGATGCTTGAGTAGAAAGAATCATCACAATCGTCAAAGACATTTCTTCTTTTGTGCTCCCTTGAGGAAATAAATGAGATGCTCAAGGGACTCCCAAGGGTAAGGATTACACCGAAGGTAGAACTTGAGGTTTGGCCACTAAGGGAGGGAAATAATGAAGTAGCATTGAACATAGTGCAAATAACTCCTCATTAGGATATCATGAGGGAGATCCAGACAATCAGGCTTTTGGATCTTTCGGGGGGTCGTACAAGGGTACGAGCAGAGGCATGGTTGGAGGGGATGACTACGTTTTTAGAATTGCAAGAGCACACGTCCACCTCCAAGTCCAAAATAGCTATATTTCAACGTAAGAAAAGTGCCTTGAATTGGTGGGGAAATCAAGAGAGGCAATTAGACCTTACCCCATACATTGTTCCATGGGAATTGTTTGTGGATAAGTTTAGAAGGATGTAATTTCCCACCTTCTACCAGGAAGAGAAGGTAGGAGCCCTTCATGCCTTGGTTCAAGGGGGTCAATCAGTGGATGAATATGAGTAAATATTCATGGAGCTAGTTATGTATGTCCCCTACTTGGAAAATGACCAATGCCAGGCCAAGCGCTTTGTCTACTGGCTTAATCCTAAGATTAGGGACAAAGTATGGATGTGGAAACCGACTTTAGTTTCCTAGGAATTCGAATAGGCTCATTATTTTGAAGAGATGTTGGGTGTGAAACCCTATATATCATACAATACTTAGTAGTCAGGGTTCGTAGGGAAGGCCCCTCAAAGCTACCCTAGGGGAGGGTATGTGATTCCACCTCCCTTCAAGAACAGGTCTACACCTAGAGTTGCAGCAGTAGATAGATCAATGGAAACTAGTATAGTATCCCAATCTACAATAGGGACTCACCAGTGTGCAAGGAATTACCAGGGATCAATTGGTGGGGGAAAGGGCTCTAGGGGAAGGAACCCCTCTTATAGGTCTCAACAATTTAGCTCACATCCTCCATCACAGGTTGCTTGTTTGGGTTGTGGAGGTTGACAATATCATCATGATTGTCCCGAGTTATGATCTAGTACCATGCATCGAGAGGAAAAGGTACCGATGGGGATTAGAGGCAGTAAGAATCAAACCTCGGTAGTAGTGAATAACCATCAGGTTGAACACCAGTCCACTGTGGTGGAATCATCAAGTAAAATAAATAATGTTAAACTCAAAATCTTGTTTGATTCTAGTGATACAGATAGTTTTATTTCTCCATATGCATTAGATAAATGTGGGTTGGCAGCATGTAAGCATGATGATTTCAACTTAGTTGAAATGGATTCAGGAGTAAAACAAGCAATAGGACCTAGTGTTGACAAATGTATACAAGATATCGGGGTGTGTGTTACACAAGTCAAAGTGTATGTCACCTCCCTTAGGACTTATGACCTTATCATAGGTATGAACTGGCTTGAGGAAAATCAATCTTTCATATATTGTTACGGGAAGAGAGTTCTTTGTTTTAATGACAAAGGGAAGGTCATTAAGATCCAGGGTATCAAGCAGAAGGTGTCCCTACGTTTCATCTCAACGATGAACGTAAAACAATCTATGAGGAAAGGATGTCAATTGTATATCATTGAAGAAGTAAATAATGAAAAGGGACCCTCCTTAAATTAGTACCTAGTATTAGAAAAATTCAATGACGTCTTTCCCAAGGAATTTCCTAGGTTACCTCCTGAGAGAGAACCTAATTTTACCATTGACATTAAACCCGGTTCGGAGCCAACATCAAAAAAACCTTAAAGAATGACGGCCCCGGATATTTGCGAGTTGAAAATGCAGCTGAAGGAATTGTTAGACCTAGGATTCATTAGACCAAGTATTTCACTGTGGGGTGCACCAATAATTTTTGTAAAGAAGAAGGATGGTTCCTTGCGTCTTTGCATAGATTACAAATATTTGAACAGAGCCAAAGTGAAAAATAGGTACCCAATACCTCGAATCGATGACCTCTTTGATCAAATGAAAAAGGAAACAGTCTTCTTGAATATTGATCTGCAATTGGGTTACCACCAACTTCATATTAAGGAAAGCAATATACCTAAGGCTTCGTTTTGAACTTGGTTTGGGCACTGTGAGTTTTTAGTGGTACCCTTTGCTTTAACCAATGCGCCAGTAGTATTCATGAGCCTCATGAATAACATATTTCAGAAGTACTTAGATCGGTTTGTGCAAGTCTTCTTGGATGATTTCCTTATCTATTCCATGAATGAAAGAGAGCATGAGGAACACCTGCGAATATTGTTTTCATGCTTAAGAGAACACAAGTTGTATGGTAAGTTGTCCAATTGTTATTTTTATCAAAAGGAGATCCATTATCTAGGACATATAATTTCTGGAGAGGGAAATTCAGTGGACCCTACAAAGGTGAAGGCCATAATTGATTGTCCCATGCCAAATAATGTGCATGAATTGAGGAGCTTCATGGGTTTAGCAGGGTACTATAGAAGGTTTGTGGAAGGTTTCTCAAAAATTACGAACCCCATAACTAACTTACAGCACAAGGGCATCAAATATGAATGGAACAAGGAATGTCATATCACATTCACTAAGCTTAAAAGATTACTAACGAGTGCGTCGATTCTATGAGTGCCTGATATGGATAAGGAATTTATAGTTTTCCTGATTCCTCGAGGCAAGGTTTGGGTGTTGTGTTAATGCAAGAAGGTGTAGTAGATTATGTGTGAAGAAATTTAAAACCACATGAAGAGAATTATGCCACACATTATTTAGAACTGGTAGCAGTGATGTTAGATCTAAAGCTTTGGAGCCATTACCTTGTTGGAAGAAGCTTTGAGCTCAAATATTGTTGGCAGGCGGTTCGATAAGGAAGAATCGCAACATCGTCGATGTTGCGACACGTCAGACGAAGTCGCGAAAGGAAGAAGGCTCAAGTATTTTATGTATTTTTTGAGTCATTTGTACTGCAATAGGCGGGTTTTGGGTCAATTGTACCGCAGAATGCGGGTTTTGGGTCATTGGACCACATATTATGTAATGTTGAGTCAGCTATACCGCAAAATGCAAGTTTTTGGTCATTTTTGGATAAGTTAGTTAGATATTGGTTCATTTGTCCATAGTGTCAATTAGTAAGCCAATAGTAAGTGGAAAAGAGTTGTAAGGCGGAAGCCTATATATAGATAAGAATTGTAAGTGTTGAACACACAATTACAGAGAATAAGAAATTCGCAGAGAATAGAATTCAGGGGAGAAGAATGTGGAGCTTTGTTGTTGTATGATTTTTTGGTATGTTTTGATGTCAAGAGTCATTGTGGAGATCTAGTTGTTGCAGAGGTGTTGTATCTGTGTTGACAGTGATAATATGATGAAGCTATTTTGGGGAAATCCCTGTGTTCAATTTGTTCGGTTATGATAATATGATATTGCACTATACGAATAATGTCATGCTTCTTTGATGCGATACTTGCTTTACAATTATTGTTGTTGCAATGATGAATGTATCGATTGAATGTCGCTTTAATACTATGTTGAATGCTTAAAGATCTCTGTCGCTATGTTACAATAAGTTTAAGTATCATAAGCCGCAGCCATCCTCCTCTATTCGACGGAAACATGGTTCCGTCTGCTCTTCCTAGACGCCTCGGGTGAGACCTCATCTGCTCTGCAGGTGTTGTTAGGCGGGATAAACCCTATCCGGGCCGGTGCTCAGGAAGACTACGGTATGTGTCGACAGTGAGTGGGACCCCTGTCAACTGGCGTTGCACTAACAAATGGTTTCATTGTCGGGATTGTGTACGAAGTGAAAGGAGGACATGTTGTGGCACCCGACGAAACCAGAGATCCAAGAATGGTTTGATCAGAAGTTGCGGGAATTCACTGAAGAGGAAAGCAGGAACACTTGATTGACAGTAGATCAGTGGGTGGGTAGATACATTCATGACGGTCTGCATGAATGGTTCTTCTATGAATTTCTGGTCCTATTGTTCGAATGGTTGGCAAAGTTGACCTTCCAAACGAGGAACTTCCAAGGTGGCGAACCGATGACTTGGACCCCCGAATTGATTCAGGAACTGCAGGAAGTTGATAATCAAGCATCGCAGGCTATCGAAGTGTGGTTCGATAGCATCCTAGAAGGCTATATCACGGAGTTCACGGTTGATACTCAGAAGTCCTATAGCGAAGCCAAAAGATATTTTTTCCGAGAACCTCGGGGCAGGTTTTTACTGTTGCTTCAACTGTTGATCAAGATGCTTATTTGCGAGAAGGGTATATTGAAGATGCATCTTGATCAGTAGATAATATGGTGGGCGGAGGCCGTGGGTACCGCGGCTGTTGGGGGGCGATACATGGAATGGTAAGGGGTAGATGGGTGCAGTTCATGATGAGATTGTGAGTGAAGCCAAGGAAGAAAGTGGTCTTACGAGGGGAGGAACGAGGTTCCGACAGGAAAAGAGGCAGAGGACGGGAGAAGGTCCTGCTGCGGTCAAACCGCAAGACCGTGAAGGAAGGTGACACAGGACAAAGCGACCTCACAGTCCTGACAAGGACAACCAGGCTACGCCCAGGATAGAGGCAGGACCAAACCCCAACACCAACGTACCCACACCTCCGCTCACTATCTCTCAGATAGGAATAAATACCACTTCGACACTGCCAAGTTCATCAATTCCATAGAAGTTAATTGGTAGTAGTACAGCGAAAGGAGGAAGGAAGCCCAGAATGGCGGGTGATGATGCTAAGTTACCGTTGTTCCACGGAAGTGCGACAGATAACCCAGAACAGTATTGGTTTTTGTGTGAAGTGGTCTAGACCATAAAACAGATCACCGATGATGCTTCTAAGAAAGGACAGTTAGCAACGAATCTGCGAGGTCGTGCATTAGATTGGTTTATGAAGTTCATTCTAGTCCCTACAGGAGCCCCAGAGAAGTCACTAGATGAGATTCAGGATGGGCTGATTGCCGAATTTAGAAGGCCCAAGTCTGAGGCTCAATATATTACAGAATTAAAGGAAATTAAGCAGTATCCCAATGAGACGATATTGGATTTAGACCAGCGATTCAAGACGTTGATGGAAAAGGTTAGTTTTGATATGAGCGCCATCCAACATAAAGAGTGGTTCATCGCGCCACTGCTACCACACATTCAGCTTCCGTTGATGCAACAAAACATCTTGATGCCCAATGAAGCTCTAGAGATTGCAATGCGATTGGAGGCATCGCCAATTGGAGATAATGCAGTTGGGATGTCGCAAATACAGACACAGCTCGCTAACCTGACTATACAGCTGCAAGATTTGAAGAAAGGCAAGGAACATCGCGATGAAGTATGGTGTATGCGATGCCAAGGAGAAGGGCATACGAAGGACAATTGCCCAGATTTCTGCAATTATTTGGTGTCAGGTGCGCCAAACCCGTTGAATGGAGGCAACATGCCATGGTGTCGCGTCTGGCAGGTGTATGGGCACAGTCACGACAATTGCCCTTATATGCAGAAAATGGTCACAACCCCGAGAAACCTTTATTGCACATTTTGCAAGTCAATGGGTCACGATGAAAAATATTGTCATGCATATGAGTTGCTACAAGAAAGAATGTGTGATGCATTCTACGTCAAGGACGATCAGCGTGCCATACAACAATCACAACCACAGGTAGCCCAGCCGCTACCTCAACCGCAGATGCAGTTTTTACCGCAGCAACAGCAATCGCCGCAGTTCATGCCGCAATATGCTCCGATGCAAATGGCTCCACAACAACCACAATATGCACCACAAGGGAAAGGGATGCAACCGGCACCAATGCAGCAACAGTTTAACCAACCACAGTACCAGCAGGAGGGAGGATTCTGGGGAGGATACCGGGGAATACATGGCGGAGGATTTGGTCACGGAGGAGGACAAGGTGGTCGCGGACCTGTTCAATGTTATCACTATGCGGTATGGGGACACTATCAGCGAGACTTCCCATTGCTGCAGAACCAGTGTACGTTCTGTTTTGTTAACAATCATACAGTTGAGAATTGTCCACAGTTGATTGCACGGTGGCAGGCAGGGAACACTCCACAGTTGCAGACATAGCCCCAAGAATAGCAACCTGCTCAGAACCAAGTACAACAACGAGTGCAGAACCAGAATTCGTGGTTGAATCAGAACATAAATCAAAATATCAATCAACCAGGGAACATACCACCGAATTAACAGCAGGGTGAAAACATCGCAACAATTTCTGCAGAACCAAGACCGCAAGATGCTTCCGTTGCTGTGGTCACTCGAGGAGGAAAGACAACTGGAGAAGACAGCTCAACAATTCGGTTAGTTGGACAAAAGAAGGTATCATTTGATATTGATGCAAAATGAGAGACGTTTCTTCAGGCACGACGGGCCTTAGGGAACGACCGAGGTAAAGCCGTCATGTATGACATGCCCTCTACTTTTGATGATACTTCGGAGGTTATCCCGACGCGACGGTCAGCACACTTCGAGCATTTTTGGAACATTGTTTGTCCCTGGGAAAAGATCCCGATGCTCTTGCTGCGATTGAATCCTTGTTGCGACGACCGACCCAGGATCGAAAAGAGCTCGCGGTTAATTCCTTTCAATGACGGAAGACGGGTAAGGACATGCGGATGAAATTTCAAATTGGCGACTATGATGTTGACTCAGTTATTCTGGATCTTGGTTTGGATGTCAACATCTTGACCAAGCAGGCTTGGCAGAAGATGGGGAGCCCCCCATTGAGCTGGTCTCCTGTATAGCTCCGATTGGCTAACCATGCAAAAGTAACACCCATTGGGCGAGTTCCACGGCTAGTGGTAGATATCGAGGGTATGAAAACCTATGCCGACTTTGATGTCGTAGAAGTTGTCGAAGGAGGCATCTCCTATCCCACGCTGTTGGGGATTGGATGGGCTAATGATAGTGGAGCTATAATCAACTTCAAGCAACGGATGATGACTTTTGAAAATCGCGATCTCAGAGTTATCGCCCCGTTGGATCCGGCTGAAGGATGCCGCTACATAGAGCCAATGAAGGACGACGATCCTAGTGGATGGGACCATGCGTTCAATATTTCTGAAGATTATATACACCCGACTGCCAACGGTGAGCTGGGTTGGTGCAGTGACAGCTCTGCGCCTTGCGACTCTGATGATGTGCTGGAATTTTGGCAGAACTGCTTGCACGAAGTCTCGCTCCGTAAGTGTGGATTGGTCATGCAGTCATTATGTCATGTCGCAACTGAAATGGTTACACTACCAATATATGAAGGACTACCTGGCTTATTCAAATTTCTGATGGAGTTCGAAGAAAGAGTTTCCGAACCACAGTGCTTGCTAGCATTGAATGAAGCATTGAAGGCTACTCCAGCACGCTAGTGGGCGACACACAAGGCATCGATTGATGGCTGGTCGAAATGTCGAAGGTTGATGATGGTACATTTTGGTGATACTGAGGTTTACCACACTGGGAAGTATGATGGGCGGACCAATCTTGGTGGTCACTTGATGGAATGTCAACGACTATGGGTATCGTGACCAAAAGATGAGTGGGTCCATGCTTTTATCCATACTTTGGATGAGATGCCACGCTCATGGTATACTGCAGCAGAGTTGCGAGGGGAAATTTCTACTTGGCTGGAGCTCACGGTGTGTTTTACCCATACATTCAGTTTTGCGGATGCCGATCTAGAGGTTCATAATGCATTACAAATCATCTGTGATGTAATTCTGCAGGTTGTCCTGGTAGCGTATCCTGCGAACCCACACACGCACTGCCAGATGCAGTCTCTCATGGAGTGTTTCAATATCAGTGGTGGGCCAGAATATGGTGATGATCCACGGAATGTGAATATCCTGAAGTCAGAAGGAAGTCGTGTTGTGGTCCCACCTGATGCGCCAAGCGACCCGATCAGTCAGCCGCTGAGGATCCGCAAGATTAATATTAGGGATTACTGGGATGATGAGCTGATAAGCAAGGTCACTGATATGCCCCACGAGTTTTAGGATGTATTCTCGAAAAAAAATTCTGACATGAAGGGGATTTTGGGCGATTTAGGGGAGATGAAGATTCCATTAAAACCAGATGCTAAGCCAGTCCGGCAACGACCCTATCGGCTAAATCCATGACACAAGGAAAGGGTCAAGGCAGAACTTGATCACATGCTGGACGCTGGTATTATTGAACTGGTCGAGGAGTCGAAATGGATTAGTCCTATGGTGGTTCATGATAAGAAGACTAGTGAAGTGCACATTTGCATTGACCTCAGGAAGTTAAATGATGTATGTTTGCACGATCCATTCCCCACTCCATTTATCGATGAAGTGCTTGAAAGTGTGGGTTGCCAGGAGATGTACTCATTCACAGATGGGTTCTCTGGCTATCATCAGATCCGCATTGCCAAATAAGATCACCACAAGACAACTTTCATTACTGAATGGGGCTGCTTTCAATACACTATGATGCCATTTGGCTTGAAGAATGCACCTGCGATTTTTTCACGAGTTGTCGTTGCTGCATTCAAAGATTTCATTCAGAAATTTTTACAAGTATACATGGATGATTGGACGGTCTATGGTTTGGTCCGCGATCATTTGGTGAATCTGCGGTTGATGCTCGAGCGATGCCGACAACACCAAATATCGCTGAATCTGAAGAAATGCATCTTTTGTGCACCATTTGGGATATTGCTCGGCCATATTGTGTGTAAGCAAGGGTTGTTGGTCGATCCAACTAAGATTGCACTCATTTTAAGTTTGCAACCACCGACCACTGTTAAGCAGTTGCGGGCGACTCTGGGACACATGGGGTATTATCGCAAGTTCATGAGGGGTTATGCTGCGATTACTGCCCCTATGGAAAATTTGTTGAAGAAGGATGCAGCATTCCAATGGAGCCCGAAATGTCAGGCTAGATTTGAAACATTGAAGGCGAAGATGGCGTCGGCACCGATATTAGTACTTCCGGATTGGAGTAAGGAATTCCATGTCCATGTTGATGCCCCGTTGATTGCGTTGGGTGTCATATTGGCTCAACCAAGAGAAGGCGACCTTGGTCATCCTATTGCTTTTTCCAGTCGGAAGTTGTCCTCTGCAGAAAGAAATTACACTACCACTGAGCGGGAAGGTCTGGCAATGTTCTACACACTGCAGAAGTTCAAGCACTATTTGTTAGGTGGGCACTTTAAAATGTTCACTGACCATTCCGTGTTGAAATACTTAGTCAATAATCTTGTGTTGGGGGGGAAGATATGTCGCTGGCTACTTCTTTTTGAGGAATTCGATTTTGAGGTCATTGTAAAGCCAAGCCGGTTGAATGCCGGTCCTGATCATCTCTCGCGGATCGATACAGGAGAGGAGCTGACCAACATTGAAGATGGTTTACCAGATGCTCAACTGTTTCAGGTTGAGGTTGCAGATGGCTACTTTGCGGAAATCATCCAGTTTTTTACCACGGGTACTGCACCAGACGAGTTCACCACCAGTCAGAAGAAGCAGTTGGTAGTCAAGGTTGCATATTTTCAGCTAATTGCAGGAGAGTTATACAAAATGGGTGCCGATGAGGTATTGTGCAGATGTATCTTTCCGCATGAGCAATCGCAGATATTAATAGAAGCACATGGAGGAGTATCCGGAGGACACTATGGTGGTAGGGCGACTACTAGGAAAGTGCTGCATGCTGGGCTATGGTGGCCCACACTACATAATGATGCGACAGACTATCCGCGGTCCTGTGATGTCCGTCAGCAAACTTGAAAACCATCCCGACAAGATGAGATGTCGTTGATGCCATAGTTGACATTACAGTCGTTCGACAAATGGGCGGTGGATTTTGTATGACCAATCAATCCACCAGGCAAGTGCACGGGTGCACGCTATATTATCACCGCGACAAAGTATTTGACTCGATGGGCCGAAGCTGCACCAGTCATTGATTGCTACACAACCACGACCGCGCGGTTTCTCTTTGACCACATTGTCACTCACTTCAGCTACCCTAAGATATTATTGAGCGATCAAGGTAGCCACTTTCTTAATCGCACCATCAGCGCATTGACAGAGGAGTTGTAGATACAACATAAGAAGAGTACACCCTATCATCCGCAGGAGAATCGCATGGTGGAGGCTTTCAATAAGATATTGGAGCATACACTGACAAAGGTGTGTAATGTGAACCGCGATGACTGGGATCTCAAAATCCCAGCAGTATTATGGGCTTATCGCACCACATGTAAACGGATGACCGGGAAGACGCCATTTAAGCTGGTGTATGGACAAGAAGCAATTATGCCCATGGAGTATATTGTCCCGAGTCTGCGCATCGCGGCCACAATAGGACTGGATGATGCATCAGCGCTAGGTGAACGTCTAGAGCAGTTGGTGCAGTTGGAGGAAGATCGTTTCATCGCTAGGTTCCATCAGGGGGTTGAGAAGTATCGCCAGAAAGCATGGCATGATCGACACATCAAAAACAAACAGTTTCAGCAGGGTGACTTGGTGTTGTTGTATGACAGCAAGTTTATGAAACATCCAGGAAAGTTGCAGATGCATTGGCTTGGTCTGTATCGCATCAGTAGTATTACTTCAGGGGGTGCAGTTCAGCTGCAATAGTTGGACGGGGAGATGCTCCCAAAACTGGTGAATGGTCATAGGTTGAAGCCCTATCAGTCGGGCTTGGAACACAGCGATGCCTGAGTCGCATCGAGAAAAAAAAAAAAAGGTAGATTGATGGGTGGCAGGATGTTGCACCACCATGGATGAAATACGGAAGCAAGGAGGCTTCTGCCGCAAGTTTGGAATGGGTCGGAGACACAGGGCAGCGCTGCGACTGAGTCAAATCAGGAATCATTAAGAATCATTAGCAAATGGAACTTTTTCTTTTTTACAGGTATGATTGTTAGTTGGATGGGATTGCCGAAAGCCGTACGCAAGTTTGGCACGAAGAACACACCGTGGCAGCATGGCCGGTGGCACCCGGGGTGATGGTTTGCACATTTTGGCACGAATGGCAGCTGGTGGCAGTATGGTTGCCACTCTGCACATCAGAAGTCTGGTTCATACACACACGGCACAACGAAATGATATGATGGGCACCTTATGTGAATGGGTTTTGCTAGTGATTTCCAAGGCAGCCGAACGGTCAAATGCGTTGTATAAATATAGGGCCCCAGGATAACAGGAGCACCGAGGTTATTTTTCAGTTCAGGGAGGTTATGTTATGAGACGTTCGGGCATCTAGCTAAGTTAGGAATTCCGTGGAGGTTGTGGAAATGCTCCATTTTATTTCCTGTGGTAGCACACCAGGTGCGCTAAGGGCCCGAACCACGAGTGTACATGAGCGGTTGGAGCAAGCTGCGCCTCGAACACTCCGAGGTCACAAGCATGAAGTTTCGTCCGAGATGTCTAGGAAGTTGGTGATGGTTTGAAAATTTTTGTGGTCCCTGCGACCACACAAAAGGGGGGGTCGTCGCCCCCAGGTCCCTGTAACTTGTGCTTGCTGGTGTGAAACAGATGTGCCAGAGCCGTTGGCCTGGTTCACACCTTGGCGCTGCTAGTAAACTTCTCCTCAGTCTGCACCAGATTCCTCGAGACTGGAGGATGAGTTTGAGAGGTACATGACAGAAAATCGGGGGATGCCCACTTTCGGGTGAGAATTACATAGCAGTGAGAAGCAGAAGGAGCAAGACAACATCGCGTGCTCCAGACAGCAAGAACAAGTGCCGAAACATCAATCAGCCACCGAAGAGTTCGAGTACACCATGGCTTGCTAACGTGGCTAGAGGGAAAGCCACAAGATTGTGTTGTGGGCCTATTGGCAGGCGGTTCGATAAGGAAGAATCGTAGCATCGTCTATGTTGCAACACGTCAGACGAAGTCGCGGAAGGAAGAAGGCTCGAGTATTTTATGTATTTTTTGAGTCATCTGTACCGCAATAGGTGGGTTTTGGGTCAATTGTACCGCAACATGCGGGTTTTGGGTCATTGGACCACATATTATGTAATGTTGAGTCATCTATACTGCAGAATGCGAGTTTTTGGTCGTTTTTGGATAAGGTAGTTAGATATTAGGTCATTTGTCCATAGTGTCATTTAGGAAGTCGGTAGTAAGTGGACGAGAGTTGTAAGGCGAAATCCTATATATAGATAAGAATTGTAAGTGTTGAACACACAATTACAGAGAATAAGAAATTCGCAGAGAATAGAATTCACGGGAGAAGAATGTGGAGCTTTGTTGTTGTATGATTTTCTGGTATGTTTTGATGTCAAGAGTCATTGCGGAGATCTAGTTGTTGCAAAGGTGTTGTATCTGGGTTGACAATGATAATATGATGAAGCTATTTTGGGGAAATACCTATGTTCAATTTGTTCGGTTATGATAATATGATATTGCACTATACGAATAATGTCATGCTTCTTTGATGCGATACTTGCTTTACAATTATTGTTGTTGCAATGATGAATGTATCGATTGAATGTCGCTTTAATACTATGTTGAATGCTTAAAGATCTCTGTCGCTATGTTACAATAAGTTTAAGTATCGTAAGCCGCAACCATCCTCCTCCATTCGGAGGAAACATGGTTCCGTCTGCTCTTCCTGGACGCCTCGGATGAGACCTCATCTGCTCTGCAGGTGTTGCTAGGCGGGATAAACCCTATCTGCGCCGGTGCTCAGGAAGACTGCAGTATGTGTCGACAGTGGGTGGGACCCCTGTCGACTGGCGTCGTGCTAACAAATATGATCACCAAAGCTTAAGGTACCTCTTCACTCATAGAGACCTAAATGTCAGGTAGAGGCGATGGAGTGAATTTATGAGCAAGTATGATTTTGGGATCTCATACATCAAAGGGAAGGAGAATGTGGTACTCGATGCCTTAAGCAAAAAACCAAGGATTTTCTCCATGATACCTTTAAAGGTTTATTAGAGGGAGAGAGTATTAGTATAGCTAGTCAGAGATAGTTGGTACCTAAAGGTCTCATTGGCACTCCAAAATTGGAGGCATGTGGAACCTAAGTTTGAAGGATATGAATTAGAAGAAGATGGGCTATTGCAATATCAAGGGAGGATGTATATTCCTAGGGGAGGAGATATTAGAGGAACTATACCTAATGAATCCCACAAAGCAATCTATTGTGTGCATCCCGGTATAAAGAAGATGTATGTGGATATAAAGAAACTTTTATTTTGGGAGGGAATGAAGTGTGACATGGTCAAATTCATTGCTAGGTGCCTAGAGTGTCAAGAGGTAAAAGATGATCATCACCACCCGACAGTTTTACTGCAACCGCATAACATTCCTATGTCCTCTTACCTCTCATAGGCATGATGCAATTATGGTCGTCATTGATAAATTGACCAAAACTTCTCATTTTATTCTAGTTCAGGAGACTCGTGCCATCATGGATATAATCCACATATTCATAAATGAAGTTGTTCATCATCATGGGTTTCCCAAGAAGATTATCTCGGATAGGGATTCCTGGTTCACGTCTAAGTTTTGGACAAGTTTGAAGTCGTCCTTAGGAACTTAGTTGAACTTAAGCACAAATTACCATCCAGAGATAGATGGGCAGACAAAAAGAGTGAATCAGTTGTTGGAGGACATGCTTAAAATGTATGTTATGGATCAACAGACCCATTGGGAAAAGCAGATACCCTTATTAGAATTTGCTTGCAATAATAATTACCACAACTCAATTGGGATGCCACCTTATCAAGCCTTATATGGGAGGCCATGTAGAACACCATTGAGTTGAGAAAAGTTAGAGGATTGAGTGATTGTAGGACCTAATTTGATTCAGGAGATGGAAGAGTAGGTGATTCAGATTAGACAATTGTTAAAGGAAGCTCATGATCGACAAAATATGTATGCCAATGAGCATAGGGTTGACCAAAAATATAAGATGGGGGATGCATTTTTCATACAAATCAAGCCTAATAAAGTACCATTCAGTTTGGGAAAGGGACAAAGTTGTCACCACGATTCATAGGACCTTTTGAAATTTTTGAGAAAGTTGGACCCATCTTGTATCGTCTTTTTCTGCCACCCCATTTGCATAAAAATCATAATTCTTTTCATGTATATGTTTTATGACATTTTATAGCTTATGAGTCTGATAAAATAAATTGGAAGGAATTGGAGGTTTTGGAGGAGGGCACCATCAGGTTCGAACCATTACATATATTGGACCACATGGTTAGAAATATCAAACACTGTTTGGTGGACCAGGTTAAGGTCCAGTGGGACAAGTATTGCCCAGGTTTTGCTACCTGGGAGGACACAAATACCATCCGTCATGTTTTGCTATGTAAAGGCCTAATCTTTGAGCGTTTTTTTATGTAGTGTTGATTTGGGCCTAAATATCCATAATCACGGCATGGATGTCCTCTGTATTTCCACCTCTAGGAGGTTCTCACCCTATAGGGGTTGGTGCCCTTAGGGGGCCAATCACTTGTATGCGTGACCACACTCATTTATTTTCCATGTAAAAGGTGATAGCACTTTGTAAAGGTATGTGTATGCTATCTAGCACACCTTATTTGCTCACTTGGACCTATTTTGTGATATTAAACCCTTCCTATGGGTTGTGTTTCCCACAAATTGTACTTCCTTATTTAAGAAGCCTACAAGGATAGTAAAGGAGGACATTGAGGGCACACATCTATTGTGGTTAGTTGGGGTATGATGTCCTCCTTTTGGCACACCTAGCACTTGGTGTAGCCTAATTGTATTTTTATTATTATTTTTATGTCATTTAGAGATATTTTATTGTTATTATGAGTGGTGTAGACCCCAAGTTATGGGTGAGCAATCCAAATTTTATATTTTCACATTATCTTGTAGGCTCATAATTTAAAATTAGGTGAGATCTTATATAAATAGCACCTCCCTATCATTCTAAAGAGACAACAAGATATGGGTTCATTACGAGATATTTTCTTATATTTTTCTTTTTTTATTGGAGCTCTTGATGTTATGTGCACCTCTCTTTGGATGATATTTCTTTCTTGAAGGTTGATTTGATGGAGCTCTAGGGTTTCTTTTACACATGCTATTGGTTGATGTTAAGAATAGTTGTGATAACTCGTGCTCAAAGGTGTCCTAAGGTGCATCTCCTTGCTCATTCCTTGGTTAAAGTTGGTAAGTTTATCTCCTAACCCCAGTTTAACATCATTCTTAAAGTGCTTCGGGTTAAGTTAGGGTTTCTTGCCAGAATTTTGTAAACTTTGTATGAGGACACCATCCTATCAAAGGAGCTCTCAATTTTTATTGGGCCTTGGACTTATTCTCTTTCCCTAATTAAGATATTATACCTAACTCTTTTTGTTGCTACTTGATGCCCTAATTGCAAGTACTGAAATTCATTCTAAGATAGGGATGTTGGTATTAATCTCTCAATGCCCTAGGGATTGATACAAGAATCATATGCCATATTGTTTCCAAAATTATATCTCTCTTTATCAATTCACATGCCTTTTATTTCACATGCATCTTTATATATTCAAAAGCCCTAAAAAATATAGTATTGATGGAAAAACCCTAAAAATAAAAATAATTTCATAAACCCAAAAAATATTTGCAATTTGATCATTATGGTCCACCCATCAGGTTTTCCCTAGTGGATTTATCCACATATCTCTAAGGGCATGCCCTTTTTCCTTGGTGCATTAGTAAACATAAAATTTCCCAAATTAGGTTTCTTCAGGGTTTTTTATAGTTCTTACTGGGCCACTAAGTGTTCCCTAGGCCACTTGATCATGTCCCATTTAGAGTGTACTTTTTTGAGGTAGTGCCTTGGGAAGTATGACCCCACCTTAGGAATTGTGAAGTATGTTGAACTTGTGATATTCATTGACATTGATTGGTATATTGAATTACGCCTTTTATATTACTTATTTGTCTGTATTATCCATTGTTGACTCCATGCAAGGCACTAATATTATCCATAATGATTATAGAATGGTATTTCTAGGTGTGTTGGTGCTTACATGTGTTATTCCTCCATTAGGGACTCTCCCATGGGTTTAGGACTTAACCAAAGAAGATGAGGAGTTAGGTTATGGTGACATTGGACCTATGTCCTCCCCACTTACTATAACTAGCCCCTTGGTCCACACAACCTAGGTGTTCTAGGGATGATAGTTTGTATAATAACAGGGAGGAGGAGAGGGGTTAAAGAGAGAGAGGGAGAGAGTGTGGGAGTTAGAAAGGAGGGGGGTTAAAGATAATGGGAGAGAGAGATGGGGTTAGAGAGAGAGTGGGGGGTGGGGTAGAGAGGTGGTTTGTTATGGAAAAGGGGATAGAAAGGGGGATGAGAGGGAGGGAGGTAGCATGGGAGGTATAGATTAGGAGAGGGATAGATCTTGAGTATGGTGGGAAGTATGGAGGAGGGGATTGTTGGAGGGTTATATTGGGAAATGGTGGGAGGGAGAGAGAGGGGTAGGGTGTGAGAGATAGATAAGGAGAGATGTAGAATGGATATATTAGGAAATAGTGTGAGGGAGAGAGAGGGTTAGGGTTTTAGAGATAGATAGTACTTAAAACCAGAGTTTATTATTATGAGGACCCATCCTCCAACATAGTTAAGAGGGTTTTAGGAATAGTAGATTTCAATTATCCAATACATGTTCCCCTACATACAAGGAAATCATCCAAATGAGTCTATTTACCCAATAGCTCCATTGGCCTAGTCATGATGGAGACATTCATCAAAACATTCTTACCATGCGAGCATCAACGAATTCGAGATAAAATTCTTGCAAAATTACTACCCATTTCGTATAGTTTCCCCTCATTATACAGAGGGACGAAATGTGTTGAATGGGGTTCATTTTAGACACTATGGTTGTTTTTCATGGAAATATATAATGCCCAAGTATTTAATTAGCATGAACCGCTACTATGGAAAACTCCTCTACCTAGGAATACCTAAATTCAAGGACAACAAGGCCCTTACCAAGATAGTATATGACATGTTCCCGATATGAATCATCTTCTTGTACTAATACCATCCCTAAAGTGGATTCGCTAGCTTCCAAATATAGCAGAAATATATACTATAGTTCAGAGGACTAAGTATCGGGGTTGACATCAAGATTTTCTTCAATGCATCGAATGAGTGTTGAGTTTGGTCATCCCATATGCATGGTGCATATTTTTTGAGGATACACATGAAACATTTATCTATTTTGGCATAATTTGTGATAAATCTTCTAAGTAAGTTTGATTTCCCTTGTAGCATTTGAAGTTGTCGGATTGTTTTCAGGGAGGAGGGGGGGAAACTATAATATTGCATCAACCTTAAGGGAATAAACCATAATCCTATACTTGGATACAATGAAACCAAGTAATCTTTGAATATCCACACCAAAGATGCATTTATTTGGGTTCAACCTAATGTTGTACTTACGACATCAAATGAATACAACATGTAGATGTGCACAGTGTTCGGCCCTTTTCTTAGATTTAGCTACCAAGTCGTCAAGATAAACCTCGATGATTTATTAATGTCGTGGAATTCATATGACATGGCTCATTGAAAATTGGCCCCGACATGTTTAAGGACAAATGGAATTTTTTGATATGCAAAAGTGCCATATGGGAAAATGAAAGTTGCTTTATGTTGATCTTCATTTTTAATATGAATTTGATTGTGACCAAACAAATCTATCCATGAAGGAAAATATTTTGTTACTGACACATTCGTCTATAATTTGATCATAACGGGTGTGGGATAGTTTTCTTTGGCACAATCCAAATTGAGATCCCTTAAATGAGTACAGACTCAAATTGTTCCTTTCTTTTTATCAACTTCTACTTTTATGGCAGCTGATTTTCTAGGATTTACCAGATGGAACTTTTGTCACACAGGTTTAACATTGTCATAGGTTTTTATCTCATGTTCAACTATGTCAGGATCAATGCCTGGAATTTCTTCATATGACCAAGCAAACACATCATGAAATTCTTTGAATAGAGTAGTATATTGCATGATTTCCTTCGTAGAGCAATCAACACCTATATTGATATTTTCGATGATGCTAGGCTTGATAAATATATCTATAGGAACATTTTTTGAAATATTTTCCGGATTTCCTCCCGAAAGCACATTGTGTGTTTGGACAAGACATTGGTACTTTTCCTATTTTCATTAAAGGTAAATTTTTCAGGATTAACCTGTAATGAATTTTACTTAAGAATAAATTATGACTGATGATGCATTTCATCCCAGGGTCATTCAAAAATGTTCACGACTTCAAGGATAGCTTCATCTGATGAAAAAGTTTGGTCCAAGACGTCACGAGTGTTGGGAGTATTGATGTCCCGTGTGGGTGATTTGTATGGCATATTCCTCCTGTGGAGAAGGATTTTGATAAGATTATGTCGAATCCATTTGGATAGCTTGGTATGAAACTTCTACAACAAACAAGCATGTACTACTATTAGTTTCACCATCTTCTACATAATTTATCATCTTTTTGTCATTAGTTTGGACTAATGTGTCCTCCATCGAGGATCCCTTTGATGAAGTGAAGCCATTTGTTAGAGTGAACTCAGAGAAAAATTTTAATGAAACGTAAACCTCCAATGTTATAGTGAAAACTGGAGTAGTTTGTGGGGTAGATATTGGTGGCAGGATTGTAAAGGTTTTCATGAGGGAAGCATCTTTGAACATTCCTACCCTGACATCCTGAACCACCGTTTTCTCATCCCCAACAAAAGGTACATTTGAGTGGATACCAAATTTTGGTGTGCAATAATCTAATATATCAACTGTAACAATCTTCCCTTGGTGGGGGAACCGAATCACTCGGAATATTGAAGACACTATTTTCGTCATTGTGTGTATCCAACTACGTCCCAATAGAAAATTGTAATATATGGGTGTATCCACTAACTCAACGTCAGCTTGGATTTTTTTACCACCCAATTCAATTGGGAAAGCCATGATAAGTTCATTGCGAGGGAAAGAATGACAATCAAATTCTTTGAGTATTGTGTGGGACGGTACTAAGGTGGGTGATCATGATGCTTTCCAGCATGCTAATGATATGACACAAGAAGAGGGCGCTCCTTCTTCTACAATGGTTCAAAAAATATTCTTACCGTGTGAGGCCACTTTAATCTGAAATCCAATCTATGATGGGAGACTACAAGTTAATTGTTCCAAGTTGAATGTGATTATTTTAGTGTCATATTGATCGATAGTGTCAATAGCAGACACTAGTTCCTTCCTTTAGTATGACAACTTTGAAATAATTCCAAGGACAACATGGCACAAAACACATACTTCATTAAAATTGGAAACATTTTATTCCAAGCACAACACAAAATTGATTTATTTATTTATTTTGGAATTCCATATCCACTATTTAATTCCAAATTTAATGAAATATGTGTTACAACGTGCTTGAGCTAAAGATTTAACAACATCATAGTTTTTAGCATCTCACGCATTAGGATTGTGATTTGTTCTGCATATAAATACCCCTTTGGGGGGGCAAGGTACTATGTCAACAGTTGGTTTCTCAATGGTGAGGGAACCCACTTGGTTGTGATCTATATGGGTCTAAAACATTAGGTAGAGCATTGTAAGAAAAAGCCCTTGTTTGAATGCTCACCTCATGATCACACATGAATATGTTAGCTTTGTGAGGGTTTCCCCTTTGCGAGGGGGTTTGCATGGTTTCCCTCTGGAAGAGGTACCGATGCTGCAGCAACCATTTGTTACAATTGTGGGAAGGGTTGATTCAATATGGAAGGTTGTTGTTTCCCACCTTGTTGATCTAACATGCGATGAATGTATTCCATATGAGGGCATTGGTCAGTTGGATCATATCCTTGGAAACATTTGTAAGGGAACTTGTTTTTCCATTTCTCCTTATTACCCCCGGGTGAGTTGTTCACGTTGGGTGCATCTCACATCCTAGAGTTAGAATTTTTCTTCTTATTTTGTATCTTCATTTTGCCTTTTGGGTATTTAGTTTCTACTATAAGGACTTCTAAAGTTTGGGTTGGAGTTTCAGATTGTTGCTTTTCCTGGCCAACTATAGGTTGCAATGTTTGAACATAGATGTTTCCCAGTTGTTGGGTAACCTGATCAAGTTGATCAATGGAACCAATCACACCAATGGCATGAGGTTCCTGGGGTGGCATAGCTGGATCAAGCACAGGTCGTGCAACATGTGGTATTAAGTCATAAAAGGTGTCCAATTTTGAATAAATCAAATCCATCTATTGGGAACTATGAATGATTTAATATTTGGTCATGGCTCCTAAAATGGATACATCTTTAGCAAGAGTAGGAAATAGTGATTTTACGAACCAACTTGTTAGGAAGTGATCCAGTATTTATGATTTGATAAGCCTTCAGCACCTCCTCCACTCATGAATATGGTCATATATATGATTATAAATGGACTGCCTAAGTGAAGTCAATAGTTTTGTACATGTCTCATAGCGGATAGGAAATTGAAAATGTGCCAGAAAGACCATGGATAAAGAAGAAAATTCCATGAATGTATTGTGAGGCAACTCAATGTACCATTTTGTAGCAGTTCTCATGAGGTTCCACTGAAAAACTGCAACATAATAGTATCATCGATTAAGGAATTGGATGAACACCATAAATGAAATATCATCACATGATTTGATGGAATGTCCCCTAGTTGTATGTTGAATTTTGGCATGTCCGAAAGAAGTTTGGTTTGTATGGCTAGTCACCTGTTCAAATGTAGAACATGGTTATTAGTCAGCCGAGATAAATCCCATATATTCGATGTGGCTAGAAATGGTGATCTAATTGGTTTTGACGTAGCCTATTGATGCACGGGTGAAGCCTAGTGACTCTACTATCTTTGGGATTGATAGGTATTCCAAGGTGGATTGCCCCCTTATGAAGGTGGGCCCCAAGAATATTGGTTACTTCTTGGAACCCGACCACTCCATCATGGAATGGAGTTGATGCATGTATTTCCACCTTGTGAAGGTGGTCCCCAAGAACATTGGTTACTTTTTGGAACCTTAACACTCCATTGTGGAATGGGGTTGATAGGTGGGTTTCCCCCTTGTAGAGGTGGGCCACAAGAATATTGGTTACTTTCTAGAAGATGACCAGTCCATTGATGTAGTCCTTGGGCTTGATTATCATTCCAAGGTGGGTTTCCCCCTTGCCGATGTTGCCCCCAAGAATATTGGGTACTTCCATAAACCTGACCAATGGGTGGACTTCCCCCTTGCATAGGTGGGCCACAAGAAGATTGGTTACATATTGGCACCATATTGGAAACTATCCACTCCATTGCGAAATGGGGTTGATAGATGGATTGTTCCCTAGAACGGTACTTGTTGGGGGTATGGGATTTCCCCCAGGAATTGTGTTGGGATAAGTTGGAGGGTGACCCCCAAAGACACTTCTTCCCATCAGTGGAAAAGAGCTCTAATTGGCATTAATGTTCCAAGATCCATTCTTTCCACCAAAAATATTAACACTCCATGGTAAAGGGTTTCCCCTAGAAGTAGAAAATGGACAGCTAATGGGTATACAAAGAGGATTTTGATAACCTCCTTGTTTTTTTTTACCTTGACCAACCCAACCATATGGGAAACCCATGTTTGGTAAGAAACACCCACCAATAGGGATACATGCAAATGAAGTGGATGTACTTTTGGGATTCGCACCCGGAACTATACCAACTGGCATTGAATTGCAAGTTGATTTCAGATTAGTGATAGGCATGTTAACTATTGGAATTGGTATTGTGGTCGAAGTCAAATAATTACTTCCTCTAGCATCCATTTAAGGTTAAGTTGGTGCAGTCCCCTAAGCTCCTGATGAAGCAAAGGATCAATTGGTGTTTTTTGCATGTCATTCCAACTTTCAAACAGAGGGGTTATATTATTTAGTGACTCACTAATAGAAAGCACAATTAGGTCTGAAATACTTGTTAAAGGTGAATTTATGTGAGCATTTGTGTGATATTTTGATGTTTCAATTTCAACAGGAGAAAGATCATCAACTATGTTTGTATTCAGTTCATGATGTAACGATAAATTCTTAGGTTCGTTTGATGTTGTTCTTCTCTATTAATATTAATTGAGTTTAAAATTAGTTATGCTTCAAGGTCACTATGATGTGGTTCTTGTGTTTTCCTTTGTGATGTAGTAGGTCCTTCAAACTCTAGTGACTTGCCTCATTGTTGCCTTGATAGGAAGATCGAGAGATTAGCCATTTTGAAGTTTAGTGTTAGAAATTATTTATTATAGTATATTTAAAATACAATCAAACAATCCTAAAGGCAAATAGACTCAACAAAAACAAAAGTGTCCACACAACTAAAAATGCCCTAATAAAATTATCAAGCAAACTAATTTTCCAAAAAATTGAGGTTTAATGAAAAGCCAAATTAAAGGGCCTTCTAAAAAATAGTAGATCTTGAGGGGTCTCAAGACTCAACAATTACTATCACGAAGGTATGAGAAACAATTTCACAAATTTCCGCAACAATCACCAAGGGTGTAAGTACCATCCTTCTACCAGCACCCTCCCAAAGAGCTAAGTTGAAGATACTATGCATATCTTAGGTACCGCAAGTGTCCCCCACTCACGATAGCCCATGTGATGTCCTAGGAACAAAAACTATGGTTACTACTTCGTAGTCAGTGAGCAAAAGGAACAGTTGTAAGTCAATATAAATCACATGGACCATTGAGGTACTCCAACAAAGTGATGTCACATTGAGGACTTGTCACCTTGCTAGAATATTGTAGTGTGCTTATATCCCACCAAACAATCAATAGGGGGGTACCACCCTTACTTATTCATCTTGACCTCGTGCTTGAAACATGTTTTAGAAGTTCTTTCCTGGAAAGTACTATTTTCTACTAGTGGATTTAATCACTCATTAATCAATGCTAGTTTCGGAATTTTGTGGCCCTAGAGTGTTAAAATAAAATATTAATCTATCTTCTAGTGGTGTTTGTGACTCAATATGACAAACCAATCAATGAAAAAATGCTCATTAATCTATCTTCTATTTCGATGAAATACTAAATTAACAATAAAGTAAGAGGTTCTTTCAAATTTCTTTCAAACATGCAATTTGCAATTCTTTCAAAACCGAATCATTGTTACAAAATGAAAAGGAATCTTTTTGAAGAAAATGAACTTTTCTATCTTTCACTTTCCAACAGGTTTGCAAATTTATAGCAAGGGTTCAAGGAGTTGGTTTTCAAACATGTAATGTGTTCATATTGTTTCAACTTTTACTAATTGGAAATTAAATTGTCTCAATGAAGAATGTTTCAATGGTATTGTGTTCCAAGAATTTCTTGAACAAGTGTGAATTTTGGAAATGTGATTCTATTTTGGTTTTACAATGTACACAATGCTCTCTTCAAATGTCGAAATTGGTTTTCCAAATCTAGTGAACTAGTCAATGGTTTGAAAAAGTAATACAAAACTTTAAATTATTTTGAAATTTGAAGCAATTAGTTCCTTTTAATTGCCAATTTTCAAGAATGCCTTATTAGGAAATCATCCAACTTTAAGTGAATTTCTTCAATTTTTTTAGAATTCCTTAAACTGGTAGTTTTCTCAAATAAAATGAATTCAAATATTTAAAAGCGAGATATTTGTTTCTCATATGAAATATCGCACGAAGTGAAAGGAATTGAGGATATGCAGATATCATTAAAAATTCTAAGACTTAAAACATTTACACTTGAGATCCACTTTCTCGTTTTCAAGACCATTCATAAGCGCAATCAAAGAGGACTCTCGTGTCTTGAAAATATGCTTCAAAATTCAATAATAAATTATTACACTTGAGATCCACTTTCTCATTTGCAATATCGCTCGAAAGCGCAAGCAAAGAGAATACTCGTGGCTTGTGCACAACATATTACTAGCATAGATCCATCTTAACTTTGGCTTTATCAAGGGTCGAGAGGGATCAAATCCCTTGAGGTGCAAACCACTTTAAGAGTTGATTCATTTTACAGTTGATCTTTTAATATTTGCACCTCATGACTTAATTAATAATAGAGCCAAACTTAAGATGAATCAATGCTATAATATCTCATCTATTCATAATTGAAACTAAAGAAAAACAATTAAAATACCTTACCTTAAATCTCATACATTAACCCTAAATATTATAATGTAAAGTTATAACCATAAAGTTAATGCAGATTATGCACAAAATACTAATCAGTTTAAAATAAAATAAAATAAATACCTTTGAAGGAGCTTCCAAAAGAGACTTCAAAGAAAGGAAACCCATTTAGAAGTTAGAAAATTCAAACTTCCCATTCCAATATAATATATCCATGAGCTCAACGTTCAACGAATGTTTTTAAAAATCTCTTTCAACATTAACGTCTTTCCATAGAAATAACAGCTAGAAGTGCAGACCACAAAATTGCTAGTGTTTACATACAAAAACAGCTTTAAATTCCTCAACACAATAAATGAGTTTGTATATGGAGAAATATATCTACATATATGCAGGGTTGGAATTTGATGGGAAAAATGCCCGTCATGGGCCATTTTGCCCATCAAATACGGTCTATATTTCATACTAATCGTCAGAAAAAAAACAAAGAAAATAGTAAAACGTCTGTATTTAGTGTCGAAACCGTCATTTTTTATGGGTGGGATTTTTCCCAAATTCCTACCATGCATATATGCAATAAAGGCAGAGGCCGCTAAGACGACAAACAACGAAAACAATAGGCCCATTCGACAAGATTAACAATTATTTTCTTCCACCTGTTGCTGCTATAATGCTTCTTTAAATGAGAAGAGTATCCTTGTCCTACCAACCCAACTTTACGGGATTTATCTTCTTCTTGTTGGCATTTATGTGCATCTTCTTCTTTGGATCCACTAGTCCTCTCACAGTCACCTTTTTTCTTACTTTCTTCCCGACATCCACTAGATAGTCATGCAAATCTGAACATCATGTCACAAGCACATTTAGAAAATGAAAAATCGATATGAACATGAATTTGTAAATAAATTGTCATGTATCAATATCAAAACATAATTTAAATTATTCAAAGCATTCCGTGTTCTTCGCATGAGGTATCACAAAGTTGACAATCAATACAAATTTGATTAATTGTAATCAATGTCAACCCTTGCAATTCTCCTCAAGATGAAACAATCAAACAAAAAGTCAAGGACCCAATTTAAGGAATTAGACTGAGTATGTGATGAATTGGAGGTCTCACGAAACTTGTGAAGAATGTTTCCAGGGTTTTCCCCAGTTTGATTTCTCGGTAGCTATTGGTCTGGTCATCTATTTACAATTCAAGTTCTACAAGTTTGGCACATGGTCATGTTTATGTAATTGAGGTATTGAAGCCATCATTTGTTTATGTTTATGTAATCAAGGTATTGAAACCATCTATTGTTTATGTTTATGTAATCAAGGTATTGAAACCATCTATCATTTTTTGTTCTTCATTTCCATCTCATTTTTCTCTCTCAGATTTTTTAGATCATGGAATTTTAGAGGAAGTGCCCCTAACTCTCGATTTGTTTACCACCTATCTTTCATACAAGAGTTGTAATAATATGACATGATGTCAGAATATAACTCAGCCTCTCTAAAAGAGAAAACAGAGTATTGTTAATTGAATCTGGACCGACAAAGGATGAGAAAACGGAGAAGTATTTCCAATAGTTCAAACAAAAATATTATTGTAAGTATTGTTTGATAGATAAAAAAAAACTAACCTTAGAAATCAGTCCAGTTTTAGAATTCATCTCGATATTCTTACAATATGCTTAGATGATACTTAGAATCTGAAATTGTTGGCTTAGATGTTTGAAGTCTGAAATTATATATATATCTTAAATGTGTTTTACAAATATATATACTTTTGGAGCTGACATGTGACAGACTTGACACATCTGACCCAATTGTTGTTGGAGCCAACATATGCCGCGCCAGCATGACAGACGTGACACATCTCACCCACTTTGGACTGTAGAAAGCGCCTATCGGTGCAACAAGATACTTGAAAAACATGACAAATATCTCTAATTGTGCTTGAGAAATATCAAATTTAGAATATCCAAAATAAAAAATTCACGAACTAAGTCATTTTATTTTGTTGAGGGGAAATTTTGAAATTTTTCTAAGTGTAATGTTCAAATTTTTGAAAGTTTCTTATCAAAATTTTCAAAAGATGTTTCTAATATGATCTTGACTATGATTTAAAGTTTGTTTTAGGTCTGCAACTCCATGAATTTGAACAATTTATAGTCCTAATATTCATGAAAAACAGTGATGTATGCTTGTCAATTTTTTTTTTCATTTTTTGTGCTATTTAGTAAACAAATATTTTTAAATCTTGTGTAATCAAAAAAATACCATTCCTAAATGGTGTAATTAGGGATCTAGATGTAAAATATGAGCTTATAACCTCTGTATCTAGTCATACAAATGAAAAATTTTAAGAAATTTGAGCAAAAAAAATGAATTCTAGGGGGCAATTGCACTTATGGTACCAATGAGAGGATCTCGGTCCCACACATAGGCCTAAAATTAGAAACTGTGTCAAGGTAATTTTTGTCAAGTTGATAAGAGTGAATCTGCTCCAAGAAGAGGGAAATTCATCCAATAAATTAACCAAACAGCTCCAAATCCAACCAAATTTGTCCCTAATCTACCCCCTACATGAGTTCTCTATAGATCTAAATAAAGAAATTGAAGAATTAATGGGTAGAACACCTAAATAAGCAAAAATTAAATTCAAACCCTTCCCTAGTATGGTATCCAATTTATTAGATGGGTGTTGTACATCAATAGCTAAGGATTATGTTTTTGTTCTTATGGGTAGGTGAGGTCCATAGACAACAGAAATGAAACAATTATTACAATTTTCCTAAGGTTCAAGCATAATTTCCATGGAGTTTGAGAGGGTAGGGAGGATGGAGGTTACCTCTTGTAGCATGTCAGTTGACAAAGCTCCTTGCTAGATAATTCTTAGATCTACATTAAACCTATAAATTCAACTACTAGGCATCCTCCTACTCTCTAATTTACAAACATTAAGAAAGAGAAACTTAAATCTAATTGCTTACCATTTAAATTTCAAAATAATTTTTTTGGGGGGGGTTGAATTGAATCGTATTAATTCAAAGAGAGACTCATACTTATTATCCTTTCCTTGAAGATTATTTCCTCTCCTTTGTTGAGATCCACTCCTCTACCTTCATTCCCTTGATCACCAATAGCCTTTTGAAGTAAAGTACTTCCTTGAATTCAATTCTTCAGCATGCTTTTGTTTTTTATCTTGTGTATCTTACTTCACCCCAAAGGCCTCCTTTTATAGCTGTAGGATTTGGGTATTCAGGATCAAAAATTGAATGTGGGATAGAACCTTAAGTTTGATTTATTTTCTCAAAAACCCATTTTTCCATAGTTTTTTAGGCACTTGCATGACTAATTCAGGATTTCGAGTAGAATTAATGCATATTCCATGCATTTCTTTCTACTCTTAGCTGGTGGAGACTGGATCTTGGACTTTAAGTGGGTGATTCAATCCCTAAATCTTGCCTCTTTAGGATACATGTGTCTTCACTCATATCTTCTGTTTGTGGACGCAGTGGTAAGATTAAGAGATCATGTCTCATATTGTACTTGATTTATGTCTTCATGTTGCAGGAGAATAGTAAACTGTGTTTCTATCCATAAATGTTTAAGGGTGTTAATTTGATTGTTAACACTAAGCTAGCACAAATGCAATTCTACAGGAATACAAACATTATTATGTTAATTAAAATCCTATACAAAATAATTCCAAACTATAAAATAAATAATGTAATATAAATAGAACACTCGTAAAATAATTGTTGGCACAGGATAGTTTCGCAGGAAGTGCGGAAGCTGACAGGTGCAAAAGGATAATTCTGCGAAAGAAGGAAGAAGCGCGATGTCCAAGGAAGCGCAAGAATAGTGTTGAATAATTAATGATTAAATCGGTCATGTGGACCAAAGTTTTAATAGGATAGAAGCATATAAGTAGAAGTCAATTGTAAGCCTAAAGGCAGATAAGTTTTGGATGTTGATCCTAATTTTTTATGTATTTTTGGTATTCCCGGTATGATGTATTGACAGTTTCTGGGACGGATTTTCCACGGAACTTAATGAATGCATGGAGATGTTCAGTTATGATATAATGGTTGTCTTCTATCTCTCGTGATTATGAGTTGTTATGTTATGATTATGATGAAGTAGACTTAATTCTATTGAATTAGATAAATCAGTAATATGTGTGTGTTGCTAAATCTGTGAATGAGTCATGCGTAGTTCATTTTAGATGATCTCTGGTTCGTGCGATAGTAAATTGTGTGTGTTTTCATATCCTCATTATCACTGCGGAAACTTGGTTCCTGCAGCACCCTTATCCACCTCGGGTGAGACCTCACCTACTTCGCAGGTGTTGCTGGGAAGGATAACTCCTTTCCAAGCCGGTGTATAAGGGATTGTGGTGTTGTTGACGACAGAGTGAACCCCTGTCGAAGGGTGTTGAGTCAACAAATGGTTCCGTTTCCAAGACCTTGAAAAAAAAAAAAAGGATATGTTGTGGCATCCGACGAAACCAGAGATCCAAGAGTGGTTCGACCAGAAAGCAGAGGAATTTACGAAAGGAGAAGACCGAAAATCAGCACAGACAATAGAAATTTGGTTACAGAAGCACATATACTTCTATATCCATGAAATATTCTTCACTGAGTTCCGAGTGATACTACAGGAGTGGCTCGCACAGTTAGCGGTCAGGGAACACACCAATCGGAGCATTGGACCAGATCAGTGGACCTTAGAATTGGTTCGACACCTGAAACAAGTTAACAATGCGGTGTCCAGGGTTGTTGACTTTTGGGTCGACAGTATTTTAGAAGGCTATATTACCAAGTTCGCGGTAGATACCAACAGCTCATACATCGACGTTGAACGACGAATTTTTAAGGGAAGTTGAAGAAAACTGTGGCACCTTGAGGAGTGGAATGGTATTCCGACATCCTGAGAAGAGAAGCAGGATTGAGGAAGAGTCTCCTGAGAGGACCGGAAGGGAAGACTGCGAAACAGGGCCACAGAGGGAAGAGCTCCCTTATTACAAGGAAGGCGGTGACTAGGCTACCCTAGAGGAGGGACAAATCGTAAGCTACCACATACCTTCGACCCCGCACACCACTTATCACCATAAAGGAAAAACCACTAATAGTTCACAGAGATTCCCCACGTGCAGTGGTAAAAGCAGTGCCTTAGTCAATAACAATGGTAGGAACATTACAATGGCGGACGACACGAAGATGCCTAGCTTTGTAGGAGACGAGACAGAGGATCCTGAATAGTTTTGGTTTTTATGCGAAGCAGTGTGGACCGTGAAGCAGATCTAGGATGAGAATATTAAGAAGGGAAAATTGGCGATGACCTTTCGAGGCCAAGCGCTAGATTGGTTTATAAAATTTACGAAGTTCCGACGGGAACGCCAGAGAAGACGTTGGCATAAATTAAGACAACAATGGTATAGGAATTCAAAAAACCTAAATCAGAGGCACAATAAATTATGAGCTCAAGGAGATTAAGCAGTACCTGAATGAGCCAGTGTGGGAATTTGATCAGAGGTACAAAACACTCATTGCGAAAGTTGGTGAAAGTGAGCTTTCCAATAAATGGAATGCAACATAAGGAGTGGTTCATCGGGGGGTTGGTACCACACATCTGGGGACCATTAATGCAGCATAAGGTTGCGGACCAAGCCGAAGAATTAGAGATCGCAATGAAACTGGAAGCTTCACCAGTTGGAGAAATGGGAGTTGGAATGGATAAAATACAAGCGTAGTTGGCTACATTAGCACTCCAATTGCAGGACTTGAAGCAAGGCAAGGATTCTAGCGCAAACGTATGGTGCACCAGGTGTAGGACGGA
Source organism: Larix kaempferi (assembly GCA_027924585.1). Lineage (NCBI taxonomy): Eukaryota > Viridiplantae > Streptophyta > Pinopsida > Pinales > Pinaceae > Larix > Larix kaempferi. The sequence goes on along the minus strand of BSBM01001355.1, from coordinate 165,566 downwards.
GGGTCACCACAAGGACAACTGTTAAGCATTTTAGCGATACTTGGAGGCGGGGGCGCCGAACCCCCTTCGCCAGGAAGTTTTTCCATGGTGTCCCATTTTCCAAGCCAAAGGGCACTGACCAGAGGACTACATATACTTACAAAAGACAGTATCGAAACCAGCAAGTTTGTATTGTAAATTATGTCGATCAGTAGGACACGATGAGAAAGACTGTAGGACCCAGGAGCCACTGCAAGAAAGAAATATGGATGCGTATTTGGTAAATGGAGAAGAACAACATCCAACACAGTTTTATCAAGGACCATACAGACAACCGCAGTACGGTGCGCCGTAGTATCAGTATCCGCAGCCATAGTACTAGCAACAACCATACCCGCAGTATCAGCAACTGCGGTACCAACAAGCGCAGTATGGACAGCCACAAGGAGGTTTTGGTGGAGGATTCCGGGGAGGACGTGGTATAGGATGAGGAGGGACTGTTGGATGTGGTCGAGGACCTCCTACATGTTATAATTGTGTGCAGAAAGGCCACTTTGCGAGGGACTGCCCCAATCCGAACCCACAGTGTACCTACTGCAATGGAATGGACCATGCGGTGGAGGACTGCCCTCAACTCATTGCCAAACGGCAAACAAAAAATTTCGTGCCCCCACCAAATCCAAACCAAAACCAACCAGCATTGCAAAAAATATCAGCAGAAGTAAGGAAACAGTCTGCGAAGGTAGGAATAGTAATGCGGGGGGGAGCGGTAACAGGAGTCGATAGACTACAGCCCACTGTCCGACTAGCAGGACAGAAGAATGTTACATTCGATGCACAAGTAGAAAAGGACATGTTCATAAAAGCACAACAAGAAGTGTTGCGACATATGAGGAATAGACCACTCCCAGAAGAATTCTACGATATGCCACTAATGTTCGATCGGACAAAATCCCGAAGGAAGACTACCGCACTAAGGGACTTCTTGTAGAGTTGCTTAGCACTAGCAAAAGACGCGGAAGCATTGGAGGAAATCTCCAATTTACTGCATCGACAAGAGGAGGGATGCCAAGAACCCAGGGTCAATCACATACACAAGAAAAGAAGGACAGGTAGAGAAATGCGGATGTCGGCACAATATGGGGCATTTGATGTCGACTCCATCACTTTGGATTTGGGGTCAGACGTGAACATTCTAACCAAACAAATGTGGGAAACAATGGGAAAACCTAAAATAACCTGGTCACCAGTACAGCTACGATTGGCAAACCAGAGCAAAGTTACCCCTCTTGGCCGAGTATGTCAACTTCCCGTCGAAATTGAAGGACTTCGAACATACGTGGATTACGATGTCATTGAAATAGTCGACAACACATGTTTGTATCCAGCGCTACTAGGAATCAACTGGGCCTTAGAAAATCAGGCAATCATTAACTTCAAAAAATAAATTATGTCATTTGAAGATCGGGAGATACGAGTTGTGGCACCTCTGGATCCTGTGGAAGGAAAACGATATGTAGAACCCACCAGAGATGAATATACAGAAGGATGGGATAACCTATACAATATTTCTGAAGATTATGTAAACCCAACTGATGAGGGGAGCTAGGATGGTGCAGCTCCAGTTCAGCATCCTTAGACTTAGACGAAGCCTTGGAAAATTGGCAGAACCGACTTCATGAAGTATCATTCTGCAGATGTGCGAAAATCACACAGTCGGTACGTTGAATAGCCACTGAGGAACATAAACTACCAACGTATGAAGGACTACCAAACTTGAGCACCTTTCTTGATGAATTTGAAGAACATGTAGCAGAACTACAGTGACTCTTGGCATTGGAGGAAGCTTTGAAAGCTACCCCTGCGCGCTGGTGGGAAGCGCACAAGTCAAGGATATCAAACTGGCCATTATGCCGACGCCTCCTAGAGGTATGTTTCGGCGACAAAGTGGAATGGAATGGACAGAAGTATGACGGTCGAAGTAACCCGAACGAACATGTGAAGGATTGTCAGAATCAATGGGCCAAGCGACCAGAGCAAGAGTGGGTGCATGCCTTTGTGCATACACTGGATGGGGTACCACAAAATTGGTATGATGCAACAGAACTGCGACTTGGTAAACCTTCTTGGGATCAGTTAACGCTTGGCATCAGCCAAACATTTTCCTTCTCAGATGAAAATCCCTCCATCCACAATGAACCGCAAGCAATCCTGAAGATGGTTGGTGAGAACAAAATGATAGTACAACTACTAGAGCCGAGGAGGATTGAGACACCGATAACGCCCTGCCTCCATACCGCAAGAAAACCACATAAGGATAAAGAGCCAAGTGCCACGTCTACAACGGAATTAGACGGTAGTCGAAAAAAAAAAAAAAAAAAAAAACCACCTACTGAATACAATCAATCATTAAAGATCACAAAGGTAAACATTGGGTCAGAAGAAAACCAGAAGACTGCAAGCATTGGATATTATTGGGACGAATCAACTACCGCAGACATAACAGACCTGCTACGCAAGTTCCAGGATTTGTTCCCAATAGGATCTTCAACGACAATCGACATGCTAAAGGATGAGTTCAGAAAAGATGGTTACGCCACCAGAAGAAATCGGCAAATACAGAATACATCGCACACTGCGAAGACCAGAATGGTGAAGAGGTGTCTCCAGCGCGGCCCCACTCCACATCGCAGTAAAAAAAAAAAAAAACGACGGCAGCAGTTTAAGACGCCAATAAATGCACATTAATCAGCGGAAAAAATGAAAAACCAGCCTGGTTAATTTCGACGCATTCGAAGGATATGCGTCTTTACCGTGGGATTTGGAATTTAATTCCCACGAGCGAACAGATGGAGCAACCCCACTATAAAAAGGAGGTAGTAGGGTTGCTCAGACCATTGTGTTCCAGCGAAGCCACGATTGTGAATGGCCATCTACATTTCGAGTGGGAGCAGCACGAGACTAGGACCCACCCCAGTAATAGATGAGAAACCAGAAGTAATGTTGCTCATTCCACAAAAGAAGAATAGGAGCGTCACCCGACCTTCGGGCTTCGGCCCTGCGTAGAAGAAAGGGACACACAAGTCAGCCCGGATTGCTAGAGACGCCGATACCTCTGCTCCTGAAATCGTCCCAGAAGTCCATGTGGTACCGGCCCTACCCGACAGACCCGGCTACTTCGCCCCACGGAAGAAGAATGCCCTGTTGCCGCACATTGAGAAGAATGCAAAATACACAATTGCAATGCCCCCTATCCCCCCAGGTGTCCCCACAGTAGGGGATGTGGTCTCAAAGTTATAGAAGATTACATACGATGACCATGACCTTACGTATTTTGCCGAGAGCCGTGAAGGATTTGACGAAGTACCCTAGGAGGGGGGTCCCATACTATACGTCCCCGCGGGATGGGCGCAAGGACTTGAGCAATCAGGTTACTAGGCATTACCTACATGTCGCACTTTGGGAGGATTGCACAGGTAAATGCATGTGTCAAACAACTTTTGGCCTGTTTTCATGGCCGCATCCTTTGGTTGCATGAAAGAATCCCAGTTACAGAGGATTTAATCGCGAGAATTACTAGATTGCCCAGCGACGGACCTAACCCTGGACACTACTTCCAGGGGAAGGACAATGATAAAAAGCTCGCTGAAAGCTTGAGACTCAAGTATAACGTCGTAAAGAATGGAAGGGGCTATGTCATTGAATTAATTAACAACCATGCGGTCAGAGTCACGGCCAAAATCATCGCCGTAAAGTTAGTACGAAAAAACCGACCAAAAGAATGCAGTTCGGGCACCGTGGCAACCGCAGACCTTTGCGCCAACAGAACCCGGCTAAATTGGTGCAAATGTTTGTTACACAAACTCATGGAGGACATTGTCTGTGTGCAATAGATGGGAAAGGCATTCATGTATCCATGGCTCCTTATACTAATTGCATTGGCAGGATGGAGAGAGCCGCCAGAATACCAAGGAATGGACACCCCAGAAGCGTAGGTACAGGTAGGAGCGCGCTACCAGAATTTATGGGCCACTCCCAACAAGTAATGACGGAAAGACAACCTACTCCAATTCTACGTATGGTTAGAAATACTGTGGATGGATGCAGCCATGCTACCGCGCATCTCTGAACAAGCAATTCTCAAGTATCGGCCAATTGCAAAATTATCGGTCGAAGCCCACACAATTTATATCCAAGCCAGGGCTGATCAATCACATACTTGGTCTCCAATGCAGTACAAGCTTACAGAGGCAGAAGTGGACGCCGTCATCGAGAAATGGCCAGAGGAATGGAAAGTCCCAGTGGATGAGCAGATTCTCGCGAATGAGATACCTACCCCCCATGTCATCCCAATGGAAGAGGTAAAAGTGTCCAGTAGTTGGAAGGAAGAAATAGAAAATGCATCCAGCAACGGGAAGGCCGAAACAGAAAAGGAGGACTCCACGCCTAATCAATCCATGACGTCTAGCCATGAGGGACATTCGTCTGCGCAGACCCCCATAGACTCCGAAGTAGAACGCCAATAGGAGGAACAGCGAACAAAGTACAAGATGGACGGGACTGGCAGCAGCGCCCAGAGAGGATTGATTGCGCAACAACCAACAACTTTATTGAGAGCATCATGCAGGTTGTGGAAAGTAACCGACGGAAGGTGACACGACATGCAGCAGACAATTTTCAGTACATAGGGGAACTATTAAACACCATATCGGATACATTCATCAATAGGTTTGTACCACATGGAGATATAGAGAAAAACCTCCCGAGCCCTAGAGTTGAAGTTGTCATGGGCACCCAGCAACGGATAGTGCAAGTCGAAACACAAGCACTGATAATAGGCGACGAAGCATTGGACCTCAAGGTTCGAAAGGACAACCAAGCAATGGTTGATTTCAACCTGCTCCCAATGTTAACCCTACATCATTTCCAAGCGGCAGCAAGTGCAGAGATCCATGACCGCGAGGAAACAATACACAATAAAATGGTTGAATACATGAAGCAACTGCAACACAGTGAGAACAAAGTAGAACACCTTCAGGCCAAGTATACCATAGCAAGAGCACAAGCAGTTGCAGAAAAAGATCGGTTGGTAGCAACCCTGGCAGATAAGGAGAAGGTTATCCAAGAGCAAGCCATGGTACTCACTAAGCAGACTACCGAAATTACGACAAAGGAAAGGGTCGTAGAAGAATGGAGAAGGGTGGAGAAAGCACTGGCGCAAGCCTGCGCAACAGCATCGCTAGATTCAGATGTTGACCTAGAGGCTCGAGCTGTCATGTTAGGTGTCGCTATTACTGAGCTCTGGAAAGAAAATGTCGAGCTCCACATCAGAATAACACCCAGTACACCTCTAGCACAGGTTCAGAATCGCCAGACAATGATAGAGGAAGCGGTGACATACATTCAGAAAATGGAAAGGGCAGCCCAACAAGTAGCAGTCAGACTTACAGAATTTTGGGATAGATTGATCGAGGATGACCAGTTAGCAGCACTACAGAAGCAGCTCTGCAAAGCCAAAGAACAATTGGAAACCTTTAAAGGATCGCTCAAAACGATACCCACAATGCTGTAGATGACAAAAACCGCGGAACTCCAAGATATGAAGAAACGGGTTGAAAAATCCCACGGACGAAAGACACGACAAGCAACACATTTGGATGAGCTTCAGACCAAGGCCGAGGCACTCCAAGCAGAAGTAGTACCATTGTTGAAATGGGTACAGGACCAGTTGCAGGAGGTACAGCAAAAAGTATGCGACCACCCAACAAAACAGCAGGTGACCAAAAGCGTACATATCCGTGCATCAATAAAAGAGATAGTCGACCAAATCCATACCACCTACGACAACTTCTAGCAATAGTACAACAAACCCACAGTGTCCAACTGAGGTGGCTCAAATATGAGCCATAAGTTTGTGTTGGGGGCCTATTGGCACAGGATAGTTTCGCAGGAAGTGCGGAAGCCGACAGATGCGAAAGGATAATTCCGTGGAATAAGGAAGAAGTGCGACATCCAAGGAAGAGCAAGAATAGTGTTGAATAATTAATGATTAAATCAGTCATGTGGACCAAAGTTGTAATAGGATAGAAGCATATAAGTAGAAGTCAATTGTAAGCCTAAGGGCAGATAAGTTTTGGATGTTGATCCTGATTTTTTATGTATTTTTGGTATTCAGGGTATGATGTATTGACAGTTTCTGCAACGGATTTTCCGCGGAACTTAATGAATGCATGGAGATGTTCGGTTACGATATAATGGTTGTCTTTTGTCTCTCGTGATTATGAGTTGTTATGTTACGATTATGATGAAGTAGACTTAATGTTGTTGAATGAGATAAATTAGTAATATGTGTGTGTTGCTAAATCTGTGAATGATTCATGCGTAGTTGATTTTAGATGATCTCTGGTTCATGCGATAGTAAATTGTGTGTGTTTTCATATCCTCCTCATCACTGCGGAAACTTGGTTCCTGCAGCACCCTTATCCACCTCGAGTGAGACCTCACCTGCTTCGCAGGTGTTGCTGGGAAGGATAACTCCTTTATGGGTCGTTGTATAAGGGAGTGTGGTGTTGTTGACGACAGAGTGAACCCCTGTCGAAGGGTGTTGAGTCAACAATAATCAAAATACTTATATTTATTATAAATTTTCCTCCAACAAAATGCAAATGAAGGATGTTCTTGTAATATCTCTGGTTTTGAAACCCCTTGAAAGTATGTAAAGACTTAAGTGATTATGTTTTCTTAAGCTTGATGTTGAGCTAGAAATCTCTAGATCATCAAATACATTTGATACACTTGATGTTGAGCTTGGAGGCTCTAGAGCATCAAGCATGTGAACTTAAATTTTTTTTGTTTGGATTTGATGTTGAGTCAGAAATCATTTGGATCATCAAGTATTAATAAATGTTATATTATCTTATCTACTTAGTAATACCGGCTGAAATAGGAACATACACCTAAAGAGGGACCAAGAAAACTAGGTTGGGAATGATCCAATCAAAAATTAATAAGTGAAAATAATAAAGAAAATTTAAACGAAAGTTTAATTAATTAAAATAAATTAGAAAAAGAATGCTAACTACTTCTTGAATAAGGAAAATATATAAAAGGAGATAGTGAAATTAAAAAGAGGTAATTTTTCTTGAAAAGAGGATGTGACCTGAAATACGAATAGAGTCATATACATAAAAGAAAATTGTAGAGATAGACTGTAATATCCTATGGATTTGCATCAAGGATATTATAAAAACTTAATATAATCAAACAATAATTCAATTCATACAAAAACTAGTCAATAAACTAGTTTCAGGAAAACTAGTCTTTGACTCATGCCAATCCCCCAAGGTTAAGGACTTGAGGTATTTATGGTCTGAAAAATATGAAGGTAAATATGCAGCACCAAGGTAATCAGATTCAAGGCCATATACATAGTCCTATGCACAAGGTACTGGGGCCATTTATGTTTCAACAACAACTGTCGTTGAAGTCTACTCCAAGGCTTCCTGGGCACCCAACATATGCATACTAGACCATCCACTTACTATTGAAATAAACCAGAGGCTAAATATTAGTAATTAACCCCCAATACTGATGATATACAAGTGTCTCTGGGATTTAGGGAATATGTAGCATAATTTGGGAGCAAAAATGAAAAGGGCACTAGGATGGACAACCCCACTAGATGATTTTCAGACTCTCCCAAATAGGATGAGAGGCATACTAATTATCATGGAATGGGTTGGAGAGTATTAAATAGAGGTCTTAATAATAGCATGTGACCATTATAACATAATTTGGACTCACGGGATACCTTTAATGTCAAAAACTGTAAAACTAGTCAAAAAAGAGTGATCAAAGAGCTAGTCTTGCTAGAACTGAATCCTAACAGCCTCTAAGGCCTCCAAAATTCTCTTATGAATTATAAATTGTATCATAAATTATTTTAATTGTATCATCAAACTAAATTTAAACACTTAGAGCAGCAAATTTAAATATATGAATCTCCATTGAACAGGAAATCTCCAATACATAGGAAATCTTACAAAGATTAGAATATAGGACTGAGATGAAGAGGAATGAAGAGAATTTATGCTATGTATATACACATATGATAAAATAAAAGCTTATGGCTTCTCATTGGGGCACAAAAAACTTCATAATATGATATTGGGTGCATTCGTTGAACTGTATCTCCTTCTTTGAATGAATCTTTCTCAAGAACTCTCCCAAATTTCACTATCACTGATGATCTCTCTGGATGAATTAGATTCTTGAATGGTGGGATGATACTGGCTTGTATATCAGGATTCAATAGCTATGGATCTGATCTGATCATGGAAAAACTGAAACATACATTGCATTGGGGATCATCTCCCAAGCTTGGTTGAGGCACATCTCTCAACCTTGAGAAGCAATTGCTCTCAAGACAAAAACAAACTACCAAAAAAAGGTAAATGGTGCGCACTAGCATTCTTTTATAGGATAGGATAACTCCATAGGAAAAAAATTGGCATGTTTGAGAGGTGAGGGCGCCTACCTTAGAATAATTAGAAACTTTTCTTGCCTTGTGCAACTTGCTTTCTTTGTGTTTTATTCTGCTTTTAGCAACTGCGCCCTCCTTAGCTTTTATGGATGTTGCCTTCTTTTCAAACTGGATGCTTTTCTGCACTTTCCTTCTTTCTCACTTTCCTACTTTTTTCTTTTTCCTATTTTTAATTGCTTTTGTCAGTTTCCATATTTTTCTGCAGCCACCTTACTTTTAGTTGACTTCTTGTTGTTTCTATATTTTTCAATTGAGTAGGTGAGGTCCACCTTGTCCTCATGCGCCCTCCTAGCCATGTGAACATTGCCACTTTCCAAATTTTAATTAATAATGATAATGAAAATAATTACAAAATACTTCAAATATAAAATTATTAAATTTGTAATCACTATAGGCCTTGTACCAAAATTTATCCTAATTAATTCAGTATTCTCCAACTTAATTCTTCTTCCTAGACCCTTATGGATGGGAGATTCCAAGACTTGACCAAGTGGCCACTAAGGAAGGAACATGAAAGTCCTCCCTCCCCAATACTGCTTGTCCTCAAGCAGGTACAATCCTGGATGTTGCAAAATCTGTTCATTTTCCCAGGTTGCATCTTCGCTAGGCAACCCCTTCCACTACACTAGATATTCTTTAATAGTTGTGTTCCTCATATTCCTTTCTCTAACCTAAAAAATCTTTTTTGGATCTAGGACCAGGTGTCCTTCATCATCGAGAGGGGATAATTCTTCTGAAACGGTTACCTGTTGTCCTACTACTTTCTTCAAGCATTACACATGGAAAACATTGTGTACTATCTTGCTTCCTGGAGGAAAATCTAGTTCATAGGGAACTTCACCATTTTTCCTTATGATATTGTATGTTCCATAGAATAACGGCTGCAATTTTTCAGTCCCTTTTGATTTCAGAGAATATTGCTTATATGGCTGCAACCTCAAATATACTAAATCACCCTCTCAGAAGGTTCGATATGTCCTGTGTTTATGTGCATTTCCCTTGTGTTGGTTATGTGCAACCTACAAGTTTTCCTTGAGCTCCCTGATTATGTCTTGGATTTCCTGGAGCCAATCCTTTTCTTTTTGGTATCCGTAATCCCCAAGAATCAGATCTGAAAATGTGGGGGCTTCATACCCATACAAAGCTTTAAATGGTGTTATCCCAATGTAGAGATGGAATGTAATGTTATAGCATAATTCCCCTAAGTGTATCCAAGTGACCCATACTTTCTGCTGCCCGGTAAGATAATTTCTTAGATAACCTTCGATCCATTGGTTTACCCTATCAATTTTGCCAACCGTTTGAGGGTTATATCTCGTGATAAGGTTCAAACTAGTTCCAACTAGTTCAAACAAAGTTTTCCCGAAATCACTGTTGAATTTTCTATATCGGTCACTTATTATAGTCTTGGGCAGACCATGCAATCTGAACACTTCTGTAAAGAACAATGCAGCAACTTGACTAGCTGTAATATTTGATGTGACAACAAAAAAGTGAGCAAATTTAGTCAATATATGAACCACTACAAAAATACTATCCTTACCCTAGGCTTTGGGAAACCCGGTGATGAAATCCATGGACACACTTTCCCACTTTTGTTCTAGAATTGGCATGGGTTGAAAGAGGCCTGCAGGATGAGTGTGCTCAACTTTATTCTGTTGGCATGCAGTACACTCCCTTACATTCCTTAACACATCATTTTTTAGGCCCTTCCAATTGAACCTCTATCTCACCTTCCGATAAGTTTTCAAGAATCTAGGGTGGCCTGCCACTGGTGCATTGTGAGTAGCCTCCAAAATAAATAAAAAATTAAGTTCGATCTAGGCACTACAAAAATTATGTCCTTGTAATATATGACATAATTAAGGACTTTGTAATCATTACCATGAACCATCCCATCCAACACTTCACAATCAAAATGGTTCTTAGAATATTCAATAACTAGTTGTACCTTCCAATCAGTTGGAACTTGCAGCAGAGAAAAAGTAGGCTTCCTAGAGAGAGCATCAGCTACCACATTCATCTTACCCTTTTTATACTCTATTTCAAAGTCATAGGACTGAATCTTACTTACCCATTTTTGGTGTCTATCATTCAACTCCTTTTGGGCCAGAAAGTGGCTCAAACTGTTGTGATTAGTCCTCACTATGAACTTGCCTCCTACTAGGTATTGTCGAAATTTGACCATGGAATGCATAATCGACAACATCTCTTTATCATAAATGGGATAATTCCTCTCATGTGGCTGCAAATTTATGCTCTCATAGGTAATGGGATGCTTATTCTGCATCAAACCGCTCCAATGCCTTCCCCCAAAGCATCACATTCTAGTATGAAGGGCTGAGTGAAATCGGGAAGTGCAAGTAATGTGAAGCTACTCATTACTTCCTTCATTCTATTGAAGGCGTGTTCATCCTCCTATGACCAACAAAAATCTCCCTTCTTGGTGATATTTTTCAAAGGGGATGATAGTTTAGAAAACCCTTTCACAAATTTCCGGTAGTAGGTGCACAAACCAATGAATCCCCTCAATTCAATGATGTTCTTTGGGCTTGGCCATTCAAGTATGGCCTTGATCTTATCCATATGCACCTTGAATCCTTCTTTCCCAATTATATGACCAATATAGAGGATCTCAGTAAACCCAAACTCACACTTGGACAGTTTGGCATAAAAAGACTGTTCCGCCAAAATTGTCAGAACATTGTCCAAGTGGTGCAGATGCTCCTCCCATGTCCTACTATAAATCATAATATCATCAAACAATACAAGGACATACTTACGCAACTGCTTACTGAAAAATATGTTCATGCAATATTGGAAGGTGGTCGGTGCATTGGTCAATCCAAAAGGCATGACAAGAAACTCAAAATGCCCATAATGGCACCGGAAAGCAGTTTTTTGGACATCTTCTTCCCTCATCCTGATTTGATGGTATCCTAAGCGAAGGTCTATCTTGGAAAAATAAATTTATCCATGCATATCATCCATCAATTCATCAATCCTTGGGATAGGATAACTATTTTTTATGGTCTTCTTGTTCAGGGCCCTATAGTCAATGCACATGCGCATTGTTTCGTCTTTCTTTTTAACTAGGACCACTGATGATGCAAAGGAACTTGAGCTTGGTCTTATGAATCCAAACTCAAGCATCTCCTTGATGGTATTCTCAATATCATCCTTGAATCTTTTGGGGTGCTTGTAAGTATGGATCTTGATAGGAAGTGTGCCAACTTCCAGCTCAATCCTATGTTCAATGCCTCTCTCATGAGGCCTGCCATGTGGGATATATTCAAATACTTTCTTGTGCTTGTGTAGCATCCTTTTGATGTCCTCTAGATGATTTGAGACATCTATGAAATTCCTTGAGTGGTGATGAAACATTCATCAACCCACTCAATATCACCATGCCTCAATATTGATCTCATACTATGAGCATAAACCACTTGTTTTCAGTAGGTGTTGACACCTTTCAAAACCACTTGCTTCCCATCTGCATCTTTGAAGATCATTTGGGGTATTTGGTAATTCACTAAATGTTCCCCAATGGATTACAACCATTTCACTCCCAACACTATGTTGGTATTAGCCACAATGACAATATAAAAGTTGTCAGTCACAATATAATCTCCAACAGTCATTTACAACATTGGAATCCATCGATTACACTCCATAGTGTTGTTTCCAGGGATGATGACAGTGAAACCTTCAAAGGTTTATGTTGGTATATTTCTCCTCTCCACCATGGATACATCAATGAAATTATGGGTGGTACCCCCATCAACCAAAACTAATACTCTTTTCCCTTGCACTACCCCCATCAATCTCAAGGTATGGAAGCGGGGAACTCCACTCAATAGTGCAATGTTGTTGTCTGACTATGGAGGTGGATCTTCCCCCGCTATTTCATATCCATCATATATTTGTGCTACTTCCTCAACCTCTTCCTCCTCGCTTTCCGAAAACACCTCAATGTAATGTGCTTTCCCCTTAGCACATTTGTTGCTCGGAACCCAAGGTTCCTGACAAGAGAAGCATAGCTTTTTTCTTCTTAATTCATCCCAGTCTTTGTATGAGTATTCTTCCTTGTTTTGGAAAGCCACATTTTTAAAAGGTGGTCTTTGATTCTGAAATTTTTCAGGAACATTAATCTTGGGAGGATACCTTGTTCTTGTGATGGAATCTTTCAAATCCCTTGTTCTGCTCACTGCCTCTTGCAAAGTGGATGGTCTGTAGGAATTTACCAATCATTTCAAAGGCTCCGCTAATCCTTCTGTGAATAGAAGGATAAAGAGATATTCATAGATTCCAGTGACCATAACTGCAAGCTTCTGGAACTCAGAGATGTATGCTTTAGGAGTTCTGATTTGTTTCACATGCGCCAGCTCCCTGAAAGAGATCTCTGGGTCTCTCATATAAAACCTTTCTACGCCCAACCTCCTGGTGAAATATTCATAGAAAGTTACTTGATCATGGCCCAAGGTCCTCATGCCATGGAACCACCAATCATTGGCTTCTCCTTCCAAATGAAAGGTTTCCATTCTGATGGCATACCTTTCAGCCATGGGATTCAATTGAAAGTAAGTGTCTAGCTTCTACACTCAAGATCTAGCAGTACACTTTGAGGATCCATCAAAAAAGGGTAATCAGATCTTACTGAGGGAATTTCTCAGCTCATAATTCTGTGTTGGCATCATATGACCTCCTATTGGTTTATTTTTATACTGTGCTTCACAAAAATCCTTGAAAGGAAATGCCCTTATGCATTCTTCACTCAGGGTTTGGTATTCTACATACCGATCTTCACATGAAGCAACAGATTCGGTTTGCACTTCATGATCTTCCTTGTGTTGCTCAATGAACTTAGCAATGGTAGGTCGAGGTTGATTCTTGATTTCCTCTTTGAACTCATTAGGCCTATTATGAGTTCTAGTATTTGAAAATATAGATCCACCAGGGACCTTCCTTTCTTCATTTTGAGAACCATTGTTGCTCCCCTCTCCATCTTCATTTCCTAGTTGCTTAGCCAAGAATTATCTGGTGTCTTTCCTTGACTAGATGATGTTCTGAGATATGTCATGCAACCCTTTTAACATACTTTGGACAAAGAATCTAAACTCTTTATTTTCATCCAAGTCAAACACATCCTTTCCTCCTTGCATTTTTCCTCTAGTAAATTCCAGCTCTTCTTCACCATGGGGTTCTTCAGGATTAATTCCTTTGGGAAGTGGAAATCTCTTGGGACTCATCACAATTAATCAAGAGAAGGTTCATAGGACCATGCTATGATACCACTGTAATATCCTATGGATTTTCAACAAGGATATTATAACAACTTAAGATAATCAAACAATAATTCAATTCATACAAAAACTAGTCAATAAACTAGTTTCAGGAAAACTAGTCTTTGACTCATGCCAATCCCCCCGGGGTTAAGGAATTGAGGTATTTATGGTATGTAAAATATGAAGGTAAATATGCAGCATAAAGGTAATCAAATTCAATTCCAGCTTCATAGTCCTATGCACAAGGTACTGGGGCCATTTATGTTTCAACAACAGCTGTCGCTGAAGTCTACTCCAAGGATTCTTGGGCACCCAGCATATTCATACTAGACCATCCACTTAATCTTGACATCAAACAGAGGTTATATATCAGTAATTAACCCCCAATAATTATGATATAAAATTGTTTCTTGGATTTAGGGAATATGTAGCATAATTTGGGAGCAAAAAGGAAAAGGGTGCTAGGATGGACAACCCCACTAGATGATTTTTAGGCTCTCCCAAACGGGATGAGAGGCATACGAATTCTATGGGAAGGGGTTGGAGAGTCTTAAATAGAGTCTTAAGAACAACATGTGGCCATTATAACATAATTTGGACTCACGGGATACCTTTAATGTCAAAAACTGTAAAACTAGTCAAAAAAGAGTGATCAAAGAGCTAGTCTTGCTAGAACTGAAACCTATTAGCCTCTAAGGCCTCCAAATTTCTCTTCTGAACTATAAATTGGCTCAGACCTAGGTTTAAGTGTATCATAAAACTAAATTTAAAAACTCAGAGCAGAAAATTTAAATATTTGAATCTCCACTGAACAGGAAATCTCCAATACATAGGAAATCATACAAAGCTTATAATATAGGACTGAGATGAAGAGGAATGAAGATAGATTCTGCTATGGATATGCACATATGATAAAATCAGAGCTTATGGCTGCTCATGGGGGAACAATAAACTTCATAAGATGATCCTGGTTTCATTCATTGAACTGCATCCCCTTCTCTGAATGTATATTTCTCAAGAACTCTCCCCAATTGCACTATCACTAATGATCTCTCTGGATTACTTAGATTATTCAATGGTGGGATGATACTAGCTTGTAGATCAGGATTCAATAGCTATGGATATGATCATGGAAAAACTAAAACATACACTGCATTGGGGATCATCTCCCAAGCCTGGTTGAGGCACATCTCTCAACATTGAGAAGCAATTGCTCTCAAGACAAAAACAAACTACCAAAAAATGTGAATGGTGCGCACTAGAATTCTTTTATAGGCTTGGATAACTTCCTAGGCAATAAACTGGCACATGTGAGAGGTGAGGGCACCTTCCTTAGGAGAATTAGCAACTTTTCTTGCCTTTTGCAACTTGCTTTCTTTGTGTTTTCTTCTACTTTTAGCAACTACGCCCTCCTTAGATTTTCTGGATGTTGCCTTATTTTCAAACTGGATGCTTTTTTGCACTTTCCTTCTTTCTCACTTTCCTACTTTGTGCTTTTGCATGTTTTTTATTGCTTTTGTCAGTTTCCATCTTTTTCTACTGCCACCTTGATTTTAGTTGACTCCTTGTTGATTATATTTTTTTCAATTGAGTAGGTGAGGTCCACCTTGTCCTCATGCGCCCTCCTATCCATGTGAACATTGCCACTTTCCAAAATTTAATTAATAATGATAATGAAAATAATTACAAAATAATTCAAATACAAAATCATTAAATTTTTAATCACTATAGGCCTTGTACCAAAATTTATCCCAATTAATTAATTATTCTCCAACTTAATTCTTATTCCTAGACCCTTAGGGAATGGAGGGTCCAAGACTTGACCAAGTGGCCACTAAGGAACGTGTTGGCACAGGATAGATCCGCAGGAAGTGCGGACGCCAATAGGTGCGAAAGGGTCATTCCACGGAAGAAGGACCTTTCGCCATGTTTTGTGGAAATATTAGAGTTGTTAGATTAGTTGAGTCGGTCATGTGGACCAAATTGTAATAAGAGAAAAACATATAAATAGAGCAAGATTGTAAGCCTGAGGGCATCTAAGTTTTGGAGATTAATGCGATCTTTTGGATTCTGTTGACTATTCTCTGCGAGGTTTGTTCCGCAGATGTTAATGAATGAAGATGTTCGGTTATGAATTCTGTTGTTATGCGATGATGGGTTATTTAAATGCTTTCTGTTGATTTGTATTAATACATGTTGTTGGTTAACGCGAATGTGTTGTTGAATATGCTTTTAAATAAATATGTGAATGATTGGTTAAATAGATTGTGGTAAATATTGTAATCTCTGGTTAACATGCACATATCTTCTTCGCAACTGTGGAAGCTTGGTTCCTGCAGCACCCTTATTCACTTCGGGTGAGACCTCGCCTGCTTCGCAGGCGTTGCTGGAAGGGTAACTCCTCTCTGGGCCAGTGTGTAAGGGATGTTGGTGTTTGTTGACGACAGAGTGAACCCCTGTCGAGAAGAGTTGTGTCAACAGAAGGAACATGACATAGACAATACAAGGGGGGTGTTGGTCTGTACAAGCAGTAGATTAATCAAGAGATATGATGTTATACTAGTGGTTGTAGATAAACTCTCTAAAGCGGCACATTTTATTCATGTAAATTCAACTTACAAGGAAATACATATAGCAAATACATTCTTAAAGGAAATATTTGCACTGCATGAAAGACAGAAAGTTATTATATCTAACAGGGACACAAATTTCACTAGGAACTTTTGGAAATCACTATTTACAAGGTTGAACACACAGTTAAATTTCAGTACGGCATATCACCCACAAACATATGGGGAAACTAAGCGCACAAATCATATTTTGAAGACATGCTTAGGATGTATGTCATGCATAACCTGACACACTGGGAAGATCATACACTTAACTGAATTTTCTTATAACAATGGATACCGAACATCAGCTAAAATTTCACCTTTTGAAATATTATACGGAAGGAAATGCAGAACACATCCGACTTGGGATAGTCAAGTGGATAGACTGGTGTTGGGACCGGAGCTATTAAAATATATTCAGCAGATTGTTAACAAAGTACAACATCATTTGAAAGAGGCATGGGACATGCAAAAGAGTTTTGCAGATAGAAACAGACAGGATAAAGAGTATAAGGTTTGGGAGCATGTTTATTTAAAAGTGAAAGCGAGAAAAATTATCTAATTTTGGGAACATGCAATAAATTGGCTCCCAGATATCGTGGTCCCTTTGAAATTTTGGAAAGAAGAGGCCCTATGGCCTACGAACTTGCTCTTCTAGCTCATGTTAAAATACATAATGTTCTTCATGTTTCTTTACCTAAAAAGTATGTTACGATCCTAAACATGTCGTGGATTGGAATCTATTGCGGGTGGAACCAGACAGGGAATTCATGGCAAAACCCATTCGTATTTTAGATCGGAGGTAAATACAACTCTGGAAGAAGACTGTAACCCAGTTTAAAATACAACGGTATCATTACAACCCTAAGGAGGCTACATGGGAAAGGGAAGAAGTCATGAAAGAGCCATACCCTTTTTTTATTTCAGAATTCACATTAGCAAATGCTAACACCGAGACGGTTTTATTTTAAGGGGGTGGGATTTAATATCCCAAGTTTTGACAACCATTGAAATTTTGTAAAAACTTAAGTGTTTATGTTTTATTAAGCTCGATGTTGATATAGAAGGCTCTGGAGCATCAAATACATTTGATACACTTGATGTTGAGCTAGAAGGCTTTAGAGCATCAAATACATTTGATACAGTTGATGTTGAGCTTGGATGCTCTGGAGCATCAAGCATGTGAACTTAAATGTTGTTTGGATTTTATGTTGAGTCGAAAAGTCTCTGCAGCATCAAGGATTAATAAATGTTATCCTATCTTATCTACTTAGTAATACCAACTGAATTAGGAACAACCACTTAAAGAGGGACCAAGCACACTAAGTTGGGAATGATCCACTCAAATATTAATAAGTGAAAATAATAATGAAAAAGAATAAAGTAAATTTAAAGGAAAGTTTAATTAATTAAAATAAATTGGAAAAAAAAACTAACTACTTCTTGAATAAGGAAAATATATAAAAAGAGATAATGAAATTAAAAAGAGGTACTTTTTTCTTGAAAAGAGGTTGCAACCTTAAATACGAACAAATCCATCTCCATAAAAGAAATTGCAGAGATAGAAAATGCAGGGGGGTATTGGTCTGTACACCACTAGAAGATGAAGTTGTAAATCATAGAGCGCTCATAAACCATGAAAGGAACATGGTAGTCTTGTAAGGACTAGATTTTTAAGGGAGGGAATCATAAAAGGTTTTACGTGGAGCTAGTAAAAAACCTTATGGGTACTCTCCAATAGATTAATCAAGAGATAATAAACAAATTCCCTGGTTATTCCCTAATAGGGTGCTTTGTATGGCTCGAGGGTGATTAGCTGAGTTAAAGTGGTTAAACTGCGCAGGAATCTAAGGTTGGGAGGAACGTGGAAGTTCCTAATTCAATTGGCCTGCTAAGTCTAATAAGTTGTTCTTACCTTTATTTTATGTTAATTATTTCTATTATCTTGGGAAATTTTTCCTGAATTTTTATAAGATTTATTTGAAGGCTCTTCTATTTAAATTTTAAGTGTAACAGGACTGTTCACATAGATTTTAGAGAAAAGTTATGGAATCAAATCAGATTCTTTCCTTTTATTTTTCTGAGAAGCAAGAAAAAAAATAGTCTTGTGAATATTCTATTATAATTACCTAGATTCCTCTATGTAAGAGATCTTTGTTTGAATTTATATAAATTGACATTATTATAGGAAGAGACAAATAATAGTTGAAGTTTTATTTATTCTATTATCTTCTTTTCAAGTCTAGTTACTTTTGTAAAATTATATATTATTGAACTAGAAGTTGCTTATTATTTAATCCCAAATAAAATATTTTAACATAATTAATAGGTTGTTTATGTTAACCCACAGTTTAGTAATTTAGAATGAGAGGAGATCTGTGGTAGAATTTTTCAATTCGACAGTTTCGAACCTTTTAAGCAGGTTCATCTTCAGGAGAAAGCAAATTTTGCTCTTTCTTTGCACTTGAATGTGAAGTACAAGTATAAATGTGTTCATCTTGTTTTGAGTTAAGGTGTACTCTCGGTTTTTTAATTTTAGGGTTTGGGGTTTTTTTAATAATTTTATTTTATTTTGATTTGTTAATTTTAAATTATTAATTATAAATTTATTTTAATATGAATGGAATTTTAAATAAATATTTTATATTAATTGTTTTAATGTAATTTATGGTTTTATTTTAATGTTTCAATGTAATAGTTTTTTATCAAATGTTTAAAAGTAATTCTTAGTTTTTATTTTAAAGTTTTCTATTATGTAATTTTATATATTTTAATGTAGTTTTTAGTTTTATTAAAATGTTATTAAGATACATAATATTATTTTGTATTATAATTTATAATCTTTTTATTATAGTGTAACTTTTATTATTGTAATGTAAATTTTTTTATTATTTTTAATTATTTTTATTTTTATTTTTATTATTAAATCATTTACTATTGTGATTTTAATTAATGGTTTAGTTCTAAATAGTGTTAAGGTTATTATTTAATTTCACTTAACTATTAATTTTATAAGTTTTAATTAATTATCACTATTAATTAATTTTTTTATTAATTATTAATGTTTTATTAGTTATTAATTATTTATGTTTTAATGCTTATTAATTAACTATTAATTTTATGTTTTAAGTTTATGAATGACAGGTTTCTAGGTTTCAGTTAGTCTAAAACCTTCATCATGGTTGAAGTTCTTTACACATTTTTTTATTTCTATGGCTTCATGGGTTTTCCTTTTGTAATACTGAGGGATAATGGCTAAAAATTTTGAGTCTTCAAGGAAAATGTGATGTTTAGTGGTGTGAGCATGTTTGGCTATGGTTGAATTTTTTATTCTATCATGTCGCAAATCTGCACTATGCTATTTTAGCCTAATTGCGATTGATCTTCCACTTTCCCCTATGTAGGCTTCACCACATGAGCAAGGTGTTTTGTATACACCTTTTTGGTTCTTGGGATCAATGGGGTCCTTGGCTTTTTCAAGCATGGTTCTTAAGGAGTTAGGAGGGGCAACCGACACCCTTATGTTTTTCTTCCTTAGAACATTGGCAATCTTGTTAGTAGTGCCATGTATGTATGGAAGAGTGACCTTAAGGAGAGTTGCATCATTTTCTCTTTCCTTGGTTTTATTTTTGTTCTTCTTTATGTTGCGGAAAAATTTGTCAATCTCTCTTCCACTATATCCATTGTTTTTTAGGGATGTCTTAAGATGTTTTAGCTCATCTTCCAAGTGATCAATGTCTGAGACTCTCCATGCACGGGTAGCTAGGGTGTTTATAATTCCATTTTTCTGGGATGGATGATGGTGTGAGTCAAAATGAAGGTATCTATCCGTATGGGTTTTCTTTCTGTATACCTGGTGAGTGAGAGAACCGTCAGGATTATTTGTGATAAGAACATCCAAGAAAGGAAGTGTAATTTCCCTTGTTAGGAATTTTATTAAAATGGCAATTTTTCACTTTTTTCCCTAGTTAGACCTTTGACTAGTTTTGAGCTCTAGGTCCCCAAATTGCTCCAATTGCTCCCAAATATTCTGAGAAGGTATATGGATGATTTTATGACATAAATATGTGTTTCAGGGATGCTTTTGGACCTTTAAAATACTTCTTCAAATACTCTTTCAATTCTAGCCAATGTAGGGAACTTTACTAGTAATTTCCCTTTGACTAGTGTTGGTCTCTAGGTCTCAAATTGACTCCAAATGCCTTCAAATCTTCAATGAAAGTGTATGAATGATATTAGGACTTGAATATTATTTTAAGGGATGATATATGGCCACCAAAAGACCTCTTCAAACTCCCTTAATATTATGGACCAAGTATGCAATTTTACTAGTAATTTGGGGTTCAAATCCCCCTGGGATAAGTACTGAAAATGGCTTCCCAAATGCCTCCAAAGCCACTCAAATTTATGGAAATAGGTAGGGAATGTATTAATTATTTTATTAAGGTCCCATGTGCACCATTAATTTATTATTACATCTGTTCCAATCCTCTCCCATTCAGCTGCAAAAATCACCAATTCGACCCTTAGGGAAATGGCATTATTTCTTCTCCCAATGCAATTAAACTGAGTAAAAATACTTCAAATGCTCAAGTACAGTACATGAAACTTGTAAATACATACATTTCATTCTATTAATAATAAATTTATCAAATAACCATCTATTCATTCGAAATCATCAGCATTATCATGCTATACATCAATGTAGTGGGGAAATGGCACTGTTCTTTCATTAAAAATGAGATTTATACATTTCTACTTGGAATTTCGACCTGAAACTTTTTGGATATGAATAAAATAGTATTTAATTCATATTAACAAATAAATGGGGCATTATAAGCTCCCCAAAAGAGTACATTAGCTCACCAAAAACGCCCTCCCTCAAGGATCAAGAATATGCCATCAAAACTGGAAATGGTTGAATGAGTGAGCTGCAATAGAAGAAACCATGAGCTGCCTTGTAGCTTACACCTGAAAATAAAGACTCCATTAAATCTCCAAATGAAAGGTCTGAATGGAATTTCCAATTACTAACTTGGATTGGAATCTTTCACCCTCAAAATTGGCTAAGGCAAGAAACTAGTCATCCACTAGCTCTCCCTCTTCACAAATGCAATTGTAAATTCTACAAATGATCAAAAGTTGGTTTCATTATTTTTTATTTACATTTATAAAGTTCTAATTTCCTCCATCAGTCGAATTCTTTCCAAGAGACTCATGCCAACTCAAGCTGGGAAGAGATTCCAAAGAACGCCACTTGTACAACAATTCCTAGTCTCCCACTTCCACCAAATCACATGTGGAAGCATCTTAGTTGCCCTAACACCCTTGAGAGCCCTCTTGGAGTCTATTTTTATCCCTAACATGTCATATATGTCATATGTCATCCTTCAAGTCTTATTTGTGTCATAGGTGTCATAGCATCTTCATCATTGTTGTCATAGAGCTAGGGAATCTAGCCCAAGTGTCTCACTAGATCCAAATTGCCTCTTCCTCTTCCATGGGAGTTACTCTTCCTCTATATTTCGACCTTGGATGAGTCATGCCATGAATAATACCTTTTGGACTCCCCCAAGTATGTTACCATTCACCTTGAATTCGAATTGGTGAGAGAATGATGCCAAGTGTAGTGGGGAAATATAGCCATATGTGGGTCCCACTTCCTCCATGTGTCTTCATGATCAAATGCCACTTTGATCTTCACTTGCATATATTTATTTAGCTCATTTATTAAATATTTATGCCATTCTAATGTTCAAACATCATTTATTATCCCCATTATTCCAAATCCCAAAGCTTCCACCCCAAACCTAGGAAACTAGTAATTTTCCTCCTTGGCAATTATTTGACCTTTAGCATCAATTTGACAAACTCTAATGAATAGGGCCAATGTGATTAGGCCATTGTGACCCAATGCCAAATTTGGGACATGACAGAAAGGGAGTTTTTCTCTTCCTTTTCCAAGGTAAATTTTATACTATCACATTGGTTGTTTAGGTGGTTTAAGAATTCTGCTAGTTTATTTTCACCATGTGGCCAGTTGCTAAATACATCATCAACAAATCTAAGCCACCACCTTGGTTTTTGTGGAAATGAATTGATTGCCTTTTCCTCAAAATATTCCATGAAAAGATTTGCGACGATTGGTGATAGTGGTGAGCCCATAGCCACCCCTTCTGTTTGCTCATATATTTCACCTTGAAAGCAGAAGTAGGTTGACCTAAGGCAGATCTCAACTAGTTTAGCGATTTCAGGGTTAGATACCTTCTTTATGACCTTAATGGCACCATCAATTGGAATTTTTGTGTAAAGAGAGACGACATTGTAGTTGATTAATAAATCATCATCCTCCATTTAAAACAACTATGGAGGAAGAAAACTTCCATAAGGTTACTACACCCTAGGAAGAAAACTTCCATTTAAACCAACTATGGAGGAAGGAAGAGGTTAATTCGTCGAATGTGAGGATTCTTAGTCCATAGTTAGGAAAATATCTAGTTATTTATATATATATAATATATGTAAGACATAAAGAGAAAATAATAATAATAATTAACGTTGTTATTATCCTATTATAATAAGTACATAAAACGTTCCATTCAAATTATTATACCAAGTAAAAACAAAAGCATGCTATTAAATACAAGTCATGCAGAAATAGGAGTGGTATAATATCAAACTCTAGGGCTCGAGGCCTTTCAACAAATTCATAAATTAACAATATTTATCAAGAAACAGTAAATAGATTCCTACATCTTCCACAAATTATAAACCAGTCGACAGTTAAAACCATAACTACCTCATGTTATAAAAATAAAAATACAGGACATAATCGACTCTTTAACGGCAAGTTGGAGGATGGTCACTACAAAAAACCTATCCATATGAATAGAAAAAGCAGACTTGTAAACAAAGAAGGATGCTTAGGACTCAATCAAGGCAGGAGTAAGGAAAAATTTTATTCTTCTCAATGAGAGAAAACGAAACATTAGAGGAAATTTGAGGTCTAAAATGGGCCTCCTAAGGAAAATAATAAAATAATAATTAAAATAATGAAATAATATTTATTAATTTTGCAGGAAGAAATAAAAAAACTACTTTTTTTGTTCGTATTTTCAACATATCTCCATGTGTTTTTACTCAAATTTCGAGCGAGAGAACTTGTTGGATGCGGAACTAAATTCCGCATCCAACGAGTACCCACACTGCATAATTTTGGCGGACCCCGCCGCCCCAAAAACATGAAATACCTGGAAAAAAGACGTGATGGTTCCGCATCCAACGAGTACCCACACTGCATACTTTTGGCGGGCCCCGCCGCCCCAAAAACATGAAATACCTGGAAAAAAGACATGATGATGATGATGACGTCTTTTTTCTAGGTATTTCATGTTTTTGGGGGTGGCGAGGTCCGCCAAAAGTATGCAGTGTGGGTACTCGTTGGATGCGGAACCATCACGTCGGTTTTCCAGGTATTTCATGTTTTTGGGGCGGCATGGTCCGCCAAAAGTATGCAGTGTGGGTACTCGTTGGATGCAGAATTTAGTTATGCATCCAATGAGTTCTCCCGCTCAAAATTTGAGTAAAAACACAGGGAGATATGTTGAAAATATGAACAAAAAAATAGTTTTTTATGACAAATATCTCAAGTCAACCATTACGGTTGACTCGTTTTATTGAAATTCTATTGGTTCTTGAATTCCAACTCATAAAAAATTATGGTTGGATTGTTTTCTTATAAGGCCCATTTTAGACTCGAAATTTCTTCTAATGTATCAGGTACTTATATTATTTATTGTTTAAAATGTGAATTCAATCTGTATATAAAAATTCAATTATTACTCAAGTCATAGGTAACGAGGCCTCAAAAGAAATGTATCAAGTCTATCAATTGCAAATGAAAAACCAACAACTATAGTATCGTGAACAAAGGAAATCATCACGGGAGTGAAATAACATATGTGTTAGGGTCAAGACGGACGTAGATAGGGTTTGGAACAAACAAACCCTCATTGCATGTAAATTTAAGTACAAAAAATGACAATCGAAAAAAAAACTCTCCAATGAGAGGTCACACCAACCCTTTTCCCTACTGAAATTCCATCTTTAATTAGCCATAGCAAGATTAATACATAGAGAATGTAATGAAGTGATTCCCTCAAGGGATCGGATGATAAACATTAACAGGGATATAATTTTAAATGTTTAAGAATATCAAATAGGGAAAAAGAAATTATATATAAAATATCGGTAAGAAAATAGAAGACACTTAGTACAAAAATTTAGTAATTGCATAATTGGTGATGATCACCAGAACCATGGAGATATATCCAAGAAATCAATATTATACAATACATAATTAGAAATTGTGCAGTCTGGAAACAACCCTAAGGGCTGCTACATCCTCCAATACTTTAAAACAATGGCCTGAAGGCTGTTGAAGGATACTTACTATAAAACCCTCATAAAAAAGGACAATTAAGAGAAAGAACTCTCACCATGAAAATTCAAGGAACAGTAGCATAAGACATGACATAGAACCTCCCCACGAAACGTCAAGAATCAACCTATTAAACTCAAAGAGAGCCCAAACTAGGAAAAGGAACATCACTTACCGGGAGGAGCCCTATTGGAAGCACAAATGCACAAGCCAAGGGTTTGAATTTGCTTCAATACCTGTAGAACAACATGACCACAAGTTAATAAATGAGAAAATTCTAACAAGTAAAGGAAAGAATGAGGTGAAAACAGTAAAGGAAGCTCATAAACTAACATAGCTTACCTCTATTTTTGTCAAAGAAAATCTTGTACCAATTCAAACAATGACCGAGCTCTTCAATGAGTAGAAACAAAATAAAAACATAAGAATTGTATATTTGTACCATATTAGAGGAAAAGTATACCCGAATAGATTGGCCATAGCTAGGGTTTGTTCAAAAGGGAGCTGAGACGAGTAGAGCCCTCTCTAGCTCGAAAGAAGAGTAACAATGAATGAGGAAACCCTAATAGCTCTATTGACATAACACGAGAGCCTTTCCAAGCTAGGCATAAATGCCTTGACAATAAAAACTCATTGCAGTAGGGTGTGGATAAAAACTTTCCTCAATGCATAGTACAATGCCATGATATATTAACCAAGACTTCACATCAAAATAGAAAAAGGACATTACAATGTTCAGAGTCTGAATATCATATGGCTTAAACATTATACTATATCAGTTCACAATGGTGTTGAGAATTGTCCCTTTCAACCTAATGACGGTTAAATTTGTTAACCACAAAACATATAAAATATACAAGTATGAAGGTGCATGTGGCATGAAATGTGTTTTCCCCCCCTTTCTTTGCAAATGGTACTCTAGTTGGAGTAAGTAATGTATCCCCTTATGCCTTTAAATGAAACATTGAGGAAATGAATATTAGAGTAGATTACACATCTATACTTAAAGAGAGTTAAATAATAAATGGACCTTAATCAATGATATGAGAATTAGACAAATAATCAGTAACTCACCTCTAGTATGAATGATTGATATTTGCATGAGGTGCAATTCATTTCAATAAATATAGCCTACATATGTAATGTGGGAAGAAGTTGTAGCCAACGAGCTAAGCAAACAATGCTCTTTATGCCATGTTTGAATCCTCACTTAGTTTAACAAACTGAATGCTAGCTAAACCAAAGCTCTACCAAAAAAATTATGTGTACAACAACAAATGGTCGTGGAGATTTAGTCATAATACATGACTAGTGCTGCATTAATGATAAGCAGTTTGGAATGAAAAACAATGATCTAGTAACTAACTTACTATTAGTTTTAAACAATTTTTGTACTTAAAAAAAATTGTTTGGTATTTGGGGACATTTAAATCGGTATCGGAGTTGAGTTTCAACACTCAGAGGCCTATGGGATTACTACAAGAAAAAGAAAAAAAAAAGATGAGAAAGTTAAACTAACAAAATTAATTGTTTTTGCACATCATATAAAGAAAAACATAAGACATATGACAATTCCTCAACAAACGCAACCAAATTTTCCAAATAATCTTGAAAACCATAATTTTGTGTCATCTCAGTTATTTAAATTAACTAACAACACAGCTAGGAATAGAGTAGAATTTGAAAGGTCTTGAGAGGCATTAACTCGACAAGAGGAATTACTGATCAAATAAGAAACCTGAGGCAACAGCAGAATAGAAGATCCATCAACATGAGTAATAATCAGGTTTCTAGTAAAAAAGGACATATTGATTCTCATCAACCACAAGAAGAGGAAATACGTGTTGAATACAACAGTGATCAAAGAAACCCAACACTTTCTGAATTAATGAAAAATGTAGAAAGCTTAAGAGTTGAATTACAAAGTTGCAAGGATGATAACTACAAAGATAGAAAAGAACAACAAGAGATGAATGGTATAATATTACAAACATTATCTGAGATAAAACACAATCAACAAATTGCTCATAGTTCAAGTAAATTGGGAAAAGGGCCTAATTATGAAGAAGCTAGAAACCAAAAATTTAAAGAGGAGCCAAACTCTACATCATATTCTAGCTCGTCGATAGAAAAGAGGAATTAAACCAATGATGATACATCTGATTCATCATCATCTTCCCCTAGTAGGAAAAGACATAAGAAGAATGATTTACAAGGAGAATTCAAGAAAAATAGAGCCCCTATTTTTGAAGGAGAACTAGACTCTGGTGAGAACACTGAGGAATGGCTATTGGGGATGATTAAGTATTTTAAAGTGCATGGTTATCCTAGTAAAATAAAAGCACGATTGGCCATTTACCATTTAAACAGAAAGGCTGCAAGATGGTGGCGGGACTTAAAGCTTACTAAGAATCTGAAAGAATGAAAGGTTTCATGGAAAAGTTTTAAAAATATTTTTTGGGATAAGTATATGTCTAAATGATTTTTTGATAAAAAGATAAAGGAATTTCATGAGATTAAAATGGGGTATATGACAATGGATGGTTTAATTAACAGATATTTGGAATTACTGCATTATGTCCCATACATTAGAGATGAAAAAGTTAAAATACATCAATTTCTAAATTGCCTTCCACCCTATTTTCGAGATAAAATTGAGTTCGATGCACCAAAAACTTTTGATGAAGCTTTGTTTAAAGATAGAATTTTCTGTGAACATAAACAACATAGGACAAAAAACTTGAAAAAGAGTAAAGAATAGCGAAAAAGGAAATAAGAAAATAGAAGGAAAGGGTTTAGGCCCCTACCTTATCAAAGAAAAATTGGACCAACTAGCTACTTTGATAATAAATCTGCACCTACCACTCTAAAGTGTTGGGGATGTTAAGGCCTGCATCTTTTTAGATATTTTCCACAAAAGGGACAAAGAATTGTAACAATCTATAGGAGTATGTAATGATTGAAGAAATTACAAGAACACCAAGAATTTGCACATCCTTGGAAGGGTGAGAAGCAGATCATCAATCTACAATGGTTGAAATAAAAGGTAATATCCTTACACAACCAGTCTCTATTTTAATATATCTAGGGGCTTTTCATAGCTATGTTTCTCCAATAATTATGGATGTATGTAAATTAAAAACAACCAAATATAAAATACCATGGCTGGTACAGTTGGAAACTGGTGCAAAATGAAAGATTTTAGAAATTGTTGAACATTGTCAAGTGGATTTAAATGGCTTAAAGGCAAGTGCAGATTTGAATATATTTCCTTTAGGAACCTATGACATTCTAATTGGTATGGATTGGCTAGAAAATCATCATGTAATGCTTGACTATTTAAATAAAAAATTTACATGTAAAGGTGATCAAGGAAACCAGAAGATTGTACAAGGAATTCCTATGAAAATATCAATAAGACAGATCTACGCCTTGCAAGCTAAGAAGAGTGTTAGAAAAAGATGTAAAATTCATGTAGCTAACATTCAGGTCTAATATGCAGAAACTAAACAAGAAATAGAATATTTTCCTCTTTTAAATGAATTTAGAGATATTTTTCCTAAAGAATTGCCAAGACTGCCACCCAAGAGGGAACTAGATTTTTCCATAGAACTTGTAACGGGGGTAGTGCTAGTATCTAAATCCCCTTAACGCACGAGTCCACCTAAATTAGTTGAATTAAAACTACAGCTTAAAAAATTGATCGAAAAAGGGTACATAAGACCCGATGTGTTCCCTTGGGGAGCACCGATTTTGTTTGTAAAAGAGAAAGATGGTACGATGTGCATGTGTATCGATTACCGATAGTTAAACAAGTTAACAATCAAAAACAAGTATCCCCTCCCCATGATAGATCATCTATTTGATCAAGTAAAGGGATCCAAGATTTGTTTCTAAGATTGACTTGAGGTATGGGTACAATCAAGTAAGAATCTGTGAGGAAGATATAAGTAAAATGGATTTTAAAACCAGATATGGCCACTAAGAGTTTGTAGTGATGCCATTTGGTTTAACTAATGCAACCACAACATTCATGTGCATGATGAACAACATTTTTAGTAAATACTTGGACAAATTCGTGATAGTTTTTATCGATGACATACTTATATATTCAAAAAGTAAAGAAGAGAACGATGAACACCAAAAAATTGTTTTACAAGTATTACGTGAACAGCAGCTTTATGCTATGTTCAGTAAATGTGATTTTACAAATACCAAATACAATACTTGGGCCACATAATCTCAGAGAAGGGAATTGCGGTATATCCAGAAAATATTAAGGCAGTTGTAGAATGGCACACTCCAACAAACGTATCATAAATTTGATCCTTCATGGGATTAGCAGGGTACTACCGTAAATTTATTGAATTTTTTTCTAAAATTGCCTATCCTATAACTTCCTTGCAGAAAAAGAATTCAAAATTTGTCTGGACAGAAAAATGTGAAAATAGTTTTCATCGATTAAAATAGTTATTGACAACATCTCCTATTTTAAGAATAGCGGATCCAGATAGGGAATTTACAGTTTGTATTGATGCATGTAAGGAAGGACTTGATTGGGTTATCATGCAGGAAGGACATGTTATTTCCTATGAATCTCGAAAACTTAAAGATCATGAAAGAAACTATGTTGAACATGATCTAGAATTAGCTGCCATAATCCATGCACTGAAAATGTGGCGAAATTACTCAATGGGGAGAAAGTTTACACTTAAAATTGATAACTTGTGATTGAAATATATCTTTGAGCAATCAAATATGAATGTTAGACAAGCTAGATGGCTGGCCTTTTTGAGCGAATACAAATTTGAAATCAGACATATTAAAGGAAAGGAAAACAAGGTTCTTGATGGCTTAAGTCAAAAAATATATGTACTTTATGAAGTAATAGCTAGTCAGGTACAATCTGATTTGCATGACAGAATTAGGACAACAATGAAAAATGATGGATTTTATACTGAAATCAGCAAGAAGATCCAAGAAATAAATTGGGACAACTACAGGAAAATTATAACCTTGATAAAATAGATTTAATGTGGTACAAAAATAAAATGTATGTACCTGAAACAACAAAAATATGAACTGAAATATTAGAAGAATTTCACAAACCCCCATATTCAGGACACCCAGGCTATCAAAAGATGATATTTGTGGTAAACAAATTTTTTTTTCCTAAGTTAAGAGCAAATATAGCCCTTTTTTATTGCAAAATCTCAAGAATGTCAATTGATCAAGACTGAACACCAGCATCCAGATAATCTATTTCATCCCTACCCATTTTGGAATGGAAATGAGAGGTGATAAACATGGACTGTATCACCGATTTTCCTAAGAGTAAGAAGCAGAATGATGCTATACTAGTGGTTGTAGATAAACTCTCTAAAGCATCACA
The DNA here is from genome assembly GCA_027924585.1 of Larix kaempferi. Lineage (NCBI taxonomy): Eukaryota > Viridiplantae > Streptophyta > Pinopsida > Pinales > Pinaceae > Larix > Larix kaempferi. Next base: position 135,316 of record BSBM01001355.1, on the reverse strand, counting down.
TTTTATTCCTATAAATTCAACTTACAAGGCAATACATATCGAAAACATATTCTTATTAGGATTCATGGTATATCGAAAGTTATTATATCTGGTAGGGACACAAAGTTCATAGGGAACTTTTGGAAATCTCTATTTACAAGGATGAACACACAGTTAAATTTCAATACGGCATATCACCCACAAACAGATGGGAAAACTAAGCGCACAAATCAGATTTTGGAACACATGCTTTGGATGTATGTCATGCATAACCCGACACACTTAGAAGATTGCATACACTTAGCTGAATTTGCTTATAACAATGGTTACCAAACATCAACTAAAATGGTACCTTTTGAAGTATCATATGGCAGGAAAAGCATAACACCTCTGACTTGGATAGTCAAGTGTATAGACTGATGTTGGGACCAGAGCTGTTAAAATATATTGAGTAGATTGTTAATAAAGTACAACAACATTTGAAAGAGGCACGAGATAGGAAAAAGAGTTATGCGGATAGAAACAAATGGGATAAAGAGTATAAGGTTGGGGAGTAGGTTTATTTAAAAGTGAAAGCAAATAAAATTTCTCTAATTTTTGTAACATGAAAGAAGTTGGCTCCTAGATATTGTGGTCCCTTCAAAATTTTGGTAAGAAAAATCCTTGTTTCCTACAAACTTGCTCTACCATCTCATCTTAAAATGCATAATGTTTTTCATGTGTCTTTACTTAAAAAGTATGCTTACTATCCTAAACATGTTGTGGATTGGAATCTGTTGTAGGTGGAACAGAAGGGGAATTCATGGCAGAACCACTTCACAATTGGACCAAAGGAAAATTCAGCTCCGGAAGAAGACTATAACCCAGCTAAAAATACAATGGCAACATTACAGCCATGAGGAGGCAACATGGGAAAGGGAAGAAGTCATGAAAGAGACATGCCCCCTTTTATTTCAGAACTCACATTAGAAAATGTTAACACCAAGACAGTGTTATTTTAAGGGGGGTGGGATGTCATATACCAGGTTTTGACACCCCTTGAAAGTATGTAAAGACTTAAGTGTTTATGTTTTATTAAGATTGATGTTGAGGTAGAAGGCTCTGGAGCATCAAATACATTTGATACACTTGATGTTGAGCTTGGAGGCTCTGGAGCATCAAGCATGTGAACTTAAATGTTTTTGTTTGGATTTGATGTTGCTACTTGTCATCTGCAACTACCTGAACTTCTCCCCCTTTGACATCAATGTCAAAGAAAACACGACAATACAGCTCCCCCTATCAAGTTAAACTCAAAACAAAACTAGGGAAATTAAATGACAATGCTCTCAAAATTACATCAAATATGCAAGAGACATAAACTCCCCCTACCAAAGTGAACATGTTAGTTGGAAGAAGATATGACACCCAACTTCTGGCGTAGATACTCAAACTGGATTTTGGATAAGGGTTTAGTAAAATATCAGCAATATGTTCTTTAGAAGGAATGAAATGCAATTGGACAACTCTGTTTGTAACCTGCTCCCTTAAGAAATGATACTTGATTGGAATGTGTTTAGTCTTGGAATGAAGGACAGGGTTCTTGGAGGCACTAATGTCACTTGTGTTATCACAATGAAGAGGAATAGATTCATCATATGTTACCTTTACATCTGCAAGAGTTTGAATCATCCATAGTACCTGTGTACAACATGTAGCAGCAGCAATGTATTCATTTTCTGTGGTAGACAAAGATATAGATCCTTGCTTCTTACTTAGCCATGCTACTAGTGAATCACCTAAGAAGAATGCACCTCCACTTGTGCTCTTTATCTCATCCAAACAATTTTCCCAGACAGCATATGAATATGCAGTTAACTGAAAATTCTAATTTCTAGGATACCAGAGACCATAAGTCATTGTGCCCTTCAAATATTTGAATATCCTCTTGACATCTACCAAATGACTTTGCTTAGGAGAAGCCTGAAAATCTACCTACCATACCAACAACTTGCATTATATCAGGACGAGATGTTGTGATGTACAATAGGATGCCTATCATTGACTGATATGTTCTTTGATCAACATCTAGTGAGCCATCATCCTTGCTGAGCTTGCATCCAACAACCATGGGTGTGCTGATAGGTGAAGAATATTCCATATGAAATCTCTTCAGCATTTCCTTCAAATACTTCTCTTGGGAGAGAAATAGACCCGCAGAACTCTGAGTAATTTGAAGACCAAGGAAGAATGATAGTTATCCTATCGTTGACAACTCAAATTTAGATTTCATGGCATTAGCAAACCATTGAATAGAGGAATCATTAATACTTCCAAAAATAATGTCATCCACATAAACCAAAACAACTAATAAATCATCACCTTCAGATTTGATGTACAAGTTACTGTAAACAATACCTTTCTTGAACCCTTTGTCTTGTATATACTTATCCAATCTATAATACCAGGATCGTGGTGCTTGTTTCAGTCCGTATAATGCCTTCTTCATCTTGCAAACATAGTCAGGATTGTCTGTAAGTTGGAATCCTTCAAGTTGCTCCATATAGACTTCTTCTTCTAGATCTCCATTAAGAAATGTTGACTTAATATCCATCTAATAAAATTTGAATTTCTTGTGGCTAGAATAGGAAAGAAACATTCTGATGGCTTCCAATCTTGCCACTGGTGCAAAGATTTCATCAAAATCATGACCCTCAACTTGTGCATACCCTTTACATACCAATCCGGCTTTGATCCTCACAACCTGTCCTTGTTCATTCATCTTATTTTTAAAAACCCATTTAGAACCTATTACATTCTTATCAGCAGTTCTAGGAACAAGTTCCCAAGTATTATTCTTCTCAATTTGTTCAAGCTCTTCATTCATGGCTCTAATCCAATCTTCATCTTTACTAGCTTCATAAAAGTTCTTGGGTTCAATCATAGATAGAAAAGCAATCTGATATTGCTCTGAAGTTTTAATTAAATTCCTTCTTGTCTGAACTCCTTTATTCTTGTCACCAATTATCTGATTTTCAGGAGGGTTCTTTTGAATCATTTTGGAAGGTGTTTTTGTTTCTGTTTGTTGTTTTGAATCTTCCTGAATGTTTGCATGCTCATCATCTGAATCTGAATTTTATTTTTCTGATTCGTGGACCTGTTCTTCTTCAATTTCAACTGTATTCTTTGTATCTAGTTCAACACTGCTTATCTGATCATTTTTAACAGAGATTCCTTCATTAATTTTAATGTCAATACAATCAACTAATTTATGCAGTCTCTTATTATAGCATCTATATCCTTTGTTGTTTGTTGCATATCCCAAAAAGGTACCTTCATTAGCTCGGTCATCATATTTTCCAAGATGTTCATCATTGTTTTGAATATAGCATTTACTTCCAAATATTTTGAAATGCTTAATAGAAGCAGGTCTTCCAAAACACAGTTCATACGGGGTATTATCACTATTTGGTATTAGGTGAGCTTTGTTAAGAATATGGACAGTTGTGTGAATTGCTTCTACCCAATATGTTTGAGAAATATTTCTTTCATTCATCATTGATCTTGCCATTTGCTGCACTAATCTATTCTATCTTTCCACTACTCCATTTTGTTGTGGAGTACCTGGAATGGTATATTCCCTTTTTATTCCTTGATGTTCACAAAATTATTTAAAGTCTCCTGATCTAAACTCTCCTCATCTATCAGACCTTGTTTCCTTAAGTCTTTTTCCTGCCTGATTCTCAGTCAGAGCCTTGAAAACTTTCAAATTTTCAAATGCTTCATATTTTTCCTTCAAAAAATCCACCCATGCGAGTCTAGAGTAATCATCAATGACTAGCATAAAATATTTTTCTCTTCATGTGCCTTCCTTTCTTAATGGGCCACACAAATATATATGCATTAATTGAAGAGGTTTATATGTTGATGTAAAACTTTTTTATTTAAACTGAGTGCGGGTCAGCTTTCCCAATTGACATGGTTTACAAACAGAATCATATGGATTTGATATCTTTGGAATATCTTTTACTGCCCTATTGTTGATAAGTTTGATTATGGAATCAAAATTCAAATGTCTAAGTCTCCTATGCCACAGCCAACTCTCATCATACTTTCTTACATGACATTCTTCATTTTCTTCATTCAAAACATAGACCTTATTTTCCGTCCTTATGCCTTTTGCAATCAATTGTCCCGAGGGTACAGATTTTATCTTGCAACCTTTAGAAGTAAAGACAACTTCACATCCTATGTCGCAGACCTGACTGACACTAAGAAGATTATGTTTCAAACCATCTACAAACAACATGTCTTGGTATTTTCCTTTTCCATTACTCAAACTTACCATCCCTTTTCCTTTGATTTTCCCTGGAGCATCATTTCCAAAAGTCGCATTTCCTTATTTACTTTCATTTAGAGACAGAAATTTATTTTTATCACCAGTCATATGTTTAGAACAACCATTGTCAATATACCAGGGGTCATTTTTCCTTTGAGCATAAAGTACGAATCCATACTTGTTACTTTCTTTCTTCTTCCAAACCTTGTCATTTTCAAGTGTACAATTCATTCTCATATTTGTTTTGTAATTCTTTAGATGACAATCTAAATCCTTGTGTCCAAAATTATGACAAACATAACATTCTGGCTCATCGTTTAATAGATCAAAAGGATTGATATGTTTATCATGATTTATTCTTTTAGTTGTGAACTGAGTTGTATGATATTCTTGTTTCCTCACTGACTGTCCAGTTCTATTTTGCAGCAGTTGATTACTTGGCAATCTCAGTTGCATACTTCTAAAATTAATTGCGCAATTTGTTGCTTTGTGACCAAAATTAGAACAACAATAATAGTAGCCATAGAAGAAATTTTGGTACCTGAATGTTGGTAGTCTTCTTGAATTTGATTGCTTCATCTTTTGTTGGATTTGTTCCTGGGAAGAGCTTGATTGGTATTTCTGATCTGAATTCTTGAACCTGGTGCTTAATTCATCTTCATTACCTTTTGTTTGCAGATTATAATCATATTTTGAATGTTTTCTAATTTGAAATTTGATCAACTTGGTTGGTTATTTATTTTCTGACTGGCTACTACTTGAACCTTCTTCATATCCTAGACCATTTTTAATCAATGGGGATCTTTGCTTACTCAGAATGCTATTAAGTTCTCCTGCAGCTTTTATACTCGACGGATTTTGGTGATACAAAGCTTGAAATTTTTCCAATTCTTTTCTAGCTTTCACTACTTCTTCTTCCAATGCTTCACATCTCATTTTCTTCTCTGCTAGTTGGTGTCTTAGAATATCCTCTATTTTCTTTGCTTCTTCTAATTCTACTTTTAACAAAGCAAAATCTTTACTTGGTTCTTTACCATTCTTTTCATATTACATCAGCAATTGTTTTTGTTTCCTCTTCTTCAGTCTGAGTCTGTCAATCTCTTTCAAGGCGTTGATTAGTTCACCTTCCATATCAACTACTTCTTCTTCATGAATCATGTCACTTCCTGTATATTCATCATCAAAGTATTCTAAGGCCATAAGTATAAAATCATTCACTTTATCTTCACAGGATGAATCACTGTCTATCTCTTCTGAAGAATCAACATCAATTACACACAAGATTTTCTTTTTATATTTATTCTCTTTACTATACTTCTTGAATGTATGCTTCTCTTCATCATCAGAAATATGGCCTTTTTTCTTGTGGGGACATTTATATGCAAAATGGCTTATCTTACCATAGTTGAAACATTTAAAGGGCAGCTTGTCTCTATATTTACCTGATCCTTTCTTCAACCTTATTACAAATTTTTCCTCAATCTCGACCATTTCATAATCAATGTTCTTATCTGCTTTAAAGGATGCTTCTCTAGTGGTGGTTTTATCTTTACTAATACTCATTCCATACGCAGTTAGATTTCCTAGGAGTTGGTCAATAGGCAGAGTTTTAAGATCATTTAACTCTTCTATTGCTGAAACTTTAGGATTAAATCTATCAGGCGGAGATCTTAAAATTTTTTGAACTAAAGATGCTTCTTTAATCATTTGACCGAGGCCTTTCATAGGAAATATTTACTAACAGTCTCATCCTCATTCATCTTTAGTTGTTCAAATTTCAACCTATATGTCTGCAGTTTGACATCTTTTACTTTCTCATTCCCTTCATAGTTGTTTACAAGTTTGTCCCACATCTATTTGGCATATTCAAAATGCGTGACTTTTACAAATTCATCTTCTGCAAGACCATTGAGGATAGCATTCATTGTTTTTGCATTAAAAGTAAACTCCATATTATCATCTTTGGTGGCTAGTACAATAGGATTTACATACCCAATTTCAACTACATCCCATACATCAGCACCTAAGGACATTAGATATGTTCTCACTCTAACCTTCCAGAAAGCAAAATTTGTTCCATCAAACAGAGGAGCCTTATTGGTTGAAGTTCATTCATGACTAGTCATGTTTAAGACTATAGACCTACCTTTAAATAAAAGGAACCAACTCTGATACCAATTATTGAGATTATTCGAATAACTGAGAGGGGGGGGTGAATCAGTTATTCTTAAGCTTAAACAACATGAGAAATTGTAAAACTTTATTATTGTTCATAGATCTATAGTCATGATAATGCAGCAAATATAAAATAGAAATGATAATCATCAATCACACACATGATAGAGATAGAGACAGATATTCACGAGGAAACCCATAAAGGGAAAAAACCTCTTCTTCTTAGGATGTCAAGCAAGCTCCAACTTCTTTACATCAGTTTTCTTTGAGAACCTACTCAAACGAGGATGCAACCTCTGTTTACAAGATCCTACTTATAGAGAGCACCAATTATCCTATTTTTCTAGTTCCCACTGGAAGGAAGCACCAACTACCTGAATTCTCCAGCTAAAACAGGATGGAAGCACCCACTTCCTCTTTTACAAGCTTCAACTTGCACATAGAATACTACAATTCTTCCCTAGCACCTCCCTACCACCCTCATATACAAATTTCTACTTGTTAATTACATTACAATGATTCAGATATAGCAATGCTTACCCACTATATATGTGCTCTGTTTTTCTACAGCTCATTTTCTGCCTTAGTTGAGCCTCAGTTCTTCAACATTCATCTCTCTGTCCTTATCTGACCATTCTCACAGTTGTGTGCATTCTTTTCTTCACAAATTCGGGCCACACTTCACTTTTCTTCTGTATTGCTCTCTTATATTAAGATGGTAGCTTCATCTTCTTTACTTTAGCCAACATCCTCTCATTTGATTCTCTTATCACCACATATAAATTCCTCATCAACTGGTTTATATAGACAATGGAAGTATATGCCTTAGTCTCTTCGAATTCCATACCTGCCAACTCAATAACTGACCCAAGAACAAATTTATTGTCTTCATAATTGTGTTAAATTTTGAGCATTAATTCACAATACTCTAGGATCTTCACTGAGAGAATAACATATACAGTATATCAATGCATGACAATCACAATAAGCATGACAAGCATCACAAGAATCAAAAGCATAAGAGACAAGAGACATAGAGTTTCTGTGGGGAAAACCCTAAGGTGAAAAACCCCACAACTTCCTCAGAGATAGAGAGAGCAATGGCTCAACCAAAGTACAACCAAAATACACTGAGATAGTCTCCTAGTAGCAGATGATCCTCCTCCTCACTAGTGCGCCACTTTCTGAGTGAGAGAGATATGACTTTCTGAATGATACAAATAGAGATCACCTGATCTCTATTTATACTAACCTGTTTTCCCAGTGACCTTATGGGGCCGACTTGTCTAGCTAGGTACATCCACATTATAATATATATATTTCAGGGCCGACCCCACACATGGTGGTCTAATAACCCATCGGCAAGTACACACACTTGCGACACTTGTCAATCCACATGACGACACTTCCTTATAGAGGAATAACACATCTCTAATAAGGGTGCAATAAATATATATGAAATACATTCTGAAGTTACATATACATCAACACTCCCTCTTAACTAGGAAGGTATTTCTCGACACAGATCTACTAGACAAGTCTTCTTCTCGGGATCATCGTCATCAATGCATTGTCATCATCATCGTCACTGCTACTGCTATCTCAACCAATCTCTGACTCTACTCGTCATAGGAAGTTCTATAGAGCCAGTCCTTTTTCATACTGGATGTAGGCCCACCACCTACAGGTCTTCGTCATCACTGGCCATACTGTGGAATCCTCAGGACTTATTACGTGCGTCACAAAACCTCGAAAGAGCATCCCAGGCTGTTATTAGCACACGGCTCTACCTATAGGATCTCCTAGGGCCATATTATATGTGACCTCACCACAAAACCTCACAAGAGCATCCCAGGCTGTTACGAGCACACATCTCTACCTATAGGATCTCCCAGGGACAGATTATATGTGGTCACCACAAAACCTCGCAAGAGAATCCCATGCTGTTACGAGCACACAGCTCTACCTATAGGATCGCCCAGGGACAAATTATATGTGATCATGGAAAAACCTCGCAAGAGCATCCCAGGACTTATTACAGGCACACAGCCCAACCTATCGGATCTCCCAGGGACATATTATATGCCATAGGACAAGACCTCGAAAGAGCATCTGCCAAATATCCCAGGGCCAGATTATATGCCATAGGCAAAACCTCGAAAGACTATCTACAGATCTCAAGGCCAAATTATATGTCCTCCCAGAGCAAAACCTCGAAAGAGCATTTTCCATATATCCCAGGGCCAAATTATATGCCATAGGAAAAACCTCGAAAGACTATCTGCAAATCTCCCATGGCCAAATTATAAGCTCATCTGGACAACCTGATCCACGGCCATAGAGTATCAACCTGATACTCACCATACATCATCCTGATGTACACATGATCATCCTGATCATCATCACTGCAACATCCTGCTGCATGTCATCTGGAGCAACATCCTGAAGCTCGTCATCCACGATCATCCTGATCATACAATGCATCTACCTGATGCAAACCAAGTATCTACCTGATACATATCAAATACATGATACATATCACCATACATGATCCACCTGATTATACAATGTATCCACCTGATACATATACAGATACATGGTCCAAGCATCCAACATGATGCATATACAAAATACATACAAATGATCATACTGATCATATCCAGCATCCAACATGATGCGTACATACATATAAATGATCCAACTGGTCATATCCAGCATCCAACATGATGCGTACATACATATAAAAATGATCCAACTAATCAAACAAAGCAGAAACCAGAACATCATCCTAATGCTCATCATCCAGCGCTTACATCCACAGCCATGTGAAGGATCCTCCTTCCAACATGCTTGGAATGGCTTCAGCAAATGTTTCCATCACTTCTTTCTCGAAGTATCATCAATCTGAAGAACACCAAGCCTCTCTCTGAAGTACTCGAACTTCACCCTAGCTAGTGGCTTTGTCAACACATCTGCAATCTGCTCATCCGTCGCAACATACAGGAGCTTCACAGCTCCTCTCTGCACCATATCCCTGATATAGTGATATTTGATCTCTATGTGTTTCGACCTGTCATGAAACACTGGGTTCTCAGACAGCTTCACACAACTCTGGTTATTACATAAGATACCAGTAGCATCCAACGAGAGATCAAATAACTCAGACAGTAGCTTCCATAGCCATACTACCTCACAACTAGCTGAACATGCTACAACATACTCTGCCTCAGCTATACTCAGTGCTACGCGGGACTGCTTCCTGCTAAACCAAGAGATCACACCTGATCCCATACTGAAGCAGCACCCAGATGTGCTCTTCCTATTTGCAGCACTTCCATCCCAATTTGAATCAACATAACCCTGCAGGTTAAACTTTTGATTCGCTTCATACTTGAGCCCATAATCCACTGTACCCTTCAGGTACCTCAGAACATGCTTTACAGCAACCAGATGAACACTCCTCGGATCTGTCAGGAACTAACTCAATGTGTTCACCGCAAAGCAAATATCTGGTCTCGTGTTCGTCAGGTACATCAAGGACCCAATCATCTGACGATACATAGAGACATCAACCGGCTCAGATGAAGCATCACATAGAAGCTTTAGATTCGATGCCATAGGTGTGGCCATGGCCTTGCAATCCATCATCCCGAATCTCTTTAGGATCTCTACTATGTACTTCCCTTGACCAAGGAAGATCCCACCTACACTCTGCCACACCTCCATACCTAGTAAATAATGCATCATTACCAAATCTTTCGTATCGAACTCGACAGCAAGCTTCCTCTTCGTATCTGCAATCAAACTGTCATCTCTTGTTACAAATAAGTCATCCACATACAGGAGTAGAATCACAGGATTCCCTTCCTCAACCTTGTAATAAAGGTTGGAATCCGCTTTACTCTTGGTAAAGCCCAAACTAGATAGGAAACCGTCCATCCTACCATACCAAGTTCTGGGAGCTTCTTTTAAGCCATACAAGGCTTTCTACAATCTGCACACATATGACTCCCCGAGTGGCTGCTCCACATATACTTCCTCTTCAACTACACCATTCAAGAAAGCAGTCTTGAAATCCATCTGGTGTATCTTCTATTTCATCACTTTTATATTTCTCTATGCTGCCATCTGCAGCATGCTTGATCTGATAGTTCCATATGGAAGTCATAACAAAACTTCCCTTCAGGTCTTGGGACTACATCCCAAACATCATTCTTCATGATCGACGGATCATGGCATTCTTCCCGTATCCTAGGAACTTCAATATCTTCAATAGATAATTTTGTTGCTTGAACAAATGTTGTAGTCCTTCTTTTGTAGGTGAAGGTATACGGTCTTTCCTACAAAACAAGTTAAATTGCATGATTAGAAACATCTCATAATTTTCAGACAAATTCTTACACATAAAGAAATATGTCATACAGTCATGCAATTATCTTAGCCAATGCTTCAATACAACATTTATCCATGTTCCATAACTTTCTAGATGCCTTCCAGTCTCTACCAGAACATTGTTAAGAGTTTTCACTACTCCCAACATGTCAGCAAAGAGGTTTCATTCTAGATAAGTAGCAATGGAATGTTGTACAGTGCCATAGGCCACTTACCCAACACATGCATATTAGTAGTATACTGTTCATTAATGCAATCATTCTAATATGCACAATACATATCCTAAGTCTAGGAACATGAGCATATACATCATTGAACAATTTTATTTAAGCAAACAAATATGCAAGAAATGATAATTAAAATACTTATCTTTGTTTGTTTGTTGGGTGGACTCCCTCTGAGTCTTTGCTTCCTTGCAGGAGCTGCTGGAGTCCTTCTACACCTTTCTATTGTGGAATGTAGAGAGATGGAAAACTCCCTCTGAATATATGCACCCTTGCAGAAACCACTGGAGTGTGCTCCCTCTTGATCTTTGCTTCCTGGATTACCTGTTCTTGAACTCATATTTATCCTTGGTCCCTATGCATGCTTATAGTATCATGATTGTGTTATCCTTGTGATCTCATACAAAATCATACATTCATTAGTATACTATTAAAACACAATAATCTCAAGCATGTATAGTCATGATCATTTCAAACAGAAATAATAAGCATTAGCATTCAAGGTTTATATAGGACTCTTATGTTTAGTCATATCATAAGAAACATAACATGTCTAAACCTGTAATTACTCAAACCTATGACTCTTCTGGTTAGTCATATCATTAATTAAGGTAAGACACATAATATGCATATACCCATGATTATTCAAACTTATGACTTTATGAACAATCATCATCAATCATGCCATGCATACTTATATGATAGATCCTATGATATAAGAAACACATACCTGGTCACCATATTTGCTAGTTATGTCTAGCAATGTGTTCTTGTTCTCTTCAATGACCTGCATAACTCATTAGTTAACTTTTGAAAAAGCAAATTCTACATACCTCTATGTGATCCATGACTATGGATGAATCTTTGTCTTTATGTCACCATGGCATGTTCAGGTTGTCCCTTCAATTTATACAATCCTCCCTCTTGCTCTCCAATCACTACTGCATCATCTATGGTCTTTCCCTTTGGCCACATTAGGACTTGGCCATCCACAAATGCAACCCTCATACATTTTGCACCAATGCAGAGATGGAGAGTAAGTTCTTCTTGAGCCCAGGTACATAAAGGACTTCTTTCATCTTCAAAGATTTTCCAAAATCTAGGTTGTAGGAGGCTTCACGACTTCCTTTGATTGGGTATTGATAATCATCCCCAAGTTTCACCTTATGGGGTGATTCATGTTTAGATAGATTCACAAAAGATTCCTTAAACCCAGTCATGTGTTTGGAAGCCCCACTATCAATCAACCAATCATTACAACCATGGGAGATAGTACCTGTGAGAGCAGAGATTAGAACATACTCTTCTTCACTTAATGAGTCATCATCACTTTCTGCCCTAGCCTTCTTCTTTGGAGGTTCATCATCCTCGGCAGCATGAGCATAGAACTTTCTTTTGCTGCCCTTCTTCTTCTTGCTGAAGTTGTTGTTATTATCCCTTTTGTTCTTGGGACAATCTGAAGCAAAGTGACCCTTCTCATTGCATGTGAAGCATCTTAGATCCTTCTTATTCTTTTGATAGGATCTTTTGTAGCGAGAGTGCTCCTTCTTGGGCTTGCTTCTTTTGGTGTGAGTTGTGAGAGCTTGATCTTCACCTCCCATATTTTCCTCACGAGCTACAAGTCTATCTTCTTCTTGAGAGCATTCCTCCCATAGTTTACTGAAAGAGATCAATTTCTTTCTTGCGCAGATTCCTTGAATAAAGGAGTCCCATGACCTAGGTAGGCCATTCAGAGTGGTCATAACAACTTCACCATTGTCCACTACTTCATCCACAGCTTCAAGTTGCTCCTTGATCTGAGAGACCTTGGAGAAGTAAGATTGAATGGTTTCTCCATTCAACATCTTGACCCCTTTCAATTGATTCTGCAGAGTCATCTTCCGATTTATGTTCTTCCCTTCAAATAGCTTGGTCAAAGAGTCAAACATCTCCTTGGGTGTCTTTAGAGAAGACACATGGGGTATGAGATGGTCTTTGATAGAATCAGCAATGATTCTCTTTGCCTTGACCAAGTTCTTCTTATGAAATACCTTGGCCTCTTCATCCTCTGGGATAGGGATGTCTTCTTTTATATATGAGTCCAACTCATTCTCTTCCAGGATTAACCTAATCCTATACTTCCAAGCTCGAAAGTTGTCAGCCCCTTCAAGCTTATCCTCAAGCTTGGTGTGGTGAGACATCTTAAAGAGTACTTCAAATGGAAATAGAAAAGATTTAGGTCTTACCACTTGAAATGCTAAAAACTGGATTTGGTCCCAGATTAGGGTTTGTCGAAAAAACCCTAAAAATTCAAAATGTGAATTTCAATTTTCTGAAAGGATAGAAAGATGTGCTTTGATGAGCTGATTAGCCTGGTGCATTCAGAATTTGATATCAGCAAAGTTTTACCCTTCAGATTTGCCTTTTTGTCCTCCCGGGTTCACTAGGGAGAGCCCTGAATTAGGGTTTGAGTTTCCCGGAGATCTACCCAGCCAAAAATATCGATCCAAAGCTCTAAACTTCGATTGTGGCAAGGAGCTTTCAGCTATGTCTTCAGATTTCAGAAATTCCTATTTTTGTGGAAACCCTAATTTTTAGGGCCAAATCTGAAGATGCTCAAAATTGAATTCTGATTGGACAGATAGATGCGCCTTGATGAGTAGAGTCAATCTACTATACTGCTTTTCCAAAATATGTGGAGAGAAACCCAATAAACAAGAAACTCAAGTTTCTGTCACTGCAAAATGTCTTCTTCTCAGGTTAGCTCTGATACCATGTTAAATTTTGAGCATTAATTCACAATACTCTAGGATCTTCACTGAGAGAATAACATATACATTATATCAATGCATGACAATCACAATAAGCATCACAAGCATCACAAGAATCAAAAGCATAAGAGACAAGAGACACAGAATTTCCGTGGGGAAAACCCTAAGGTGAAAAACCCCACAACTTCCTCAGAGATAGAGAGAGCAATGGCTCAACCAAAGTACAACCAAAATACACTGAGATAGTCTCCTAGTAGTAGATGATCCTCCTCCTCACTAGTGTGCCACTTTCTGAGTGAGAGAGATATGACTTTCTGAATGATCTAAATAGAGATCACCTGATCTCTATTTATACTAACCTGTTTTCCCAGTGACCTTATGGGGCCGACTTGTCTAGCTAGGTACATCCACATTATAATATATATATTTCAGGGCTAACCCCACACATGGTGGTCTAATAACCCATCGGCAAGTACACACACTTGCGACACTTGTCAATCCACATGACGACACTTCCTTATAGAGGAATAACACATCTCTAATAAGGGTACAATAAATATATATGAAATACATAGATGAAATACATTCTGAAGTTACATATACATCAACAAACTGTCGGGAGCTCAATCAGCACTTGATGTAACTATAATGGTAACATCATCATATATGGAATCAATATTTCCTTCTGCCTTCATAAAACGCGGGACATTTAAAACCTACAGCACTAACACTTACACAGGCTTATATGCGTTTTCTGCCACTTAATCTTTACCAAAAAAAAATCTTTTGGTATCCAATAAGACCTTCGACACATTTGGCGCTTTCTCCATGTTGCCAGACCTCTTTTTATTTTATCGGTTTGTAGACCATATGAGGCTTCTTAAAATTCCTGCAAGTGGCTCTTAATGATGCCCGCGGGAGCCTTATAATTAGCCCTCATATGCCCGCAAGGCCTCATTTATGCCCGCAAGTTGTCTTGAATTATGCCTGCAGTGGCCTCTCCATATGCCTGCAATGGGCCTTCAACTGATGCCCGCAAGGTCTCATGTAATGCCCGCATGAGGTCTTAGACATGTCCGCAGTGGGTTATCTGTGATGCCCGCAGTGGGTTATCATATCAGATTATTTCCTTTTATTTTCCTAAGAAACAAGAAAAAATAGTCTTGTCAATATTTTGTTATAATTACCTAGATTCCTTTATGTAAGTAAGAGATCTTTGTTTGAATTTATATAAATTGACATTATTATAAGAAGAGACAAATAACAATTGAAATTTTATTTATTATATTATTTTCTTTTCAAATATAGTTACTTTTGTAAAATTACATCTTATTAAACTAGAAGCTATTTATTATTTAATCCCAAATAAAATATTTTAACATAATTAATAAGGTTACTATACCCTAGGAATAAAACTTCCATTTAAACCAACTATGGAGGGAATAAAACTTCCATTTAAACCAACTATGGAGGAAGGAACACTCTAGTTCCTCGAATGCGAGGATTCTTAGTCCATAGTTAGGAAAAGATCTAGTTATTATTTATATATATAATATATGTAAGGCATAAAGAGAAAATAATAATAGTTTAACATTGTTTTTATCATGTTATAAGAAGTACATAAAACTTTGCATTCAAATTAATATACCAAGTAAAAACAAAAGCATGCTATTAAAGACAAGTCATGCAAAAATATGAGTGGTATATAATATCAAACTCTAGGGCTCGAGTCCTTTCCACAAATTCATAAATTAACAATATTTATCAAGAAATAGTAAATAGATTCTTATATTTTCCACAAATTAGAACATAATTAATAAGGTTACTATACCCTAGCAAAAAAACTTCCATTTAAACCAACTATGGAGGGAATAAAACTTCCATTTAAACCAACTATGGAGGAAGGAACACTCTAGTTCCTCGAATGCGAGGATTCTTAGTCCATAGTTAGGAAAAGATCTAGTTATTATTTATATATATAATATATGTAAGGCATAAAGAGAAAATAATAATAGTTTAACATTGTTTTTATCATGTTATAAGAAGTACATAAAACTTTGCATTCAAATTAATATACCAAGTAAAAACAAAAGCATGCTATTAAAGACAAGTCATGCAAAAATATGAGTGGTATATAATATCAAACTCTAGGGCTCGAGTCCTTTCCACAAATTCATAAATTAACAATATTTATCAAGAAATAGTAAATAGATTCTTATATTTTCCACAAATTAGAACATAATTAATAAGGTTACTATACCCTAGCAAAAAAACTTCCATTTAAACCAACTATGGAGGGAATAAAACTTCCATTTAAACCAACTATGGAGGAAGGAACACTCCAGTTCCTCGAAAGCGAGGATTCTTAGTCCATAGTTAGGAAAAGATCTAGTTATTATTTATATATATAATATATGTAAGGCATAAAGAGAAAATAATAATAGTTTAACATTGTTTTTATCTTGTTATAAGAAGTACATAAAACTTTGCATTCAAATTAATATACCAAGTAAAAACAAAAGCATGCTATTAAAGACAAGTCATGCAAAAATATGAGTGGTATATAATATCAAACTCTAGGGCTCGAGTCCTTTCCACAAATTCATAAATTAACAATATTTATCAAGAAATAGTAAATAGATTCTTATATTTTCCACAAATTATAAACCAAATAGTAAATAGATTCTTATATTTTCCACAAATTATAAACCCTTCGACAGTTAAAACCATAACTACCTCACATTATAAAAATAAAAATACAAGACATAATCGACTCTTTAACGGCAATTTGGAGGATGGTCATTGCAAACCATAGTAGCATAATTCGGCTGTATTGGCATTTTTGGTATGGAAATTCGGAGTAATTCGAATTCGTCGAATATTCGGTATAGTTATGATACGAATATAGATTCTTACTAATGAAAAATTAAAATTTAAAACCAAATTTTAATTATTTAATAACTATAAAATATAAATAATATTCAATTTATTATATACATTTAATGTATATAATGTTTTTTAATGTATATTTATGCTAATTTGGTTTATATATTTGATTAAAAGTATTATATATAAGAAGTCTACTTCCGTATTTTATCAGTATTAGATTTTTTTATTACGTATTTTTTTCCGTATTGAATCGTATTTGTATCCGTATTCTTATTCGAATTATGATACTATGTTGCAAACAACTTATCCATATGAATAGAACAAGCAGACTCGTAAATAGATAAGGGCACTTAATAGGACTCAATTAAGGCAGAATTAAGTCAAAAAAAAATCTTCTTAATGAGAGAAAACGAAAGATAGGGTACTTATACTATTTACTGTTTAAACTGTGAATTCTATATGTATATAAAAATTCAACTATTACCCAAGGCATAGGTAACAAGGTCAAGACTTAAAAGAAATGTATCCAATCTATCAATTGCAAATGAACAACCAACAACTACAGTATCATGAACTGAGTAAATTATCACGACAGTGAAATAAAATTTGCACTAGGGTCAAGATGGAAGTAGATAAGGTTTGGAAAAAACAAAGCTTCGTTGCATGTAAAAGTAAGTACAAAGAATGACGGTTGAAACACAAACTCTCCAATGAGAGGTTGAATCAACCCTTTTCCCTACTGAAATTCCAACTTTAATTAGCCATAGCAAAATTAAATACACAGAGAAGGTAATGAAGCGAGTCCCTCAAGGGATTAACTGATAAACATTGACAGGGCTAGAATTTTATTTTTTAGGAATATCAAATAGGGAAAAATCATTTATATATAAAATCTGGGTGAGAAAATACAAGACACTTAGTACAAAATTTTAGTTATTTCATAAATGGTGATGAGCACCAGAACCATGGCTATATAACCAAGCAATCAATAGTATACATTACATAATTAGAAACTGTGTATTCTAGACACAAACCTAAGGGATGCTACATCCTCCAAGACTTTGAAACAATGGCCTGAAGCATGTTGAAGGATACTCACTACAAAAATTTCATAAAAAAATGAGGTACGGTTAAGAAAAAGAACTCTCACCATGAAAAATAGGGGAACAATAGCATAAGACAAGACATAGGACCTCCCCACCAAATGTCGAGAATCAACCTATTAAACTCAGAGAGATCCCAAACCAGGAAAAGGAACGTCCCTTACAGGGAGTATCCCTATTGGAAGCACGAATGCGCGAGCCAGGGGTTTGAAGTTGCTTCAATACCTGTAGCACAACATGACCACAAGTTAATAAACGAGAAAATTCTGACAAGTAAAGGAAAGAATGAGGTGAAAACAGTAAAGGAAGCTCATAAACTAGCATATTTTACCTTTGTTCTTGTCGAAGAAAATCTTGTATCAATTCAAACAATGACCGGGCTCTTCAGTGAGTAGACACAAAATAAAAACATAAGCACTATGTATTTGTACCATATTCGAGGAAAAGTTTACCCGAATAGATTGGCCATAGCTAGGGTTTGTTCAGAAGGGATCCAAGACGGGAAGAGTCCTCTCTAGCTTGAAATAAGAGTAACAATGAATGAGGAAACCCTAATATCTCCATTGACATAGCACCGGAACCTTTCCAAGTTGGAAATAAATCCACTAACAATAAAAAATCAATGTGGAAGCGTGTGGATAAAGACTTTCCTCAATACACAGTACAGTGCCATGATATATTAACCAAGACTTCACATCAAAACAGAAAAAAGGACATTACAATGTTCAGAGTCTGAATATCATATGGCTTAAACATTATACTATATTAGTTCACAATGGTGCCGAGACTTGTCCCTTTCAACCCAATGAAGGTTAAAGTTGTTAACCACAAAACATATAAAATATACAAGTATGAAGGTGCTCATGGCATGAAATATGTTCCCCGCCCCTTTATTTACAAATGGTACTCTTGTTGGAGTAAGTAATGTGGCGCCCTATGCCTGTAAATGAAACATTGTAGAAATTAAGATTAGAGGATATTACAAATCTATACTCAAAGAGAGTTAAATAATAAATGGACCTTAAATCAACAATATGATAATTAGACAAATAATCAATAACTCACCTCTAATATGAATTCTTGATACTTGCATGAGGTGCAGTTCCTTTCAATAAATATAACCTGCATGAGTAAAGCGGGAAGAAGTGTTAGCCAACGAGCTAAGTAAACAATGCTCTTTATGCCAGGTTTGAATCCTCTCTTAGTTTAACAAATTGAAGGCTAGCTAAAGCAGATCTCTACTAAAAATTTTCTATGTACAACAAAGAAATGGTCATGGATCTTTTAGTCATAATCCATGACCAGTGCTACTATCAATCAAATTGGCACTTCTCCTTCTGTGATGACACTGAAATGTCGCTCACACAAAAGGACACTATGGATGGAAGAGCCTCAATTTTCTATAGATTCCTGTGGCCTTAGTCATTCCGTGATTCTCCAAATAATCTCATTTTTGTGATATGACTTTAGGACATACTCACGAATTTATACTTGACACCTAGCGATTCACTTGCTGCTGATTCCCTTACCACTCGCGGGTTTCCCCAAAAAGTTGCATCCGCTGCTTGTCTTAAGCTTCCTATCGAGTTACCCACTTGTTGCAAAGATTTCACTCACTGGTTCCTCATAAAATCACAAAAAATAAAAAGTAAAATCGAAATAGATGAATTTGGAGTTGTTTCTCTAACTTCCACACCGACCCTAATTGATCTTCTCTCGAAACTATTATCCTTACTTTGTTATAAATGCGAAGGGAGGGCCATGAGAGAAGGGGTTCGCTCATCTCATAAGGAAATGTTGGAGAAATTTTGGTAGAAGGAGAGGATCAAGAGAGTCCAGATCTTGGTTTCAGAGGTGTTGTTGCAAGACAAGATGAATGTATTTGTTATTATATTCATGATCAATAAAGAAACCTTTCTCTTTCCATATCACTAGTGTCTGACATATGAATTGAATATTTGGAAGTCTTTCATGCTTTTATATGTATGTGCTTTCAACTTTATTATTCATTCATGTGTAACCAAATGTTTTGAGGAAGGTTACATTTGTTTTGCAAGTTTTATACAATATTGTGTAGCAAGGCTATAGATTTGAAAGCTTGGATCAACTTTCTAGAATATAAGGTACCAATTGCTTGAACTTTAAACCCTAAATATTTTTCACAAAAGGATATCTTGTTATGTATCTGCTATTTCCTTGGTCTTTTCTTGATTTTATTAGTATGTTGGTGACCTATTTACTTCCCAGTCATTAGGAATATTTTCCTTACAACGGAATTGGTGACCCCACTGGGGAGTACAAAAACATTCATAAAAATTGAATATTACAAAAAAAAGTGTTACCTATGTCTCCCCGGGCTGCTCCTAAAGGGAGCATGAGTTCCGAGTCTCCTCGAAATTCTAACCCAGTGTAATGGAATTTCTCAAATGCAGTAACCTGTCGGATCCACCACCCTAAGAATTCCCCATCATCATAGGAAGTACAAGTGTATCCACCTCCCTGTCGTACAAACACCTCACCCCAATGAACCATCTTGGGCTCACGGAGATCAATTGGTGGAAGGGCCACTCTGGGGCTCAAACTAGGAACCCTCTCATAAATTAATGTGCATAAGATAGTTCCATATCTGAACTTATTCTTCTTTCCCATCTTACACTCAATGAGTTGGTGCTTCATGTTCACCAACAGTCTAGTACACTAGTCAAAGATCACATTACGCAAACACTATACACCAATTTGCATATGATTGTAAGTAGCCAAGTGTTGAGCGGCACTCCCACCCACTCAGTTGATGGTACTCACAATGAATTTCAATGGAAAGCTTTCTATTTGGACAATTGGAACTTGAGTGCCACTCTTTTCTACTCTAGATGTGCAATAAGTGTTCAAATAGCCTTGCACCGATAAGGCTCCCACTCCACGAAAAGTGCCCTTGAGGTTGACAACCTCTCCTCGATGGGACAATCCGGTGATGAAATAAATGTCATCTAGTGTGAGCTCTAGTGTATCGCCTTGGAGGTTGAACACTCCCCGATGCGAACACCATAGATGCACTAAGCTCTTAAGAAAATGGCGTTGAGCCCTCATATTTGATGTGCTAAATAATTTCAATAGACCACACCGACGTAAGGTGTTTAGAGTTAATGGATCACGCATGGCTTCTCTGTCCATTACCTCATCCTCCATTTCCCTCCATGTAAGCACCATATCTCGAAGGCATTCATCCATTTGAGTAAGTATTCAGTTTTTTATATATAAACTACGCCACCTACGAGTGTACATTAGAACAGTAGCTGCCTAACTGTGGTTGAAGAATCCTTCACCGTCGGGTTTTCATTGAACCTGCTAGTTCAACCTCATACACCCGTAGGTACGCTTTAACAAATTTAAAATCTAAATAAAAACTCAAAAACCCCACAGAAAATCATCAAAAATATATGTAAAATGCAGAGGAGAGAGATAGGAACTACCTGCAACTGACGGAATTCAAAATCGTCCACTGGATCGGTCACAAGCAACGATTGAAATTTTAGGGATTTTTTCTCTTTGAAATGGTAAAATGGTAAAATGACTTGGTTCTACCCCTTTTCACTATTTGTGGAAATTTTTTTTTTTTTACCCACTTTATATAATTTAAGTGCTTTTTATGTCATATTTTTTAATTATGACCACTAACGAGGGTATTTTGACTAGGTTAGTGAGCGAAAAGGCGTTTCGTATAAGGTTTTGTCGACATTGTCACTTGAAAAAGTTTTGGTACTCATGTAATTTTGGTTAGGTTATCATTGCACGTTTCCTTACCATCTTTTTACGCCTTAGGACCCTTTTTTCACCATGGACTGTGACATTAAACTTCCATTTGCCACTATCGTTGTTGTTCTTCCATGGTTAGGGCCTACCCTACATGGGCCATCCTAGATAGCATACATGCCACATTTGGTGCCCATGTTGTCAGTTTCCATTTCGGGAGATTTTTTAGTATATTGTGATCCGCAAACAATAACTGCATACTCTATCTTCATCATTTTGCTATCCGCCTTTAATAAATATCCCGCCCATATGGATTTTTCTTTACGTTCTTGTTGGACTCATTAAAATTGACAAGATTGTCTAGTATACTTGTTCACTTCAGACTTGCTAAAAGACTTGAAGGGACATCCACTTAGGTATAAGTTTAACCCTTTTCCGGACCTTTGTGGATTATTTACGAAAAAGGAATACTCTAGTTCGCTGTGACTAGAAGAGTTCTCTCTTGTATCATTTTACACTTTTTCGGGCGAGGAGACTAACTTTACGAAAAAGTACCCCTTGGAGTCTTCTTTAGGATTTTCAGACTCTCTAAAAATGAAATCCCTATGAGCATATACCAAGTCGATCTCAATATAAAATCCACGAGTAGGTGTATGGAGTTATTGCTTAATTTTTTCAGACTCCTTAAATATGAAAACACCAACGAGCATGAGCATATTTGGGCTCGATATTAAAATCCACGGATCATTACTTTATCGAGTATTAGTCTATCTTTTCTTTAAACTCATAAAACAATGAAGAAATTCTTGAGTTCACCTCCCATGGACTCATTAAATTACACATGGTTGGACTCCTATCAAGCATTCTTCTCTCTCTTCTTCGGTCTTGTTCAAAAATTAAGAAGATATTGAGTTTACTTTCTTGGACTTGTTAAAACTTTACAAGAAAGACACTATCGAGCTTCCTTTTATCTCTTTCATGCTCATTAAAAAATGAAAAGATACCTAAAAAGAGAAAGGGAAGGGAAAGGTCTTCGTCATTGGTTCATATTATTGTAGCAAGTCTAAATTATTCCTTGAACACAACACTTGTTTTGAGTCAGTGGGTTTTAGTGTTGGATTTAGGATAAACCTAATTCCAGAGTTGTTTACTCCTCCGATTGGTTACTCTTCCAATCATATGGAGAGTTTGTTATGTATCCTACATGGCAGATGTATATCATGTTTTCTATATGTTCCAAGCTTCCTAAGTTACTCTAGTATTGTGCTCATATATTGTTCAAGGATTTCACCTGTGTCGGTCGTTTTGCAGTTAGCCTTGACTCCTCATGGAGGCCATCCCTTATATCATTTTGTACTCAGCCCTATTTCAAACCAATTTAGTCTCCAAGTGTTTCTCGTGTGAGATTATGAAGGATTCATTAATTCTTTCCTTCTCACGGGTCTCTTCCCATCGAATTCAACTCCTCTTGCTCTGGGAAGAATATTTAGATTTTCGGATAGTACCTTGAGATTTGCAGTCATTGGTGGTATATTCTCTCACTATTGAGTCACAAGAATACATCAATGTCTCTTACTTGAAATATTCTTCTAGTGTTCGACTTCAAGACCTCTTATTCACACTTGTAAGAATGTACTAGGTACCTTGGGCCTCATTTTCATTATTCATGGGTGTCCTCACATTTGTTAACGGTTCACATCAATATTGACCGGTAATTAAATGGTATCCTCCATGTTTGAATTCAACCCCTTTATGCACATGGTTTAGGATGTGTACCTTTATCGATGGTTTGGATTGAAGACCTTGGTCCTATAGTATAATTATCCCAATTTGTTATTTCCCAAGTTGCGCAAGACTGAGATGCACTCATTTTGGCTCCTCATGAGACATAGATCCAGGTTGTTCATTATGGATATGTTCTCCTTTCGACATGGATCCACACTTGTATTTCAGTGTCCATGCTATATACATCGGTTACATCTATGTATTGGGGATCATGTTCTATCCTTCTGAACATGGCATTATGTCAAGATTATATTGTATGATGACCTTTGTTTTTTTCAGATACCTTTGGAACTTTGATTCGATGACTCTTGTGCTACTCCACTTCACTATTTGTAATGTATTTAAGCCACCATCTACCCTTATGAACTCATACATTAGGGGGCATCTGTTATCAATCAAATTGGCACTTCTCTTTCCGTGACGACACTGAAATTTCTCTCACACAAAAGTACACTATGGATGGAAGAGCCTCAATTTGCTATAGATGACTATGGCCTTAGTCATTCCCTGATTCTCCAGATCATCTCATTTTTGTGATATGACTTTAGGACATACTCGCGACTTTATACTTGACACCTAGTGATTCACTCGTTGGTGATTCCCTTACTACTCATGAGTTTCCCCAAAAATTTGCAGTTGCTGCTTGTCTTAAGCTTCCTAGAGGGTTACCTGCTTGTTGCAAAGCTTTCACTAGCAGTTTACTCATAAAATCACAAAAAATAAAAAGTAAAATCAAGATAGGGGCAGTTGGAGGTGGTTCTCTAACTTCCACACCGACCCTAACTGATATTCTCTCAAAACTATTCTCCTTGCTTTGTTATAAATACAAAGGGAGGGCCATGAGAGAAGGGGTTTGCTCATCTCATAAGGAAATGATGGATAAATTTTGGTAGAAGGAGAGGAGAAAGAGAGTCCAGATCTTGGTTTCAGAGGTGTTGTTGCAGGACAAGGTGAATGTATTTGTTGTTATCTTCATGATTAATAAAGAAACCTTTGTCTGTCCATATTACTAGTGTTTGACATATGAATTGAATATTTGGAATTCTTTCATTCTTTTATATGTATGTTCTTTCAACTTTATTATTCATTCTTGTGTAGCCAAATGTTTTGAGGAAGGTTACATTTGTTTTGGAGTTTTTTATACAATATTGTGTAGCAAGGCTAGAGATTTGAAATCTTGGATCAACCTTCTAGAATATAAGGTACAAATTGCTTGAACTTTAAACCCTAAATATTTTTCACAAAATTATATCTTGTTATGTATCTGTTATTTCCTTGGTCTTTGCTTGGTTTTATTAGTATGTTGGTGACCTATTTACTTCCCAATCATCAGGAATATTTTCCGTGCAACAAGTGTTGCATTAATGATAAGCATTTTGACATGAAAAACAACGATCTGGTAACTAAATTACTATTAGTTTTAAACAATTTATGTACTTAAAAAAATGTTTGGTATTTGGGGAAATTTCAGTTCCTCACATCCTTGTGCGCTTTGTCACACTTATTATTTATATGGTGGAGGCCACACCTGATATGAGGGTGTGAATAGACAAGGTCGAATCTCATAATGCTTTATACTCATCCCACAATTCATACAACACTCTTGTGACATAAACCCTTCTACAACTATCCTAACCAACCAACACTCTCCCCCCCTCAACCTATACAACACAATGAATTGGATCCCTTTCTCTACATGAAGTCCCTCAAGGTATCCCAATTCCCTTCCAGTGCTCCAATAGAGGCTATCAAAGGAATATCCTTATTGGGACTCTAGGGGTTCTCATTTGTAGGCCATGTTTCCTCTCATAAGGGTGCAATAACCATTAGCACACATTTCTCGTGGTAGTTTTCATGAGCATGAATGGAGATATAGTTAGAAACATAAATATCTTTCCCCCTCTCCTTTTCCCCAATTTTCCTACAAGCAAGAAGGATGGTGAAATTGATTTCAAGAATCATTCTCTAAACTCAATATCCAACTTTGTATTTGCATCTTCTCAACTTGCTACATGGCACTCATGAGGAGCTCACTTTTCACCATTCAATCCCAGCTTAGGATAATTAATAAGTAAAGGTTAATTAAGTGAGATTTCATAATCATGGGTTAATGTAAATTAGGGTATATTTATAACTAAATATTACAAGTATGGATAATTACTTGTCAGTAATTCACTAGATTCATCTCCCCTTATCCCCCCTTTCACTTCCCCCACTTGTGGAATCATAGCTCCCCATATTTTCTTGATCCTTATTCATTTCCAACCATCGGTGATTTTTATATTGTTTAGAAATGTACATATTTACAACATATTTTTCCATCCTAGACCATTGTTGTCCATCTTCTAGCCATTTCATCATTACATACATAATTACATCATGGACTATAAAAAATAGGGTTCTACACTCATGGTGTAGAACAAGATTCTAACAATGGATCATTTTCAAAAGAGTGTTATCCAAGGATTAATATGATGTGCTCCATGTAATTATACTATAAGAAAAATATCTCAATTTAATTCTATAATGCAACTTCTCCCACGGGGATTTAATTTCTACTCTAGATAATCTCGAGATACAAGTGAACATCTTAGAGGAATGGAGGCAAATGATTATATCCTAGAAAAATTCTTATAGTAGTGTCTAACCAATAAACCATTACTACAAAGAAGGTGGATGGAAATTGTGAAATATATATCATGGAAAATTATATAGTTGGGAAGCATGCTTTGTTTTGAATGAAACCCCTAACCCCAAGAAAGTGGTTGATTGAGAAAGGGTGTTAATGGATGAATCATTTTTCTCTGATGGAACTCGAGTTGTCCAATCCTTATCTTATGGGCCTCAAGAGATAATTTGGATCCACTTACTCATTTCATATCCCCCTAGTAAATTCTCTAATTCAATCAAGAGGCCACAAAAGGAATAAAATAGGTAGATTCAATTGGGTGAAAACGAATTTGAGAAATGGAGGACCAATAGAAAACAACAATCTTCTTTTTTTATTTAATGTTGAAATATAACCCATGAGAAATAAGTGACAAAGGGTGAGGATTTGTCTATGACTGTGATTGATAAAAATTATTAGAAATTAGGTGGGGGTGGGAATAACCACAAATAATAAACTAAAAGCTGCACTGGAAATCCTTCAAGAACTTCTTGTTATCAAAGGAATTTTTTTCCAAAATTTGAAAGTGATTAGAGACTCAATGTCAATTATTTGATCCCTCATTTTATAAAACCTATAATAATCTAAACCTTGCCAAAATATTCCAAATACTCGAACACATCAAATATCCATTTTCAATTTTTGAGAATGATGAATACTGAAGTGAGCTACAAATAAAATCATGGGGCCCAAATGCATGAAGGATTTTAATGGGTAAAGGAGGGGAGTAGAGAATTCAAAACAACC
Organism: Larix kaempferi; assembly: GCA_027924585.1. NCBI lineage: Eukaryota > Viridiplantae > Streptophyta > Pinopsida > Pinales > Pinaceae > Larix > Larix kaempferi. The sequence goes on along the minus strand of BSBM01001355.1, from coordinate 108,536 downwards.
ACCACCCCCCATTCCCATGATGTGTCAAGGTTTAGGCTTGGGATCTCCTCCTTCCATCAACTCATGGTGGTGGCGTGGATGAGGGGATTTGAATGGCCCCAATTCCATCCTCTCTGTATGCACATAAACATGAAACTTTCTTTGAATAAAAGTACTTCAATGTAAATGACTCCAATGTATGGGATGAATTTATTCTCCCTTAATTGATGATGGTTCTACCCAACATTGAAGACAGTATTTGTGATCAGTGGGATAAAATCTCAAGGAGTTGACTTGGGTTGCATTATTTGTAATCCTCTCTTCAATATGCTTTAAGAAATTTTTATTTTCCTTGAGCTATTAGTGTCCACCGATCTACATGCATATATTTGGAAGTGCCATCGTGCATTGTGATTTATATAATCATTATTGTGTTATTTATGAGTTCAAAGGATTATGGAAGGATTTTCTCTAGTGTGAGAGAAATTTCAAGAAGACTCAGGGAAATGTGACCTTGTAACTAATACAATGGATAATGGTGGAAAGATAGGCTTGTGTCAAAAAATATCTAGAACCAACCAATTCAAGGATCAATTCATGCTGGAAATCAGTAATCAATTGCTTATAAGTATTAGAAACTTGTACCTTTAGGATTATATTCATATGAGAGTATTTTGAAATGGCCTCCACCATAGGCATATCCACAAGCACTGGATGGGAACATATCATTCTACTCAAGTATACCCATTGAATTCATTCTCTCACCCTTCTACCCCGTAAATAAATAACTCATTGGAATTAACCTTATGTGGACTGCATAGAATTCTATAGGAGGTAATGTTTCCCATCCTATCAACATCTCAGTACTGGTGAATATTGTTATTGCAGTTTTTGATGTCGTTGCCTAGCATCCATGGAATATGAAGACCTAGATACCAAAGTGGAAGATATTATAGATTGTTTAATAGTAATACATGGATTTATGTTCACAATATTTGTTTGGATGTATTTACTTATCGATGGTTTATGAGTTATGGTAACCCAATAACAACTATTATTTGGATCTCTGATTTGTATGGTTCAATCATAATCTTTGTCATATAAATTATATAATTAACTATTTTGAAAATATATATATATATATATATTACTTTGATCCATAAATTTTATAATGAGAGAAAAAAATACTTAATTATTGGATAATAAAAATGCCAAATTATCAGTGGTGGTAGGTTGAAGGAGGATCATTCTTGATCCCAATGGAAATAAAGAAATAAATTGTGAGCAAGGTCTTTCCAGATATCCAAAAATAACCAAGTAGAAGCCTATGTTTTTCTACAGGGTTAAATTATTTCCATTCTATTAGGGAAACCTTTGACTTAATTGTAATTATAAATATCATGAACACCTAAAAAAACCCAATGGATGCACACTAGCTCATGATATTCTAGCAAGAATCAATCAAGAGAATTGTTTCAAAGAAATCCAATTATTCCATGTCTCAAGGGATCATAATCATGAAATGGACTATCAGGAAAGCAATGCTTTGATATTGAACCTGGGTGAACTAAAAAAGAATGAGGGTTTTGAACATCATGACATCTCTTAAGGTCATGTTTACACATGGCATGCATACTATCCATGTGGCTCAACAATAATTTCTTGTATCAACAAAGGACCATATCATACTGTGAAAGGTAGGAGAATAAAATTAATGATTGCACAATCTCACAAATGCTCATCTTAATTTTGTTTCATATTTTTGAAACCATGGAAGATTTAGTCTAAATTGAAGATAGTATTTTTTGTACGAGTATTAGTTCTAAGAGAGGTTTTTCAATTTCAATGGCCAACCTCAGTCTTAGTGAAACCTCAGGTAAGAAACTTTGTTCTTCGTGTGTGGCTTTGGGTCTCTCTTTTTAATGAGTTTAATTTTCTTCCTTTCCTGGTGGTTATTTTTTATTTTATGTTGGAAATTTTGTATAGTTCCATTTATATTGGGTCTCTCCTCATGTATGGTAATTTGTTGTTGGTGATTGTCCTATGTAATAGAGTGGTAAAAATTTTACTTTCTGGAGGCTCTAGTGTTCGTCACCCTTTGCATGATTTTTTGGGCATCCTCACCTTTTATGTCCCTCTTAGTTCATCAATTGACAGTTATTTTGGTATTAATTTTCAAAAATAGTTTTGGGATTGGAGCCTCATCATCCATAGTGATTTCTTTGTATCTACAAATATTGTGTTATTAAGTTACCGGTTGATTATCCCTATTGTATCTAGGTTATGGATTGTCTCAAATGCAATGGAAATTCCTAAAGGCATGTTGGGAGTCGGAAATGAATTCATTTTGTCCTATGTTTCCTTATTTTCCTACCACTTTTTCCATTACTACTTATAGCTAAGATAACACTTTTTCAAGATCATTGCCACAATTGACACTAGGTATTTATTAGTAATGCATTACGTGTTTGGATATGTTGTGGATGAAAAATATGCTTGTAATTACCTATATGAGTATGGATGCAGGTTTCTAGGTGGAGAAGTCATTTTTGAACATTGAGTTGCAGGTCCTCCTTAAAACATAATATGGATTTGTAGGTCCTTCCAAGTCAAAGGAGTCGTCAATCCAACCATTTGTATGATTCAATCAGTCAACGATGGATGAGGTTCTATTATTTTGAGGGATCCATAGAAATCCTTTTCTATGGATCTACTCGTTCATATCTCAAAGGAACTAATTTTGGCCAAGATGAAGAGGAACATTTGACCAGTGCTTTGTTTTCCTAAAGTGAAGATTGCAATGCCAATTTTGGATGGATGACCATGAGGATACAGGATATGAAGTCAAATAACCCTATTCTTGTGATATTATTGGAATAGATCAAAGGTTAGTTCAAGGGTCTTCTTGATGTGCACCGCTAGATTGTGAACAAGTTCAGCCAAGGAGATCGTGAGGTCTATCTTTGTCACCAATCGGTTAAGCAATTTGAGATAAGGTTGAATCCTTAGAGTCGACCATGCTACTCTTATTTTCATATAAATATGCCTCATCTATCAAACTCAAGAACAAGTTGGATGTATTAAGAACAAGATTGTGTTTCAAACATTCTCTGTCTTTAAATATTTATAAAATCCTTCTTCCATCTCACATTGGTGTGTACTGATCAGATTTGGAGTAATTAGATTTTAGATCAGTTATGCCTGGTCTAGGAGAGGAGGGCCCCCTCGTCTGAGTTCAGGAATAATGTAGTAGTTTAGTTTCATTTCATTTTTTGAACTATGTGTTTAAATTAGAATTTGATTAAACATCATAAATTACTATTGATACCATAGATGTTAATGCTCTATTTCATTTCGATAACTGTGATAAAAAAATTAATCTAATTCAACAAGTGTGAGTTTACTTTTGAAAGTGGTATTTCAAGCTTTTGCAGTTTCGTTTTTATATAGAGATCCTTCACAGAGACATAGGAATTGGAACCTGTATTAATCTTGGGTAAATCGGAGTTTATGCCAGGTCCATGATTAAGTGATCTACTAAACTCTCATAACCAATCAAAATCAGAAACTTAATTTCAACCATGTTTGGAAGACTAGGGACTGAGATGTAATTGATGTAATTTATTTTTGCAATTGATAAAAACCAGAGACCTATGTTTGATTCCACTTAAAAAGATGAATAAATGGGATTGAGATGGTGTGATTAAGTATAAGCAAGTTGTCTTTGAATTTGAGGGAGTGAGTTTCTTTTATTTGCAAGTTAATTCTTTAAAAATCCATGTTGAATTAAGCTTTAACACTTGCATAAACTTTGTAGAAAAACTTTAAAAGAAAGACTTACCATGGTTGATATTTAATTGTTTGATGGAATTAATGCTTTGAAAAGAACATTTCTTTGCACCAACAAGGTACATATAGGAGATTCATAGGGTTGTTAAGAGACACGAAGACCTCATCAATGGTAACAAAAACTCCATTTTCTCAATTACTATGAAGGTTTATGGAAATGAAAAAAAAATAACCACTCAAACTACCATGTTTATGGAAACTCTGGTTCAATAGAAGAGAAAAATTCAAGTCTTGGAGGTGGAAACTTATAGGTTCGTAAATATGGTATGTAATATTAGTAAAGGATTTGACTCAGCAACATCCAATCCAAGAATGTACATGGGTTCTGCCAATGGAGAATTCAAAGAATAAGAAATGATTTATCAAATGCAGGAGGACATGTAGTTGTACAAGCATGAAACATTGTCCAGTATCATTGGCCAAGACAAAGCACACAAGAACCATGATTTTCTCCAGTTTCATTTCATCTTATATTATGCAAATCCATTTCTATATCAGGCATATTTCATAGGGTTTATTCAAGTGGATATTTGAGGAAGTCTTAGACAAATGATTTTCTAGATCTCATATTTTAGCTTCTAACATTTTGGTACTCTTTATGAAACCTACTTCACTAGACAATCTCAATTTTTTATTTTCATGTTGACCAAATCAGCTTTAACCTTTTGTTAATATTAAATATAGTCCTTTCTGTTAAGAAAAAACTTGCCATTTAATTACCAAAACTTATATTTTTATCATATATTTTGAGCATGTAAATTAGTGGTAAACTAACAATAATAGTTATCTAAAAACATGTATAATCACATAAGGTCGTACACCTTAAATGTTAATAAAGTGCAAATTCAAAGGGATTAGATCCATTGGTGAAAATCAAGGATTTATTCACTAGCAGGTAAAGTTAAATTCCCATTAGGAATTTTCATGGAGACATGGGGTCACCTTAAGGTAGTGGTAGAATGTGTGGTTTCACTCAAAGATATTGTATTAAATGATCTCATGACACATGCACACATAAGTGGATCAAATCCCACCACCGTGTCCTTCAAATTTTAAAGAGGTATCCATATGGAATTTGAATTGCATGCAAGTCACTTCAACATATTAACTTCATCTAAGGGATCCTTTACACTCCCACATGCCTTATGCCACCTCACTCATTAGTTTGTAGTTTCAAACATTCTTTTATTTATGGACCATTTATTCAAGCTTCCTTGAAGAGGTAGGATAATTCTATTATTAGTCGATGTGATTGAGAATGAAAATTCTAAGCAAATCAAGTCCAATCCCTTGAGTGTTTTCCTTTTCTAGGGTTTATGTTTGTGATAAATCCAAGAGATTACAAGTAGAATAGAGGTAATGGATCCCACTCTTAGTGGTTTTATTTTTTGAAAATTCATTTCTTTTTTCTTGGGTTCTAGTCTTCTTTTCAAATTGGCATCAATTAGGGTATTTAGGTTTCTACAGTGGTTGGGTTTTTATTTCTTTGAGGATGAAAAAAACCATTTATAAGTGACTCCATAAATAGGATCCTACTCTATTATTTTGTATTATTAGACTTTGAAAAGTGAGGGTTGGACCCTTTTGTTTTGTTTCCTAGTATGGCCAATCCTTCCAATCTAGACTTGGCTAGAGGAGAGGGGAATAAAGGAATTAAAAATATTTTGAGAACAATGAACTAGACATATAGAAGGGATGAGGCAAGCCATTGATTATCCAATCATACATATGGAGAAGAAGGATTCCAAGTAAAAGTAATTTGAGGATAAATTGAATGAGTAGAGTATGAAATTTGATAAATTGTCCAGCAATATAGAAATGCACTATCATATATTATTATATTTTTCCATGGATCTCAACCTATTATTTGTCACCCTATTGTATCCACTATTCCACTGAAGGACAAAGGTATTGAGGATGAAACAATGTAGTATACCATTATTTCATTAACAAAGTAGCCACACTTACAAGGATACTGTGGTCGAGACCAAGAGGATGTGTTTATGAATAAATCCCACAATGGGCATAAATTTGTTAAAAATTGTCTTTTCTTATGGTTTCCACTTGCATTTTGTTACTTGGGAAATATGTAATGCAACACACTTTTAGGTTATATATTTTTGGACACATAATCCTATGGATATTGTAAATATATTAAGAATTAGAATGAAGAGTCATGTAACTTCTTAGAATATGGAAAACCAAGAGTTATTGCTCTTGTGTGTAAATAAGCACTCTCATGGATAACAAATTCATCCTTGAAGTTATTGTATTGGCTCAACAGTTGTATCAGAGTGTAGGCTCTTTCATAACTCTAGTTCTTCTTGGTTTGCCATATTCCTCTGCCTGGAATACAGCCTGCTTTCCAGCTCTTCTCATGTCAGTCTACAAAGTTGATAATTTATACGTTACCCTAATTTTACCTCTATTGTTACCCCTGTGTGCATTACTTGACCTCAATGTACGAATTGTTCCTAGTGCAGGTTCTATGGATTTTATTCCCTCCTTTGAAACTACAATTGTGTTATCCACATACCTATGTGTGTCTATACCATTCCATATGCCTTTGAATTGGATGCTCCTCTCCTATGCATATTCATATACGTTGAAACAAAAACTCCACACATATCTATGTGTGTCCTATACCCCTGTGTGAGTCTTCTCTACATTTGTGGGATCTCTACTTGCATGGATTGTTACAGCGTAATTTTCCGTCTTGTGAGCATCAGCACTCATTGACCTTCAGTATTCATTTTATTGACTCAGATCCACATTTTGTCCTCCAGGAACCCATTGTTCCCTATTTTTGTTCATGTACGCTAATTGTTCCACTATAGCTTGCGTATACGCAGGCTGCACCAATATAGCCCGCATACATCCAGTTAAATGGTAAAAAACAATAGAAAATTACTTTTCACTCCAAAAAGCGGTCTTAGGGTGACCTTTGGCCCTCCATGTATCCCATAAACGACTCGATTCAACCTTCCACCTACCTTTGGAGGGTTATAAATTGAGCTCTTATGGTGCATGGAAGGAGGAGGAAAGAGAGAGCATAGAAACTCTATTGGATTTTTGTCGCGACTTGAGTCTACATCCATTAATCCTTGTTGTTGTGAACCCCTTATGTTCACCTACCAAAATCCTTCATAGTTTGATTTTTCCATTGCATGGGGGATTGAAGTGGTGGAGGCACAAGTGGAGGGACCTAGTTCTTGGTTCAGATGAGTTGCCAGCAAGAGGTTGTATCATGTACTTCTTGTTTTCATTAATAGAAATACTCATTTTCTCATCCAATTAATATTGTGAATGTTGTTTAATCACATTGGGTTACATTTGCTTATTATATCATGGACCATGCTATTGTTTATGCTAATATCTTTCACATATTATATGCACTTGCTTGCATTTGTTGTTGAGACTAAGCTGCAGGTTCAAGTGTAGAGATTGGAAAGCTCAACGGGGATCTTCTTCGAACATCTGGTTGAAGGTTGGTCATTCATCCACATCTTAGCATTTACATTTATAATAGCATTGCATTGGGAATTGAGTTGATTTCTGGTAGTCATTTGTCTGTTGTGGTATGCCCCGATCCATAGGAATTTTTTCTCCGTAATAGAAATGGCGACTCCGTTTGGGAGAAACCTCCATTTTGGGGATTTTTAGGCATTCTTCCTTATTTTAAGTTTTTGTTTGTCGAGCTTCTGTGTCATTGACTGGCCGTTGGGATCTGCATTAGAAAACTTTCTTTTTTGAGGCTGTTTGAATCATTTTTGGTCCACTTGTTTTTCCCTGTACGTGGGTCATCCTTGGTTAGCCCGCGTCTACTTGCTATTGCTAGTACAGTAGCCAGTGTACAGACGCTACTTTTCTATGAACAGTCGCGTACAACTCTGGGATTGTCTAGTTTATGATCTTTGGTTGTTGTGGGGTTGATTATGAGTGTTCCTAAGTCTTAGTAAGCATGTTTCCTGACTGTTCCATGCTCTTTTATTGACCAGGAACTCCTCTTTTCTTTAGTTTTTTAGCTCTTGGTTTTGAACCATTTTTCATTTTTATAGCTCATTAGCTTGGTTGAATCTTACTATTTGGGATTTTATGGGTTGTCTGCTTGATATGCTCTTCATTTTTGCTGAATAGTTCTGATTTCGCTTGCATTTTTTCATTCATATTGAAAAAATACAAAAACATTTGCATTTTCATTTCATTTATACTTGAAAATAAAAAAACATTTTGCTTTATGTTATTGCATTTTGCATTAGAGTGCTTGTGCCTTCATTAGGACTTGCTTGAGCATGAAAATATAAAGAGATTGCATTGTCTTTTTGAATCGTTCATTTGACTGTCATATAGTGGCATACCTTTTATGGATAGATGAGTCTAGTATTTTTTGGGTGTGCATATCATTGAGTCTTTACACATCATTAGTTTCACAACCATATCCTTTGAGTAATCACATCCATTTAAAATTAACGCTTAATCTAAAATTGATTAGAAACGATTTTCTCTTTTATAGGGTGCACCAACTAGTATACGTTTAGAGTCTTGGAATAGATCATTGTGAGTTAAAAATCCAAGACTATTGAACCAAACATTATGCGTCTGACCAGGGAGTGGTGAAACCCATGGTATACATCTATGTTCTCAGGAAGCTCTACTAAAACCACAGTTAAGCCACGGGAGGTTGGTTGCGGAGATATCCCTCCAATACTAGTTGAACGTGGGATATATTTCCAGGATTTGTTCATGTACGGGGGCTCTTGGGGGATTTGACCCTCTTGAGTTTCGGGCTTAGTTACCCTGCCCATACGACGGATCCCACCTACAACTATCCGCCTGAGCATTGGTTATATGTGGTGGCCTTAGTTTCTTTACCTAGGTATCACATAGGGTGCTTGCAGCGGTTATACTGTGAGTATCCTGAGTCAGATAGGGGTCAGACAACACAATTCTTGTATGTAGGGATTTGACCCTGTGCATGCAGTGAAGTCTGAGGGCCCTTATAACTGATTATGTTACCTCTGGTTATAATTTGGGAGTCTCAAGCCTCTCCTAGGCGATACATATCGGCTATAATTTCAGGAGGTCCCTATAGCTAGTCATGTTTCTGTGCATTTGGTTGTAGTTTTCTTTTAGGTGTATGCTCTGTGACGATATAGTAGGCCTTTAGGAGATGAGTATTGGTTGACTTTTTGGAGTCATCGTAGATCAAGATCCGCCTCTCCGTTGATCTCGTAGGTTAGCTGGTTTACCGAATAGCAATCTGTCGCAACCTTTTGTTGGGAAGCATCGGAGGACTACCGCTAGTCCTATACACACATCTCACAAGCTTCAAGGAGCTTCTAATATGAGTTCTACGCCTGACACATCTGGAGTCCCAGTGACTCCATCCATTAGCACATCGGGAAACTCCCCTTCGGTCACTCCTAGGGTGAATGGGGAGGATGTTCTCCACACATTATTCCTCATGGGTTTAGGATGTCCCCACCCACGAGCACAAACCCATTCGACGATACACAACCATCCGATTTTCTATATGGGATGCCAAGTTATGGTACTTCATCTGTCCCTTCGACCTCAAGTCATTTTACATATGGTATTCCCGGCTATATGCCAATTGTTACGTCCACCATGTATGCAGGGAGTCATATGTATGCAGGTCGAAGAAAGCCTTGTATGGCTTGAACGAAGCTCCTAGGACTTGGTATGATAGGATAGACAGCTTTCTATCCAGTTTGGGCTTTACCAAGAGTAAAGCGGATTCCAACCTTTACTACAAGGTTGAGGAAGGAAATTCTGTGATATTACTTTTGTATGTGGATGACCTATTTGTTACAAGTGAGGATGGGTTGATTGCCGACACCAAGAGGAAGCTTGCTTCCGAGTTCGAGATGAAGGACTTGGGGATGATGCACTATTTTCTAGGCATGGAGGTGTGGCAGAATGCAGATGGAATCTTCCTTGGACAAGGGAAGTATGTAGTAGAGATCCTGAAGAGGTTCGGGATGATGGACTGCAAGGCCATGGCCACACCTATGGCATTGAACCTGAAGCTTCTATGTGATGCTTCATCTGATCCGATTGATGTCACTGTGTATCGTCACATGATTGGGTCCTTGATGTACCTGACGAACATGAGACCAGATATTTCCTTTGCGGTGAACACATTGAGCCAATTCCTGACGAATCCGAAAGGTGTTCACCTAGTTGTTGTAAAGAATATTCTGAGGTACTTGAAGGGTACAGTTGATTATGGGCTCAAGTATGAGGTGAATCAAAAGTTAAATCTAGAGGGTTATGTTGATTCGGATTGGGCAGGCAGTGCCATTGATCGGAAGAGCACTTCAGGGTGTTTCTTCAGTATGGGATCAGGTGTGATCTCTTGGTTTAGCAGGAAGCAGTCCTGCGTAGCACTAAAAATAGCTGAGGCAAAGTATGTTGTAGCTTGTTCGGCTAGTTGTGAGGCAGTATGGCTCCGGAAGCTACTGTCTGAGTTATTTGATCTCCCAATGGAGGCTACTGGTATCTTTTGTGACAACCATAGTTGTGTGAAGTTGTCTAAGAATCTGGTGTTCCATGACAGGTCGAAGCACATTGAGATCAAATATCACTATATCAGGGATATGGTGCAGAGAGGAGCAGTGAAGCTCCTGTATGTTGCGACAAATGAGCAGTTTGCAGATGTGTTGACGAAACCACTAGCCAAAGTAAAGTTCAGGTACTTCAAAGAGAGGCTTGGTGTTCTTCAGATTGAAGAAACTTTGAGGAAGAAGTGATGTGACACATTTGCAGGAGCCATTCCAAGCATGGTGAGAGGAGGATCATTTCCATGGCTCTGGATGTAAGTGTTGTGTGATCAGCATCTGGATGATGCTCCAGTTACTACTTTGTATATGCATCAGTTGGATGCTTTGATCAGTTTGATCATGTATTTGTATATGCATCATGTTGGATGCTTGATATGATTAGTTGGATCATGTATTTGTATATGCATCATGTTGGATGCTTGATATGATCAGTTGGATCATGTATTTGTATATGCATCATGTTGGATGCTTGATATGATCAGTTGGATCATGTATTTGTATATGCATCATGTTGGATGCTTGATATGATCAGTTGGATCATGCATTTGTATATGCATCATGTTGGATGCTTGATATGATCAGTTGGATCATGCATTTGTATATGCACCATGTTGGATGCTTGATATGATCAGGTGGATCATGTATTCGTGTATGTATGAGGTGGATACATTGTATGATCAAGTGGATCATGTATTTATGTATGTATCAGGTGGATACATTGTATGATCAGGTGGATCATGTATTTGTATATGTATCAGGTGGATCATGTATTTGTATATGTATCAGGTGGATACATTCAGGGTATTTTTTAAGGATTCTAATAGTGTACCTAAGTATAGTATTCCAGGCGGTTATTTTGGGTTGAAAAAACCATATATATAGATAGGTAGGCGAATGTTAAATATGAAACATACAATTTACTACTAAAATTTGTAAATTTTGGCGAATATTACAATAAAAAAACATACTTTATGTAAATATAGGCGATATTAGAGAGTAAAAATGACCAAATAACGAATTTTTTTTATTATAAAATTCTCAAAAAATAGCCAATTGGCGAAATTTCGCCCCTAAAAATTACCTTGGATACATTGTATGATCAGATGGATCATTTATTTGTGTATGTATCAGGTAGATACATTGTATGATCAAGTGGATCATGTATGATGATATGTATTAGGCAGATACATTGCATGCATTAGGTGGATGCATGGTATGATCAGGTTGATCATGGATGATGAGTATCAGGACAATGCTCTGGATGACATGCATCAGGATGATGTTATAATGATGATCAGGATGATCACAGATGACGAGCTTCAGGATGTTGCTCCAGATGACATGCATCAGGATGATGCTATGATGATGATCAGGATGATCACAGATGACGAGCTTCAGGATGTTGCTCCAGATGACATGCATCAGGAGGATGCAGTGATGATGATCGGGTTGATCATGTATACATCAGGATGATGTATGTTGAGTATCAGTTTGAGACTTTGTGGCCATGGACAGGTTGTGCAGGTAGCATAGAAAAGGTCCTTTAAAATCTGGACAAGTAGAGCGATGTGCTTGTAATAGCCTGGGATGCTCTATAGAGACCTGGACAAGTAGAGCAGTGTGCTCGTAACATCCTGGGATGCTCTGAGTAGGTTTTGCTACGATTTCGCATAGAAAAGATCCTTTAAAATCTGGACAGGTAGAGCGGTGTGCTCGTAACAGCCTGGGATGCTCTATCGAGATCCGGACAGGTAGAGCAGTGTGCTTGTAACATCTTGGGATGCTCTGAGTAGGTTTTGCGAAAGTTCACATAGAAAAGATCCTTTAAAATTTGGATAGGTAGATCGGTGTGCTCGTAATAGCCTGGGATGCTCTATCGAGATCCAGACAGGTAGAGCGGTGTGCTCGTAACATCCTGGGATGCTCTGAGTAGGTTTTGTGAAGGTCAACATGTAAAGGATCCTATAGTCTGTGCTAGGTTTTTTTGACGCACGTAATCAGTCCTAGGTTCCACGGTATGGAAACTAATGATGAAGACCTACAGGTGGTGGGCCTACATCTAGCATGAAAAAGGGCTGGCTCTATAGAACTTCCTATGACGAGTAGATTTGAGATTGATTGAGATAGCAGCAGTAGTGACGAGGACAATGATTCGAGGACAATGATTTGATGACGATGATCCAGAGAAGAAGACTTGTGCTAGCAGATCTGTGTCGAGAAATACCTTCCTAGTTAAGAGGGAGTGTTGATGTAATTGTAACTTCGGAATGTATTTCACACATGTATATTGTATTCCTATAGAGATGTTATTATTACTCTATATGGAAGTGTCGTCATTTATATTGTAAGTGTCGTAACTTATACTTGATGGGTTATTAGACCACCTTGATGGGGTTGGCCCTGTATAAGTCATGTGGGTTAAGGGGTTATTAGACCACCCTATTGGGGGTCGGCCCTGTCAGCATTATGTTAAGTGGTTAAGTTGAGGCCGACCTAGTAAGGTTATTAGACAAGTCAAGTCAAGTATAAATAGAGTGCGGGAGGCACTCTATTTGATCATTCACTTTCTCACTTATACACTCATTGGAGAGTGGCGCACTAGTGGAGGAGGAGCAGCTGCTGCTAAGAGACTATCTTTTATGCTTGGGTTTTGTATCATTGCTCTATCTATCTCTGAGGAAGTTATTGGGGTTTTTCACCTTTATAGTTTTCCCTAAGGAAACTCTATGTGTCTATTGTCTCTTGTGATTGCTTCTTGTGATTGATATGTTGTACATGTTATTCTCTCAGTTAAGATCCTAGATCATATTGAATTGATGCTCAAAAATTTAACATGGTATCAGAGCTAACCTGAGAAGAAGACACTGTGCAGTTGCGGAAGCTAGGGCTTCTTGTTTTTTGGGTTTCTCTCCACAGATATTGAAAGGAAGGAAGCTAAATTGACTCTCCTCATCAAGGTGCATCTTTCTGTCCAATCAGAATTCAATTATGAGCACTTTCAGTTTTGGCCCTAAAAATTAGGGTTTCCACAAAAAGTGGAATTTCTGAAATATGAGACCATGGCTAGAATCTCCTTGGAAAAATCAAATTTTAGAGCTTTCGATCAAACTTTTTGGTTGGGTGAAGCTCCGGGAAAATCAAACCCTAGTTTAGGGTCCTATCAAGTGAAGCCGAAAATTAGGGTTTCTGCAAAAGTTGGAATTTATGAAATATGAGACCATGGCTGGAATCTCCTCTGAAAAGTCAAAGTTAGAGCTTTGGATCGAACTTTTTGGTTGGGTGAAGCTCCGAGAAAATCAAACCCTAGTTTGGGGTCCTCTCAAGTGAAGCCGAAAATTAGGGCTTCTGCAAAAGTTGGAATTTGTGAAATCTGAGACCATGGATGGAAGCTCCTCTGAAAAATAAAAGTTTAGAGACCAATATCAAACTTTTTGGATGGATGAAGCTCCGGGAAAATCAAACCCTAATTCAGGGTCCTCCTAGTGAATCCGAAAGTTTGAAAAGCAAATTTGAGGGGTGAAACTTTGCATTTTTCAAACTCTGAGTATACCAGCTTGATCAGCTCATCAAGATGCATCTTTCTATCCTTTCAGAAGTTTGAAATTCAAAGTTTGAATTTTTAGTGTTTCTCTCACAAACCCTAATACAGCTCCAGATCCAGTTATGCAAATCAAGTGGTAAGACCTAAATCTTTTCTATTTCCATTTGAAGTACTCTTTAAGATGTCCCACCACACCAAGCTTGAGGATAAGCTTGAAGGGACTGATAACTTCCGAGCATGGAAGTATAGGATTGGGTTAATTCTAGAAGAGAGTGAGTTGAACACCTACATAAGTGAATGGGTTCCTTTCCCAGAGGGAGAAGAGACTAAGGCCTTACACAAGAGGAACTTAGTCAAGGCTTAAAGGATCATTGCTGATTCTATCAAAGACCATCTCATGCCACATGTGTCATCTCTAAAGACACTGTTGGGGCCAAGGTCGCAGCTATAGTAAAAGCTGCGAATTTTGGGAAAAAGCACGAGTATGGAAGGAAAGTGCTAATTTTGGGACAAGCACTAAGTTTTGGATAAGAAGGAGACGGTGCGCAGTACGGTGCCAGATGGATGATCTCAGCGCAGATCACGGACCGGAAATTGCGGAGCTCGCGCGCACGTCATCGAAGAATGAAGGTGGCTCAGCTACCATAATAAATAAGGCGATGGAGTAGAGGGTTCAGCTACCCTCATTTAAAGGATCAGTACAGAAGTTATGGTTGCTCAGATCAAGGAGGAGCAACGGACCAGAGCATTGAAGGCGAAGGACGATCGCCCATACCCACAATCTGCGCCGGAATTCATGGAGCCTGCAGGAAGCGGCGACGTGACTGCAAGCGGCGCCTACAGTACACCTAGCCATGTGCGTGGTTAGGGTTTTTGGGAATCACTGTTGGGAAAGGCCCACAGTTTTGTAAAGGTGTGACCGTCATGGCCACCTATATATATGAATAATTGTAATGGATAGATGTTGGGTTAGAGAGTTAGAGAAAGCTAGATGTTAGACTGTTAGATAGCCAGTCTAAAGGATAGATCATGTGTTGATTATCCTTCTGTATTTTCTACCCAGAGTGTAGAACTAGAGAGGAAATCGGATAGCCGAGGAGCTAATCCCTGAGTTTCCAGACAGTCTGAGTCGACGTCTGTGCCTTTGTAATCTCCATAGAGAGGAGACAAGCTTGAGAGAAGGGCTCCCAGCTGTGTGCGTGGAGTTTCCTGGAAAGATCTAAGGCTGCAGCTGTGTGCGCAGCATATTGTATAACTCTATCATTTTCTGGTTAATATAACACCCCCGTGGACGTGGTTTTCCTCGAGGAGAAGAGCTTCGCATATATCTTCTTGTTGTAATGTTTGCGTGAATGATAACTGTTTAAGATCATTACCTGTGTGTACGTCTTTTGCATCATCTTTGCGACTGTTTAAGTGAGAGTAGGAAGGTCCTTTATTGTTATAATCCTTTATTGTTATAATCGCCAAGTATAGAAGGAATAGTGGAACGCTGTCGCCGCAGCGACCGAGTTTCGCGTGACTGCGACAAGTGCGCAGGGCGAGAAGGTATTTGAGCGCGTCGACGCAAGGAATAGGCGCCTTCTGCGCCCGGAGGACGAAACTGCACAGTGGGTCTGTAGGAAGGAAGGCATCCGCGCAGTTGCGTCGCGAGGCCCTCGGGAAAGTCCGACCGCCGATATTTGAGGGAGAAGAAGATAGAGAGAACAATCTCCGCGTCACCACGGTTAAGGAAACCTGATTCCTTAACCCCCCATAGCCACTTCGGGTGAGACCTCGAGCTGCCGCGCAGCTCGTTGCCGAGAGGGCCAGTGCGCCAAGGGGTTTTGTTGCTGCGCTTCATTAAAACCCGGGTCTGCCCAGTAAAGCAGCCAACAAATGGTTCCGTTGCCTAGTGACCAACAAATGGTTCCGTTGCCTTGCGACTTGCTGTTGTGAGACTTGTTATTTTGGCGACGCGCGAGACTGAGAAGCCAACAAATGGTTCCGTTGCCTCATGACTTTTTGATCACGTCACTTCCGTTGCTCTGAACCTTGTTGCTCAGCCAACAAATGGTTCCGTTGCCTAGTGACCAACAAATGGTTCCGCTGTCTTATGACTTTTTGATCACACTACTTCCATGACTTTGAACCCTGTTGATTGAGCCAACAAATGGTTCCGTTGTTACACTGAGACTTGCTCAGTTAACAAATGTGCTACTGGAATCCTACAGCTAAAGAAATTGGAGATTGGTTTGATTTAAAGGCTAAAGAGTTCGCTGAACAAGAAAATAGAAGCCTTACGTTTCAAACAGAAGACTGGTTACGGAAGTATATTTATGCTGACCTTTACGAAATTTTCTTTGTTACGTTTGCATTGGAGTTACACGCTTGGATAGCCAAGTTAGCAGACTCTACACCCACGCTGCATGTTGATCGACCTGTCACGTGGACGCCTGAGATAGTCAGTATTGTGAAGCGGATCGACAATTCTGTTTCCCGCGAAGTAGACTTTTGGTTGAATAGTCTACTGGAAGGTTTCATTACCGAATTTGCAGTCGATACAAGAAAGAGTTTCAGTGAAGCTGAGAGGAGTTTCTTCCAAGTACACAGAGGTAAGTTCTTAAATTCTCTGAACTTATGGATTAAAATGCTTCTGTATGAAAAAGGAAATCTATGTATTGCTTCTGATGAATAGCATAGACAAGTAATGTCCGTAGATTCTGATAGTGATCCTGAAGTCATTGGTTGCACTCGTAGTGGAAAACGATATAAAGTAGGCCTTGACCAATATTCTTTTGAGTCTATCCCAGACAATAGCCAAGTCCCTAGAGCAAGCCATATAGAACGACAAGGGAGTGCTCATATCCCTTATTACCCCTTTACACCGCAAAAACCAGACGGAGCTCAGTATAATCCTACAGTAACACCTTCTAGTAGCCCACACGGTACTTCTAGTACCTCTGTACCACCTTTGTTTAACCATCCCGGAGGCACAGCTACAGTACCTCCACCTCAAACCCGCGCAAGAAGGATGGGTGATGACATGAAGCTACCAACTTTTAGAGGAACAGGGATAGAGGACCCTGAGCAGCACTGGTTCTTATGTGAAGCCATTTGGACAATTAAGCAAATTAATGACGATGCTGTTAAACTGGTTCAGTTAGCAACCACACTAAGAGAAAGAGCCTTGAATTGGTTCATGAAATACTCAGCAGCACAGAATAGGACGCTTGCTGAGGTAAGAAATGCTATGATTCGGGAATTTAAGAAACCTAAATCAGAATCACAGTGTATCACAGAGCTCAAAGACATCAAACAGTTACCTACAGAATCAGTATGGGACTTTGACCAGAAGTTCAAAGCCTTGATAGATCAAGTAAGCTTCGAGTTTGCACCACAGCAACATAAAGAATGGTTCATTGCTGCGCTGCTCCCACACATTAGACTTCCTCTTATGCAACAGAATCTCAATACTCAGGAACAAGCTCTAGAGATGGCTATGAAACTAGAAGCTTCGCCAATTGCAGGAACAAGCAATGATGTTGCGCATTTACAGAACCAATTAGCAAACTTAACCTTGCAAGTGCATGATATTAAGAAAGGCAAGGAGATTAAGGAAGAAATTTGGTGTACAAAATGTAAAGCCCAAGGTCATTCAAAGGACCATTGCCCCGTTTTCATAGACTATATTGCGACTGGAGCACCTAATCCTTTACCACAGGCACAAGGGCCTTGGTGTGAAATCTATAGAACTAGAGGTCATAGACCACAAGAATGTCACTTACTCCAGAAATATGTGCAAACTCCAAAGAATCTATATTGTAATTTCTGTAAATCAGTAGGTCATGATGAGAACAATTGTAGAGCATATGATCTTATGATAGAAAGAAAGCATGATGTTTATAGGGTACAAGCAGAGACACAAGGACCCACAGTAGGTCCACCTTATGACCAAACTCGGGACGCCCGAGCAGCAAATTACAGAGGACGCGGACGTACAACAAATTTTGGTCGCGGAAGAGGACAGATCACTTGTTATAATTGCGGAGAACAAGGTCATTTTGCTAGGGATTGCCAAAATCCTACAACCCTCTGCAGGTATTGTAAATCTTCTGACCATATCATTGAAGAATGCCCTCAGTTACAGGCTAAGATGCAAGCAAAGACACCACAGGTCAATCAGAATATCCAGTTGATTGGAGCAGAAAAAAGAGAACCAGACCCTACAGTTAATATAGTGACACGCAGTGGAGCAACCACTGGTGCGCAAGAGATGGGAAAGCAAGCGACGCAATGGGTGCGCCGCGCTAACATTAAACCAGCCCCACTTAACCTGCAGAAGCAAAAAGAAGCATTTAAGCAAGCTCAAGAGTATTTCTCAGATCCGAGAGCTTCAAGTTCTGCCGCAATTCCGCAGAACATTAGTAGATCGCAAGTGCTAAGACAAGACAACCTGGTACAAGAACAGGCCACTACAGCTGGAAGGCCTGATGATGATGAGGAGTATGCACTAGGCAGTGTTCAAGCATTCCTGCGACAATGTTTAAAACTGTTGCGCAATGAAAAAGCAACTCTAGAACTCCAACACCTGTTGGATCAGTGCCAACACTCTGCTTCGACGAACACACCGCAGTGTGCTGTTCACCAGATCAGGAGTCACATGAGAACTGGAAAAGAGATGAGGCTCACAGCACAGATTGGAGCATTTGAAATGGATGAAGTCATGTTAGATTTGGGCTCAGAAGCCAATGTTCTCACTATGCAGACATGGGAACAGATGGGAAGCCCTCAGCTTACAAGATCCCCTATCCAGCTAAGACTCGCAAATCAGCAACGAGTCTCTCCATTGGGCAGATTACCCAATGTACCTATTGATATTGAAGGAGTAAGAAGCTCTGCAGATTTTGAAGTAATCAAAATTATGGATGATAGTAGACCATACCCAGCGCTGTTAGGTATAGACTGGGCATTTGATAATTTGGCTGTCATTAACCTGAAGAAAAGACAGATGACCTTTGAGGATGACCAGATCAGGGTCATCGCACCTCTTGATCCTATTCAAGGACCAAGATATATAGAACCCATTCGCGCAGAAGAGGAAGCGCGCCACATGGAAAGCTTGTATCAGATGACCACTAACCACAGTGACTATGTCAACCCCGCAGCAGACGGCCATATCAGCTGGCGATGTGATAGCTCGTGCACATCAGATTCAGATGCAGGATTGGAAAACTGGCAGAATCGTCTACATGAGGTTTCTGCAAGACGTTGCGCCATGATGACTAAATCCATTCGATGGATTGGCACAGAATTAATTGATACTCCAACTTTTGATGGCTTAACTGAAGTAACTAAATTCATACAGGAATATGAACAAAAGCTTCCAGAACCGCAGCGCATACAGGCACTGGATGTAGCATTGCGCGCTACACCCGCAAGATGGTGGATTGCGCACAAGGAGAATATTCATACATGGAAAGACTGTCGCAGATTGATACTGCGCAGATTTCAGGACACCACAGTCGAAGCGCTACGCAAATATGAAGGACAGAGTGACCCCAGGTCACACATTGAAGCATGTATTCAGCAATGGTCAGATATTCCGGAAGATGAATGGGTTCACCAATTCATCCACACATTGGATACAATTCCAAGGAATTGGTATACTGAAACAGAATTGCGCAGAGGCACTCTTACTTGGGCTCTTATGATAGAAATCTTTCAACTTACCTTCAGCTTTGAGTCAGAACATCCAAGCATTGATCAGGCTTTGAAGTGTATTAGAAAGAAGGTATTTGAACACTATCCAGTAACAGAATATTCCCAACCAGATTGGGCTGTCCAGATAGAACATGCCCTGGAATGCTATAACTTCACCGCTGAAGATGAGGAGGACGATCCTCGCAACATCAATATCCCAGAATCAGAAGGGACGCGCAATATTGAAGGTCCTGAGCTTGATATTCCTGCCATCACAGAACACGTCAAGCTCAAGAAAGTTAACATTGGCACAGAAGCTGACCCAAAGTTTGCTTCTATAGGAGATTATTGGGATGATGAAACTGTTGCGCATGTTTCAGATTTATTACGTGACTACCAGGATATCTTTCCTACCAAGTTCACAGAAATGAAAGGCATCCTAGGAGACTTAGGAGTGATGCGCATACCTCTGAAACCAGATGCCAAGCCAGTAAAGCAGCGCCCATACAGGTTGAACCCGCGCTACAAAGAAAAAGTTAAAGAAGAAATTGATGAGATGCTTGCAGCAGGTATTATTGAGCCAGTAGAGGAAAGCGATTGGATTAGTCCTATGGTGGTCCAAGAAAAGAAAACGAAAGGTGAAATAAGAATTTGTGTCGACTTGCGCAAACTCAATGATGCATCAGCGCACGATCCATTTCCCACTCATTTCACAGATGAAGTACTTGATAATGTTGGAGGACAAGAGGCTTACTCCTTCACTGATGGTTTCTCGGGATATCATCAGATCAGAATCCATCCGGATGACCGCCACAAGACTACTTTTGCAACTGAATGGGGCTCATTCCAGTATACGGTAATGCCCTTTGGTCTTAAAAACGCACCTGCTATCTTCTCTAGAGTTGTTGTTGCTGTTTTTAAAGAATTTATCCACAAGTTTTTAGAAGTCTATTTTGATGACTGGACTGTATTTGGTTTACTAAAGAACCATATTGCGAATCTGCGCATGATGCTAGAAAAATGTAGACAGCATCAGATTTCCCTTAACTTGAAAAAATGTATATTTTGTGCGCCCTTTGGTATTTTGTTGGGACATATTGTATGCAGACAAGGACTTCTGATGGATCCTGCGAAGGTTGCCATCATTGCTAATTTACCGGCGCCCAACTCAGTTAAGCAATTGCGCACTACATTGGGACATACAAGATACTACAGAAAATTCATCAAAGGATATGCAAGGATCACAGCACCTATGGAAAGATTGCTGAAGAAGGATTCAAAGTTCCACTGGACAGAAGAATGCCAACAGAGCTTGGACACACTTAAAGAAAAGATGATCACAGCACCTATTCTAGTTTTCCCGGATTGGAGAAAACCTTTTCATGTTCATGTTGATGCTTCTTCCATAGCATTAGGAATCGTGCTTACACAGTCTGGAGAAGGAATTATTGACCACCCAATTGCTTACTCCAGCAGAAAGCTATCTACAGCTGAGAAGAATTACACCACTACAGAAAGGGAAGGATTAGCTATGGTGTATGCCCTACAGAAATTCAGACACTACCTGTTAGGAACTCACTTTAAAATGTATACTGACCATTCTGCTCTGAAATATTTGGTCAATAAACCAGTTTTAGGAGGAAGAATTTGCAGATGGCTACTGCTCTTTCAGGAATATGATTTTGAGGTTATTGTAAAACCAGGCAGATTGAATGCAGGGCCTGACCATCTATCTAGGATAGAGTCAGGAGAGGAACCTACGAGTCTGGAGGACAATCTGCCTGACGCACAGTTGTTTTCTATCCAAGCAGCAGACGAATATTATTCTGATATTCTTGAGTTTCTCACTACCGGACAAGCGCCGGCTGAGCTTACAATCCAGCAGAAAAAGCAACTTGTTGTTAGAGCCGCAGACTTCACTTTGATAGCAGGCCAGATTTATAAGTTGGGCCCTGATGAAATTTTGCGCAGATGTATCTTACCACATGAAAAGAGCTCTATCATCGCAGAAGCGCATTCAGGTACCGCAGGAGGCCATTTCGCAGGAAAGCCGACTGCGCAAAAGATATTAGCCGCAGGTCTTTGGTGGCCGACATTGCACAAGGATACTAAGGAATTCTGTAAATGTTGCGATGTGTGCCAGCGAACAGGAAAACCCTCAAGGAGAGATGAAATGCCGCTAAGACCCCAGATCACACTGCGTGCTTTTGATAAATGGGCCATTGACTTTGTAGGACCTATTAACCCACCAGGAAAAAGAACTGGCGCAAGATATATCATTACAGCTACTGAATACCTCACCAGATGGGCTGAGGCGAAGCCAGTTAAGAACTGCGACGCTGCTACTGCCGCGCAGTTCATTTTCGAGAACATTATCACTAGGTTTGGATGCCCAGTGATCCTCATGAGTGATCAAGGTACACATTTCCTCAATGAGACTATAGAGGCCCTTACTGAAGAATTTCAAATTAATCACCATAAGAGTACACCCTACCATCCTCAAGCTAATGGTACGGTGGAAGCATTCAATAAGATTCTTGAGAATGCGCTGACAAAAATCTGTAATCAACAAAGAGATGATTGGGACCTTAGAGTCACAGCT
This sequence comes from Larix kaempferi, assembly GCA_027924585.1. Taxonomy (NCBI): domain Eukaryota; kingdom Viridiplantae; phylum Streptophyta; class Pinopsida; order Pinales; family Pinaceae; genus Larix; species Larix kaempferi. The sequence goes on along the minus strand of BSBM01001355.1, from coordinate 86,299 downwards.
GTATTATGGGCTTACAGAACCACTTGCAAGAAACTAACAGGTCACACACCTTTCAGCTTGGTGTATGGACAAGAAGCAGTTATGCCCATGGAATACATTGCTCCCAGTCTCCGAATTGCGCAAATTACAGAAATGGCAGATCCTGATACTATGAATGAAAGACTTTCGCAACTGCTTTCCTTAGAAGAAGACAGACTTTTGGCCGGATTTCATCAACAGGTACAGAAGGCAAGACAGAAAGCTTGGCATGACAGGCACATCAAGCATAAGCACTTTGAAGAAGGAGACTTGGTACTCCTTTATGATAGTAAATTCATCAAATTTCCAGGCAAGTTTCGCATGCATTGGTTAGGCCCTTTTCAGGTAATAAAAATAACAGACGGAGGCGCAGTTCAGCTTGCAAAGCTGAATGGAGAACTACTACCTACAATGATAAACGGGAGTCGGCTTAAGCTTTATTGCGACGGCCACTCCGCCCTGTCGACATAATATATTGCTCAAGAGTGCAGATGTCCGGTGTAGTTGAAAGAGACATCGCATTCAGTCTACACGGAAGCTGCGACACACCCTCAGTTTCCAGCTTCCTGCGCAGTTCCTTGAAATATCCGCGCATCCTGAATAAAAATTGCTTGAAGAGAGCTTATCGCTGCGCTCTGGCGAAGTTTTGTTTTTGGACCATTGAACTATCGCTCTTGCGGAGTTTACTTTGATAATTTGCCGCTTGAAAAAGTTCTGTTGTGAACCCATAGAGGCACAGTTTCCTAAGTTGAAATGACCCGCCGAAAATTTTGAATTACAGCAGTTATGTAGCCGCGTTTGAATAAATGAAGGGTAAGGCCGCTATTTAAGTCTAGCCGTTCTGACGGATTCGGCTTAATCTCCGAAAGATTTGCATTTAATTCAGGCGCCGAAAGCATTAGCTTCTCCCGGAAGGCTGTCAGAACCCGTCAATCACACTAAATGCACCGCTACGGCAAGGAGGATAGCGTGTTGTCAACTCATCTGTAGCCGCCTATAGCTACGTTACCCCACTTGGTCGCATTTACTATCCCCGCTGGCTATAAATACCTCACACTTGTATCATTTTCGGGTTACTGTCTCGAGTTGCATAGTTGTGTTTGAAGATCCAAATTATTGTTTTCAGAGCCGAGTGTGCAGAGTATTTCCCCTTGTTTTCAGCATCCATACCCTACGCAGGTCCGCCATTTGCTATCCAGAGTTTTGTTATTTACATTGGTTCACAACGGAGAATTTATCAACTGAAGAAGTTGTTCGTCAATTTCTGCGCCGAGGCTTAGATTTCGGCATGGCCACTCCGGTGACGGCTTCGACCTATGTACACCCCGGTGCTACTGATCCCAGAACATCTCCAGGCACAAGAGCATCTCAGCAGCAGCCGGAGGAACCTGTTCCAGAGCCGCTCGCGTCTATGGTGAACTATATTCCGCCGCGTCCAGATGATGCGCCGGATGTACAGATTCCGAAGAATGCAAAGTATCCAATTCCGCTACCGCCACTACCGGCTAGTGTGCGGGTAGAAGGCCAACTATTGGGAAACATTCCATTGGTTAAATTCTCTGATTTTAACCTTGGAGACTATAAGACATATCCTCAGTTCCAGTTGGACCGATATCTGGATATCGTCCATAATCCCACCAGAAAAGTTGACGAGTTTATCCCAAAGGGATTTGCAGCAAATCTTGAGCGCCCTGGACTCTTGAATTTGTTGAAGCTACCGCACTTTGGGCGTAGCAATGAAGTGAACGCAGACGTTAAAACACTGCTATCCTGCGTTCATGGAGGTTACCTTTGGCTCGGGAGGCCAATTGATCTAAATGTTGATTTGATACACCGCATCACCGGTCTATCTAAGGTTGGTAAGGATCCCAATATCCATTTTGTGGGAAAGGAGAAGGACCGAAAATTGGCTGCAAAGCTGGTCCAGAAATATAACTTGACAAGAGGAGGTCGGGCTTATGACCTCACGACAGTAGAAGATGAGGCACTTCGCTTCACAGGAAGTCTGCTTGCAGGCAGACTTCTCACAAAGTGCCGACCAAAAGAAGTTACTGGAGCTGTCGTGGAGCTCGCTATCGCAGCTGCGGAGGGAGAACAGTACAACTGGTCTCTCTTCCTGCTGAATTCTTTTTTGGCCGATTGCCTGAATGTGCAGGACAATGCAGGCCAATCATTCCATTTTTCGTGGCTTCTAATTTTATGCGCTCTCGTCGGGTGGAAGGAGCCCCCGAATACTCAGTTCCTTCCACGCCGCGCAGGAGAGGTTGCCGGCATGCGCTACATCAACCTCTGGGATTCCCCTAATCCCGCGAAGCGCAAGATGAATCGCGCTGTCTTTTGTGAGTACTACTATCTCCTCCGAGATACCATACAAGATATGCCAAGGCTGAGCGAGGAGACAGCCACATTGTATGAAGGGAAGTTGGCTTTTACTGCCGACATCCATCAACTCTACCTTCGGCCTTGCGACATTCCAGGTGACTGGGCGCTAGGTCTTTACAGGATGACCACAGAAGATGTCGAAGAAACCATTAAGTCGTGGTCGGACGAATGGAGAGCAGCAGCTGACATCGCACCTGCGATGCCACCCGCCGCTGCGCAAGAGAAGGATAAGGGCAAGCAAGCCCCTGAGCAAAGAAGCGACGAAGGCTCAACAGAACCAGCCACCAAGAAGCAGAAAGTGTCGCATCCCACTGAGGCCATTCCCTCGGAGGTCGACAAATACTTGAAAGAGCAATTTCGTGAGATGAGGAACATGCATGCTCACATCCGAAGTGCTCTAGACTTACAATTTGTAGAACTGAAAGGTCTCGCAGGAAGGATTGCGCAGACCCATGCGCCAGCATCTACTTCGCAGGCGCCACAAGAAATTCCAACTGATGAGCGAGTTGAAGAACTCACAGAAAGGCACACTGTCGTACATATTCCGCCTACCAGCATGACACTTCCAGATCCTCTAGCTGAACTACAGGTAAGCACAGTTGGACCTGTAGAAATAAATTTGTCTATGATTCCTATAGAAACCCTACAGCTTGTACAGGAGAAAGTTTCTCTTGAGTTGAGAGCTAGAGAGCTCTCTACTTTCCAGGCAAACCAACGACTGCAATCGCAGGAGATAGAGCTGAAGGAAAGTCATAAGAATATCTCTGCGAAGCTTGCACTCTATGAGGCGCAAGACACCGGCATCAGAAACGCAATAGAAGAGATTGCCCAGGAATTGCCGGCTTGCGAGATTCAACCAGACCTCCCTCTGGTTGCAAAAGTTCAAATTATTGGCGAAAGGGCGAAAACCCTGGAGCAAGAAATAATTGCTATGGCAGAAGGCCATAGAACCCAGATTGCTGAGCTAGAAGCTCGCGTTGCTGCGCATCTTACGGATGATGCGCAGGTACAATTTGAAGCATTGAGCAGAGCTTCCACACGGATGAAAGATCGAGTACAAGAAGCCAAGAACCTGATGGACCAGGCTATGGAAGCTTGGTCAAAGCTTGTGAACCTCCCTTTTAAAGTGGGACTGTCAGAACAGGTGCAAGCTGCAGAACAGTCTCTCACTGTTCTCAATGAAGAAGCTAAGGCCCTAACAGGCCTACCAAAAATGAAGAAAATGGGCGAAGTGCGCAAAATGCAGCAGCAACTGCACAAGCTCAGAACTGAAGATGAGAAGCTCACCAACAGCATTCAGCCATTCATGGATGAGTATGCTGAAATCGTTGGCCAGGTTGAGACAAAAATCAAAGAGATTACCGAGTCTCAGGAGATCATTGATACACTCACTAAAGACGAAGCGACCGCAGAAACAGTGCAAACAGCTGATGAGTGTATTGAGGAATTGGACTCCGCTATTGCGAAGTGGCAGAAAACATTTGCGGAGATTCAAGCAAAAGCAGATGCGCAAATCAAACGACCACGCGCTAGTGCGAGTGGCTCGAGGGCGAGCCACAAGTGAGTGTTGGGGGCCTGTTGGGGCCAAGGTCGCAGCTATAGTAAAAGCTGCGAATTTTGGGAAAAAGCACGAGTATGGAAGGAAAGTGCTAATTTTGGGACAAGCACTAAGTTTTGGATAAGAAGGAGACAGTGCGCAGTACGGTGCCAGATGGATGATCTCAGCGCAGATCACGGACCGGAAATTGCGGAGCTCGCGCGCACGTCATCGAAGAATGAAGGTGGCTCAGCTACCATAATAAATAAGGCGATGGAGTAGAGGGTTCAGCTACCCTCATTTAAAGGATCAGTACAGAAGTTATGGTTGCTCGGATCAAGGAGGAGCAACGGACTAGAGCATTGAAGGCGAAGGACGATCGCCCATACCCACAATCTGCGCCGGAATTCATGGAGCCTGCAGGAAGCGGCGACGTGACTGCAAGCGACGCCTACAGTACACCTAGCCATGTGCGTGGTTAGGGTTTTTGGGAATCACTGTTGGGAAAGGCCCACAGTTTTGTAAAGGTGTGACCGTCATGGCCACCTATATATATGAATAATTGTAATGGATAGATGTTGGGTTAGAGAGTTAGAGAAAGCTAGATGTTAGACTGTTAGATAGCCAGTCTAAAGGATAGATCATGTGTTGATTATCCTTCTGTATTTTCTACCCAGAGTGTAGAACTAGAGAGGAAATCGGATAGCCGAGGAGCTAATCCCTGAGTTGCCAGACAGTCTGAGTCGACGTCTGTGCCTTTGTAATCTCCATAGAGAGGAGACAATCTTGAGAGAAGGGCTCCCAGCTGTGTGCGTGGAGTTTCTTGGAAAGATCTAAGGCTGCAGCTGTGTGCGCAGCATATTGTATAACTCTATCATTTTCTGGTTAATATAACACCCCCGTGGACGTGGTTTTCCTCGAGGAGAAGAGCTTCGCATATATCTTCTTGTTGTAATGTTTGCGTGAATGATAACTGTTTAAGATCATTACCTGTGTGTACGTCTTTTGCATCATCTTTGCGACTGTTTAAGTGAGAGTAGGAAGGTCCTTTATTGTTATAATCCTTTATTGTTATAATCGCCAAGTATAGAAGGAATAGTGGAACGCTGTCGCCGCAGCGACCGAGTTTCGCGTGACTGCGACAAGTGCGCAGGGCGAGAAGGTATTTGAGCGCGTCGACGCAAGGAATAGGCGCCTTCTGCGCCCGGAGGACGAAACTGCACAGTGGGTCTGCAGGAAGGAAGGCATCCGCGCAGTTGCGTCGCGAGGCCCTCGGGAAAGTCCGACCGCCGATATTTGAGGGAGAAGAAGATAGAGAGAACAATCTCCGCGTCACCACGGTTAAGGAAACCTGATTCCTTAACCCCCCATAGCCACTTCGGGTGAGACCTCGAGCTGCCGCGCAGCTCGTTGCCGAGAGGGCCAGTGCGCCAAGGGGTTTTGTTGCTGCGCTTCATTAAAACCCGGGTCTGCCCAGTAAAGCAGCCAACAGACACCTAAGGAGATGTTTGATTCCTTGACCAAGCTATTTGAAGGGAAGAGTATAAATCGAAAGATGACATTGAGGAATCAACTAAAGAAAATCCAGATCAAGAATGCGGAGACCATGCAGCCTTACTTTTCAAGGGTCTCCCAGATAAAAGAACAACTTGAAGCTATGGGAAAAGATATAGAGAATGGAGAAGTGGTAATGACCACTCTTAATGGCCTTCCTAGGTCATGGGATTCCTTCATCCAAGGAATTTGTGCTAGGAAGAAACTTATCTCATTCAGTAGGCTGTGGGAAGAATTCTCACAGGAAGAAGCTCAGATTGTAGCTCGAGAAGAAAATATGGGGAATGAGGATCAAGCTCTCACAGCACATACCAAGAAGAGGTCACTTTTCCTCAGATTGTCCTAAGAACAAAAGGAACAACAATAACTACTACTACAAGTAATCTGACTGGTATGACTTACAGGTATGTTTGAAATATGTTCATGATTAAGTTTATAATATGATTGTCCTCATGTTATTGAGTTTAGTAACAATCTTGTTTATTTTTAGACTTGTCTTATCACCCTAGTAAAAGTATGAATGCATGATAGAAGACATTCATTGATTAGGGCTATGACACTTATGATTGTATTATGATTGTACTAATGCACTGTGGTGTTGTATGAGGAGAATGTTATCCGCTAACATGAAAGGTACAAATCAAGTTCTAGATCAAGACCATGATGACATGAATACAAAGACTCATCCATAGTCATGGATCACATGGAGGTATGTATAATTTGTTTCTACAATGGTTAAATTATGAGTTATGCAGGTCATTGAAGAGAACAAGAAAACATTGCTAGACATAACTAGCAAATATGATGACCAAGTATGTTTTTCCTATATCAAGTTAGAATCCTACCCTATGTAAGGATCTTATGCTTTTGTATGATTGATAATGATTACTCATGAAGTTACAAGTTTGAGTAATCTAGGGTTTATGCATATTATGTTCCTCACTTTGATTAATGATATGACTAACCAGAAAAAGTCCTATATAAACCTTGAATACTAATGCTTATTATCTGTGTTTGAAATGATCGTGACTATACATGTTTAAGATTATTTTGTTTTGATAGTATTGAGATTATACTAATGAATGTATGAGATCTCGAGGGTAACACAATGATGATACTAGTAAGCATGCATAGTGATCGAGGATGGATATCAGTTCAAGGACAGGTAATCCAGGAAGCAAAGATCAAGAGGGAGCACACTCCAGTAGTTCCTACAAGGAAACAAAGATTGAGAGGGATTCCACCCAACAAACAAACAAAGATAAGTATTTCAATTGTCATTTCTTGTATATTTGAGTGTTTAAATAATATTGATCAATGATGTATATGCTTATGTTCCTAGACTTAGGTTGTGTATTATGCATATTAGAACAATTGCATTAATGAACAGTATACTACTAATATGCATATGATGGGTAAGTGGCCTATGGCACTGTACAACATTCCATTGCTACTTATCTAGAATGAAACCTCTTTGCTGACATGTTGGGAGTTGTGCACACTCTTAACAATGTTCTGGTAGAGATTGGAAGGCATCTAGAAAGTTATGGGATATGGATAAATGTTGTATTGAAGCATTGGCTAAAATAATTACATGACTGTATGACATATTTCATTATGTGTAAGAATTTGTTCTGAAAACTATGAGATGTTTCTAATCATGCAATTTAACTTGTCTTGTAGGAAAGATCGTATACCATCACCTACAAAAGAAGGACTACAACACTTGTTCCAGCAACAAAGCTATCTGTTGAAGATATTGAAGAATCTGAAGTTCCCAGGATACGAGATACAATAAAAGGATGCCATGGTCCAGAATTACCAATCGATCATGTTTGGGATGTGATCCCCATAACTAAAGGGATGTTTGTTGTGACTTCCAAATGGAAATATAAGATCAAGCATGCTGCATATTGTAGCATGGTGAAATACAAAGCGAGGTTTGTAGCTTGTGGCTTCTCCCAGAAAGAAGGGATTGACTATGAAGAGACTTTTGCTCATGTCGCCAGATACACTTCCATCAGATCAGTACTTGCTCTGGCTGCAGTGATGAAATGGAAGATACACCAGATGGATGTCAAGACAGCTTTCTTGAATGGTGTAGTCAAAGAGGAAGTGTATGTGGAGCAGCCACTCAGTTTTGATACATATGACAGGGATTCATATGTATGCAGGTTGAAGAAAGCCTTGTATGGCTTGAAGCAAGCTCCTAGGACTTGGTATGATAGGATAGACAGCTTTCTATCCAGTTTGGGCTTTACAAAGAGTAAAGTGGATTCCAACCTTTACTACAAGGTTGAGGAAGGCAATCTTGTGATACTACTTTTGTATGTGGATGACCTGTTTGTTACGAGGATGGGTTGATTGCCGACACCAAGAGGAAGCTTGCTGTCGAGTTCGAGATGAAGGACTTGGGGATGATGCACTATTTTCTAGGCATGGAGGTGTGGCAGAATGCAGATAGAATCTTCCTTGGACAAGGGAAGTATGTAGTAGAGATCCTGAAGAGGTTCGGGATGATGGACTGCAAGGCCATGGCCACACCTATGGCATCGAACCTGAAGCTTATGTGTGATGCTTCATCTGATCCGGTTGATGTCACTGTGTATCGTCAGATGATTGGTTCCTTGATGTACCTAACAATCATGAGACCAAATATTTGCTTTGCAGTGAACACATTGAGCCAGTTCCTGACGAATCTGAGAGGTATTCACCTGGTTGCTGTAAAGCATATTCTGAGGTACCTGAAGGGTACAGTTGATTATGGGCTCAAGTATGAGGCAAATCAAAAGTTAAACCTAGAGGGTTATGTTGATTCGGATTGGGCAGGCAGTTCCATTGATCGGAAGAGCACTTTGGGGTGCTGCTTCAGTATGGGATCAGGTGTGATCTCTTGGTTTAGCAGGAAGCAGTCCTGCATAGCACTGAGTACAGCCGAGGCAGAGTATGTTGCAGCTTGTTCAACTAGTTGTGAGGAAGTATGGCTCCAGAAGCTACTGTCTGAGTTGTTTGATCTCCCGTTGGAGGCTACTGGTATCTTTTGTGACAACCAGAGTTTTGTGAAGCTGTCTGAGGATCTGGTGTTCCACAACAGGTCGAAGCACATTGAGATCAAATATCACTATATCAGGGATATGGTGCAGAGAGGAGCAGTGAAGCTCCTGTATGTTGCGACAAATGAGTAGGTTGCAGATGTGTTGACAAAACCACTAGCCAGAGTAAATTTTGAGTACTTCAGAGAGAGGCTTGGTGTTCTTCAAATTGAAGACACTTCGAGGAAGAAGTGATGTGACACATTTGCAGGAGCCATTCCAAGCATGGTGAGAGGAGGATCATTTCCATGGCTCTGGATGTAAGCGTTGTGTGATGAGCACCATGACGATGCTCCAATTACTGCTTTGTATATGCATCAGTTGGATGCTTTGATCAGTTTGATCATGTATTTGTATATGCATCATGTTGGATGCTTGATATGATCAATTGGATCATGTATTTGTATATGCATCATGTTGGATGCTTGATATGATCAGTTGGATCATGTATTTGTATATGCATCATGTTGGATGCTTGATATGATCAGTTGGATCATGCATTTGTATATGCATCATGTTGGATGCTTGATATGATCAGGTGGATCATGTATTCGTGTATGTATCAGGTGGATACATTGTATGATCAGGTGGATCATGTATTTATGTATGTATCAGGTGGATATATTGTATGATCAGGTGGATCATGTATTCGTATATGTATCAAGTGGATACATTGTATGATCAGGTGGATCATGTATTTGTATATGTATCAGGTGGATACATTGTATGATCAGATGGATCATGTATTTGTGTATGTATCGGGTAGATACATTGTATGATCAGGTGGATCATGTATGATGATATGTATTAGGCAGATACATTGTATGCATTAAGTGGATGCATGGTATGATCAGTTTGATCATGGATGATGAGTATCGGGACAATGCTCTGAATGACATGCATCAAGATGATGCTATGATGATGATCAGGATGATCACAGATGACGAGCTTCAGGATGTTTCTCCAGATGACATACATCAAGATGATCACAGATGACGAGCTTCAGGATGTTGCTCCATATGACATGCATCAGGGTGATGCAGTGATGATGATCGGGTTGATCATGTATACATCAGGATGATGTATGTTGAGTATCAGGTTGATACTCTGTGGCCGTGGACAGGTTGTGCAGGTAGCATAGAAAAGGTCCTTTAAAATCCAGACAAGTAGAGCGGTGTGCTCGTAACAGCCTGGGATGCTCTATAGAGATCCGGATAGGTAGAGCGGTGTGCTCATAACATCCTGGGATGCTCTGAGTAGGTTTTTCTATAGAAAAGATCCTTTAAAATTTGGACAGGTAGAGCAATGTGCTCGTAACAGCCTGGGATGATCTATCAAGATCCAGATAGGTAGAGCGGTGTGCTCATAACATCTTGGGATGCTCTGAGTAGGTTTTGCGAAAGTTCACATAGAAAAAATCCTTTAAAATCCGGACAGGTAGAGCGGTGTGCTCGTAATAGCCTGGGATGCTTTATCGAGATCCGGAAAGGTAGAGCGGTGTGCTCGTAACATCCTGGGATGCTCTGAGTAGGTTTTGTGAAGGTCAACATGTAAAAGATCCTATAGTCTGTGCTAGGTTTTGTTGACACACGTAATCAGTCCTAAGTTCCACAGTATGGCCACTGATGATGAAGACCTGCAGGTGGTGGGACCACATCCAACATGAAAAAGGGTTGGCTCTGTAGAACTTCCTATGACGAGTAGATTTGAGATTTATTGAGATAGCAGCAGCAGTGATGATGAGGATGATTCGAGGGATATGATTCGATGGCAATGATCCAGAGAAGAAGACTTGTGCTAGCAGATCTGTGTCGATAAATACCTTCCTAGTTAAGAGGGAGTGATGATGTAATTGTAACTTCGGAATGTATTTCACACATGTATATTGTATTCCTATAGAGATGTTATTATTCCTCTATACGGAAGTGTCGTCATTTATATTGTACGTGTTGTAACTTATACTTGATGGGTTATTAGACCACCTTGATGGGGTCGGCCCTGTATAATTCATGTGGGTTAAAGGGTTATTAGACCACCCTTTTGGGGGTCGGCCCTGTCAGCATTATGTTAAGTGGTTAAGTTGAGGCCGACCTAGTAAGGTTATTAGGCAAGTCAATTCAAGTATAAATAGAGTGTGGGAAGTACTCTATTTGATCATTCACTTTCTCACTTATACACTCATTGGATAGTGGCACACTAGTGGAGGAGGAGAAGCTGTTGTTAGGAGACTATCTCTTATGTTTGGGTTTTGTATCATTGCTCTATATATCTTTGAGGAAGTTATTGGGGTTTTTCACCTTTATGGTTTTCCCCAAGGAAACTCTGTGTGTCTATTGTCTCTTGTGATTGCTTCTTGTGATTGATATGTTGTACATGTTATTCTCTCAGTTAAGATCCTAGATCATATTGAATTGATGCTCAAAAATTTAACATAGCTTGCGTATACACAGGCTGCACCAATATAGCCCACGTACATCGAGTTAAATCGTAAAAAACAATAGAAAAATACTTTTCACTCCAAAAAGCGGTCTTAGGGTGACCTTTGGCCCTCCAAGTACCCTAGAAATGACTCGATTCAACCTTTCACCTACCTTTGGAGGGTTATATATTGAGCTCTTATGGTGCATGGAAGGAGGAGGAAAGAAAGAGCATAGAAACTCTATTGGATTTTTTCCGCGACTTGAGTCTACATCCATTAATCCTTGTTGTTGTGAACCCCTTATGTTCACCTACCAAACTCCTTCATAGTTTGAGTTTTCCATTGCATGGGGGATTGAAGTGGTGTAGGCACAAGTGGAGGGACCTAGTTCTTGGTTCATATGAGTTGCTGGCAAGAGGTTGTATCATGTACTTCTTGTTTTCATTAATAGAAATACTCATTTTCTCGTCCAATTAATCTTGTGAATGTTGTTTAATTACATTGGGTTACATTTGCTTATTATATCATGGACCATGCTATTGTTTATGCTAATATCTTTCACATATTGTATGCACTTGCTTGTATTTTTTATTGAGACTAAGCTACAGGTTCAAGTGTAGAGATTGGAAATCTCAGCGGGGATCTTCTTCGAACATCCGGTTGAAGGTTGGTCATTCATCCACTTCTTAGAATTTACATTTATAATAGCATTGCATTGGGAATTGAGTTGATTTCTGGTAGTCATCTGTCTGTTGTGGTCTGCCCCGAGCCATACGAATTTTTTATCCGTAACATGGATGTCAATGTAGACAGTGTAGTGTATTTGGAAAATAAATACATCCTCAATCCCAAGGGAATTGGCTCCATCATGCTCAAATTTCTTGGATCGCCTAACATTTTGTTGCATAAATTAATGTTCTCTTTCTTGCATAGTTGCAGAGAAACTTGTTTTCTTTGGTGCACATTTGACAGCAAGGCAATTCCATCGACATGTTTGATGGGATAGTTGAGATAAGGAGATCCTGTGACAACTAGGCCATCATGATTGGATATGAAGATGAGAAATTGTTAATGTTGAATCGAACACCTGCAAGAGCTCATAATTTTTCCTACCTCTTAGCATAAAGAAAGTACATTGTCTTCCAGTATTCTATGGCATGCTATATATGGACACATCAACTATAATAGTCTCCAATTGTTGAAAAAGAATGGTTTTTCTAGTTTTCCCACCATTCCAAAGCATCTAAAATATTGTGATGCTTGTATTCTTGGAAAACATAGTAAACAACATTTTCATGAGTCAAATTTCAGAGCATGTAGAAAGTTAGAGTTGGTACACTCTGACATGTGTGGCCCCATGTCCATTCCTTCTGCAAAAGGTAATAAATATCTCATGAATTTTGTTGATGATTACACCAGGATGTGTTCGGTCTATTTAATGAAGCAAAAATTTGAGGCATATGAAACATTCCAAAAATTTCATGTATGGATTGAAAATTAAGCATTATCTCACATTCGCTCACTCTATATTGATAATGGAAAAGAATACACTTCTATTGAATTTGAAAACTATATTCATCAACATGGGATTATGCATCAAACTACAATTTCATACAGTCCTCAACATAATGGTCTGGCAAAAAGAATGAATAGAACCCTCTTGAATATGGTATGCTCCATGTTATTTTTCAAAGATGTGAAATTGATGTTTTGGGGTGATGTTGTTTTATGTGCGGCTTATTTGAGGAATAAAACTCCAACTCATTCTTTGGAAAACAAGAATCTACTCAATATGTGATATGGATGCATTCCTTTGGTGAGGTATCTTAGGGTATTTGGTTCCACCTATTATGCCTTGATACCAATGGAATAAAGAAACAAGCTTGGTGCATGAAGTATGAAGTGCATCTTCTTGGGGTATTGAAATGCCACCAAGGCATATCATCTTTGTGATGAGGTAAACAAAATGTTTATACTTTCGAGAGATGTCATTTTTCTTGAAATGAATAAAATTTGCAAGTCTATTGAGAGGAAGCTTGATCGTCTAGATAAATTTACCCATGTAAATACATTTCATGAAGTTGATAATGAGGTTCCACATCTTGAAGGGGGGATACCTACCATGGATTAATCTTTGCAATCTTCTTTTGTAGCACCATTTTCCCCTAATGAGGAATTTCATGCCACTTCACCAAAACATAAGGTTTAAATGGATGATGTGATTGAAAGGATGGGAAGACTAAATCTTGAAGAGAATGAAGCACCGCCAACTGAACAACCTGGACCTTCATAGAAATTTCCAAAGCAGGTCACAAAGACACTTGAAACTGTCCATCATGATGAAGTCAAAAGACAGGAACCTGAAGTTTGACAAGGAAAGACTATAGAGGAGTTGCAGATAATTCAAGTTCAAGTGATGTAGAAGATATGGATGTTTCGTATGATTGTGAAATGAATTTATCTACTAACCTTGAATGAACTTCCTTTGAAGTATTTGTTGCTCATGATGAGTGGGATGAGTGGCAATATTCCACGTAGAATAAATATGATGTTTTCATGAAGAATGGGATGTAGAAGTTGGTGGAAGCTCCATTTGGAACCAAACTAATTGGTTGAAAGTGCATCTACAAGAACAAGTACAAATCATATGGTTCACTTGAAAAGAATTAAGTGAGGCTTGTGGAGAAAGGTTTTGCACAAAAAGAAGGCATTAACTATGAGGAGAGTTTCCCCCCCACAGCAAAATGGGCTTCCATTTGCACTCTATTATCTTTGGCTACACAAAATGGGTGGAAAGTTCATCTGATGGATGTGAAGACTTCTTTCTTGAATTTAGACTTGAAAAAAAATGTATCCATGTCTCATCCATGAGGATTTCTTCTGAAGGGAAAAGAACATAAGGTATGCAAAATGATCAACTCATTGTATGGCCTAAAACAAGCACCTCGCACATGGTATGAAAAGATAACTGAGCATCTTCTGAAATTAAATTGCAAACACTTTAATCTTGATTCAATGCAACATTATTTGTAAAGAGTAAAACCCCTAGTTTTGACTTGGAATATATTAAATCAAATCATGTAAATGATGTAAATATGTTAGTATGGATTCCTAGTGCAAAGCTCAAGGCCAAGGCCCAACTAGTGAATGGCTAGGCATCTATAATGTAAATATTTATTTATGAACCATGTGGTTGGTTTATCATGCCAATTTCAATGTTATGGAAATATTATGTTGGAAAATAATAAAATTGTCAAACATGGTTGTGTAAAGAGCACTAGAGGGGCTATGATTTGACTAGAGGGGAAGAGGAAAGGAGGGATATGGGAGATTAAATCCTCTATTTCCAAATGCAACCTTGGAACTCACCCAATTGTTGTTAGTTCCATTAAATGGGGCAATTACTTCCTTTTAAATGTTAAATCCAATCATTGAATGGATGTGTGAGGTTGGCGAGGAAAGTATTCTCATGTAGTTATGGAATCATGGGATAATATACTTTTATGATTGTTGTAAGATACATCTCTTTTAAATTCAGAATTTATGTTAGTTGTCTTTTCCACCATTCTCTCATATTTTGGAGTCTTCCAGATCCATTTTTCATTATGCAAATTTTGGGACAACAGTTTTGACACTACACAAACTTCTTGATTTTGTTGTTTATCACATTAACATTACCAGACTGTGCATAACAAAAAAATTAAATTTGGAAACATAGCTGCATATTTGAGGGAAAAAGAGATGGTTGTAGGTAAGCATAGAGGTTGGGCAATCTATGAACCTTTACCCATTGAGTTTTTTTACTCTAGAATGTTTGAGATGCCATGAATTAGTGCTATAGGTGGTTCTCCAACAACATACATCAGATTGGACTCTTAATACACATACTGGTAATCATTGTAAGGGTTGGGTTTCCTTAGGGAATTATGGATTAATAATAATAAAATGCCTTCCTTGTGTTGTGTGGGATAGTTGGAAGGAGTGCCATAGCTATTATAGCTGAGTGAGATTCCTGTAGAGCTTTGGATGAGCACTGGGCTAAGCATTGAGAGCAGAATGGATTGTGGGGTGAGAGATAAAATCCAGTAGGTGTTCCCTTCACCTTGGTGGCCTCTTAGTACAAAGAGTATATGCTTGACAGAGTGCCTACGATTGGGTGGAAAATTGCTCTTACACGGCTAGTTGCTTTGATCTTCTTTCTTTAAAGATAGGTATTATCTTTGTATTTAAATATGCAATAATTTTATTTTATGGATGTGATGAATATGCTTGTATATGCATGTTGTGTGTGGATAGAAATTTATTTCCATTGTTTTTTTCACATGCATTTCATGTTTATGGATTTGTAGAACGGCCATAGGGAAAAATTTAGAATCCCATAATTCATAAATATCCCCCTCTGTTAGTTAAATTGATGGATGGGGACATGACATAAAAAAAAATTGAAAGATATCTTGTATATCTTGTGGTGTATGTAAATGATCTTTTGATGACAGGGAACAATGAAAGTTACATTGCATCCATAAATAAATAATTGAAGAAGGGATTTGAAATGACAGATTTGAGACATCTTCACTACTATTTGGGAATTGAAGTAACTTATAATCCGAAGTACATATTCATCTCCTAGAAGAAGTACATTAGAGAGTTGTTGAATATATTTTTGCATCATAGAGTGCAATGCTCTCTACTCCAATGGAACAAAATTCGAAGCTCACATCAAAAGGAAAGGAATTTGAGGATGCAACCAAGAACAAATAGATGGTAGTCCAAGCCTTATCTACCTTACCACCACCAAGCTACATATTCATTTGATGTTGGGATCCTTTTTAGGATTATGCAAAAGCATTGCGAAGGAAATTAGTCTTCTTCCAAAAGAGTTCTAAAATAGTTAAAGGGGACTTAAGTATTCTAAGGTATATTACTTCAAACTGATTGGCTATTATGATTTAGACTTTGATGGTGACAAAGAGAATGGAGTGTCTACTTTAGGCTACCTCACGAGTCTTCGATCAATAGTTGTCTGTTGGAAATGACGCAAAGTGTATGTTCAAATAGATTCCACAACAGGGGAAGAATATGTAGTTGTGGCAAAAGCAATCAAGGAAATTGTGTGGCTCAGGAAAATGCTTGAATATTTGCAGGAGAAACAGGTGAATTATACTCCTCTACTGATTGAAAACACTTATGCAATCAAGTTGGCCAAGAAACCCAAATTCCATGATCAAACCAAATACATCAACTAGTATAATCTAATTTGATATCATGTAGAGGCCAAGACAGTTCATTTGTGGCATTGTTCCACAAATAAACAAATTGGAAACATCCTCCCTGAAGCACTTGGAAGAGCGAAGCTTGTAAATTTCACAAAGATTCTTGGACTTACAAACACCCCTTCAAATAAGGTGGGGCGATCTTGGACACATAATCCTATGGGATTATGATAGATTTTGCAAATATTGTAAATATATAAAAACTTAGAATGTGAAGAGTCACATAAGTACTTGGAATATGAAAAACCAAGAGCTATTGCTCTTGTGTATAAATAAACACTCCCATCAAAAAAAAAATCATCCTTGGAGTTATTGTTCTGACTCAATATATAGGAAGGAAATATGTCATGTTTTGTGTATGTGTCCTCTTGACGTTCCCTATATGTTGGCTCAACTCAAACTCAACTTAGTAGAAAAATTTTCTTTAAATTTTGGACATCACTTTATCGTATAGATATTTGGATTTTCTACATCCATGTTTTTAATAAACTACAAAACAATTTAAAAACATAATATACCAAAAAAAAACACATTAAACTATGGTGTTCTTAAAACTCTTAATGTTGAAATATCCTTAAAAAATAAATTATAATAATAAGTTATTATTTTTAAAAAATAAATTATAATAATAAGTTATTATTTTTAAAAAATAAATTATAATAATAAGTTATTATTTTTAAAAAATAAATTATAATAATAAGTTATTATTTTTAAAAAATAAATTATAATAATAAGTTATTATTTTTAAGATATGCATCAATTAAACTAGCATTAAAAAAAGTTAAAAATAAAATAAATTTAGATGTTTTAATGATAAGAAATTTAACACATTATGAACTCAAATTCGAATAAAACATAAATTTTATTTTTATGTTTATGAGACATCCATAATTAAATAATTTAATATTTATTTATTTAATCACATAAAATTAAAATAATACAAATACATATAAAAATATAAAAAATTGTTTTTATAATTCGTTAGGTATTTAATATTTATTTATTTAATCACATAAAATTAAAATAATACAAATGCATATAAAAATATAAAAATTTAAATTTGTTTTTATAATTTGTGACCTAACACTTAAGAACAAGGAGATAATGTATGTTGTTCTTTTTAAGAATTTTTTTTTTTAAACCATAACTATATATATATATATATATATTGCATAATCAAACATGAATGATTTAATTAATATCAAATGCAATACTTAAAAAATAATATTATTATTAATAAAAAATAAAAATAAAAAGCAAACAGATCACATTTACTATCAGTTTACAATTAAAACAAAATAATAATGATAAGAAAATTATTTTGTTTAATTATATATATTTAAAATAAAAAAATAAAAAAATTAGAAATGACAAATTTTAATTAAAATCATATTCAAATAAATATATTCCAATTATAAACATTAACATAAAATATTACGATGATAATATCAGTTTACCATTAAAACAAAATAATAATGATAATAAAATTATTTTTATTAATTATATATATTTAAAATAATAAAATTAAAAATTAAAAAGGACAAATTTTAATTAAAATCATCTTCAGATAAATATATTTCAATTATAAACATTAAAATATAAACACATAATTATATATTTAAAAGACAAAAACAAATATTAACATTTAGTAGATAAAAATAATATGTTATTTGTTAAAGTTGGAGAGAGATAAAATTAAAACTAAATCACAATTAGATTGATTTTTTTGCTTCAGGTCTTTATGAGAATTGAAACTTTCCCATTTGTGAAGAACTCTTCTCTCTTCATCAATGGATCCAATCCATTTAGACACAATTAAATTGAAAATTTAAATTAAACATTAAAACTAGAATTAGGGATGGTAGGAGCAGAAAGATGATATATGATCCCAGAGGAAATCTATTGATCAAATTTGCTTGGAATTGGTCAAGCATCCAACAATGTTACCGAACCGAAGCTTATGCAATTTGGATGGGGATCAAATTAGGAAAGCAATATGGGATTCATAAGCTCACTATTGTGGGAGACTCTATGATAATTGTCAAAATCATTATCTATTGAATCGATCCATCAATCAGAGATCTTCCCAAGGTCCTTTCTAGAATCCATTGCACCTTGGATGGTTTGAAGAGTATGAGGATTACCATGTTCTCTGTGTTTTGAATAATAGTGCCGAAAAATGGCTAAAATTGGAACTTCCCTGGTCTAGTAGGAGCCATAGAATTAATGATCATTATATGCATGGATCATTTTCAGAATTGGTTGTTCACTCCAGCATAGCAGAATATATTCATATATTTCAGTTTCTTTACCATTTTTTTAACTAAGAATGGGAGGCAAAAAAAACTTGTTGAGACTCGTCAACCTAAAATCATGTTTATATAAGAATCTATGTATGCTGGGGATACTATGATGCAGGAGCATCCCTTGTGCAGTGGGATATCCTGCATGTCACGTTTACTGTCAGTAGAATAGCTGTTGGTTTTCAGTATTTTCGTAGATTATGGTTGTTGCTACAAGCTCTTATAAAAGTGTTTATTGCAGAAGAATATTTCAGATTATTATTACATTTATTGATTTTATGGTCATTAGTTTTGATGGTTACTTGTGTTGACCAATAAGTGTCCCATTCAACATAAAATAAAATAAAAACAAAAACATAATAGGGCCATGCCATTCAAGGACTCTTCAAATTCCTTAATTCGTTGCTATATCGAACTCTTCAAATTCCCCATTTACACATTCTTGGCAACCTTCAAAGCTGGACTGATTATACATTTTCTCGGACACACTTTTCCACTCTGCTCATAGGATTATACATAAAGAAGGAAGTGATGATTCCACTTTTTTAATTATTACATGTTTTCCTAACATCATGTATTGACCTAAACAAGGTTTCTCACCAGCATTAGAATCTAGAGATATTGTACCTCTATATTAATTATGATTCTATCTCCTTTTTCTATTACGTTCTCCCTAATTTCAATTTTGTAAATCATATGGGCACGTGTATTTTTGTAGTTATTTAAAAAAACATATTCATCATCATTCCATGTTGTAATGATGTTGTAGGTTGGAGTTGTTTCTGATTATGACTTATTAGCACTAGACTCTCTATCAAGTTGTGATGTCAGTTTTCTTTGTTTCTTAATTTCGATTTTGGAATGAAGGAATTCATGCTGAGTAATATATTTGGGTTTCCAGGGTTCAAGATTTATTATACATTGTTTTCTATTTATTTTTTTTTGTTAAATAGGTGTTTTTGAGCCTCAATCTTAAATAGAAAAAAAAAAGATTTCAGAACATTTTGTGTAATTTCTATCTCAACATTTCATTAAGGAGTTGTCTACAAATGCTACGATTTCGCCGGGACGGCGAAATCGTTAGGCTCCTTCCGGCAATCTCTTCGGCCCCTCGTTCAAACTCCGACCGGGCCCGGCTCCGTCTTGTCATCCTCCAAATTCGATAACTGTACGTTCAAAGGATGTGACACAGTCTCAGAGATAATGCATACCAGCGACCGTGAACAGCTCCCGCCGAGGGCCGATGTCCCACAAGTGCTATGCCCATCGATATAGTGCAGCAGGTATGCGGATGCTTCCCATCTTCTATGCATCCATGGATATCCCTGCGATGTCTTTATCAGCTCCGGTGGCCGGAAATTCCATGCATGAGCATGAAACTCATGGTCTCCAGAGGTCGCATCCGCCAGCAAGGCATCACAGTTCCCCGACGTGAGAGGCAATTTTGAATTTTGAATTTCGAAATGCCCGCGCTACTCAAACATTGAGAACGACCTTTTGATCGCTGTCATCAGTCGATGGAAGCTGGGACTTACGATGCTGAGAATGGATTTCAGATAGATGCAAGTGCATTCCATGGGGGAGGTTGAATGTAACCAGGAAGCCTCACCCGTCCCACAGCATATCTCTCCACAAAGTTCAATAGGGCATCCACGACGCAATACCGCAGCAGATTATGTCTAACATTAGAGGGCATCTAAGATCTGGTTCAAAAGGGTCGCCGATTTGGAAGGAATGGTTGGACGCGGAAGCGTCAAGGATTCGGATATCCCAGAGCTGCCCATGAGGCCTTGCACGAATGCATCCACCTGATCCGCTTTTATCATGGGTTCGTCTCTCCACAGAATATGTCAACATAGCCGGTGGAATCGGTGTTCGAGCAGGCACGCCTGCAGTGGTGAATATGTGGTCGCCTCATGAGTTCCGTCCCGATAGGTTTGTGTTGTCCGAGGGCAAGGAATACGTGGATGTAAGGGGCAATGAGTGTGCTCCGGAAAGGCATTGGGCTTTGCCACTGTTCTGGGTGGCTAAGTTGCTCCATCATTTTAGATGGCTTCCCCATGCTGAATATTCAGTTGATCTGTCCCAGGTACTTCAGCTGTCATGCGAAATGGCTCATTCTCTTCATTGTGTTCCGTTCATCAGAGTGCCTTTCAAAATATCTGGGTCTAGCTAATGCATAATTTCACCAAAATCGTTTCGTTCTTTTTGGTAACATCAGTAGGCACTCGGCAGTGCCATTCAGTTTTTTCCTGCCATTATGCATTTCGATATTCTGAACCCTATTATTGGTCTCATTTGCTTTGTTATATGTAGGGTTCACTACTGGAATCAATATGCATTTCGATGTTCTGAACCCTATTATCGGTCTCATTTGCTTTGTTATATGTAGGGTTGACTACTCGAATCAATAGAAGGCTTGTCTTTTTAGTTTTGAATCAATGTGTACTGCGTATATGTGACTAATTAAGTTTGAGCAGATAATTTTGTGGATATTCAATTAGCTTTTGAACATTTTTGGCTCGATGAAGCTGATAACTAGATTACTAATTTTTACAACATGCATTTTCCAAACACACCCCATGCATTTTATAGCTTCCATAAGCATTTGAATAACCGGCTAAAGACCTATACTATATTTTTTAATCATAACTGGTTGAGCATGCGTTGAAATCTCAGGTCAAGTATAAGCTTGGATTTTGATTATGGTTTCAATCCATCTAATGTTTCTTGCGACCGCCCATGAGCGGGCCAATATCGGATAGGGGATTTCTGTTATTTTTTTTTCACATTCTTCCCTAATCAATTATTTAAGTGGTTAATGAATTGAAGATTAATATTTTTTATGTTCAAGAAAAAATTTGAATTTTTTCTGTTGATTTCACATGTAGGCTATGATCAATGGCGTTTTCCATCAACTGCTATCATTCTATATATTGTATGTAGGACGATCAATGGCATGCTATTTGACTGTGCATGAAATTAGGAAAATGTAACTTAAACAGCATCTTCTTTACATTTCACAAGGCTGACATATTAAAGTCATTTTTAATTTTTTGAAAAATAGGCTCTGGCATCTTTCTCCCATGCCACGCCACCTTTCTATGGTTATCACGATTACCAATTTATTTTATTTTCATGCTCCTCTACCGTTTCCTTTGTCAATTTATGGCTGCAACTTAATAATTTAAAAAATACTTATAAAAAAGAAAGACAGAAAACATTGTATCCAATGAAACTCATCCAATATAACAATGTTCATCATCAAATTCTCTATTATAATTTTGAGCAAATGATGCAAATAATAAAACACGATGTGAGATATAATGGCATACCATGCTTGGACTTCCAGGAATTTGGAAAGATTGGAAAACTTTTAATTCAAGTATTGTCTTCTATCTCTTATTACCATGAATTTACAATAAAAAATTATAGGACAATATACAGGGTTGTAGAGTTATCTCTAATTATAATAAACAAATATAAAATGAACAAAAATAAAGAGTGTTTAAATAAAAAAGAGAAATACATAATAAATAAAAATAAAATGTCTTTAAATAAAAAAGAAAATGTGTACAATATGTTTCAATTAATTATTTAATGAGATAGAATTTATAAATATTGTATTGTAAATTAACACTTTTACCAAAAACCTTATCCTATTTTTATTAAAGAACCTCTCTTATATAATAATGATTAAATATTCAATTATATAATCAATAGAAGTCATCATAATATTTTTACCAAAAAAATATATAATAATATTAAAATATCCAATTATATCATCATTAAAAATCATTATGATATGAAACAATATGAAATAGTATTTTTAACAATTTTTAACAAAAAAGACATCTTATTTTATTAACTAATCTTATTATATAATAATGATTAAATATCCAACTATATCATCAATAAAGTTCATCATGATATGAAGTAAGGTATAGTTTGAATATTCTAAGTTTTCAACTTTTTTGGATTATAATTTTAGTCTTGTTTTGTTGAGAGTTCTAACTAAAACCCAATGAAAAGTCCAAAACTTAGAATAAATAAACTCATCCCATGAAATAATATGAAATAATATTTTTAGATTTTTCTTAAAATTTAAATTGTATTTTAAAAAATAATATTGAATATCATTATTTAATTTAATAGCATAACTGTCTTAAAATAGTATAGCTTGTGTAGTAGTGAATTAACACTTAAGCATATGAAGGAGTTTTGTTATATAAATATAATAATAATATATCCATGAAGGAGTTGTGTTATATAATAATAATATATCAATAACATGAGATAAATTGAGAGCCAACAAGTCTAATGATGTATCTACTTATAAATGATAACACAAATTTGAATTTTTTTTTATGAAATATGAAATATGATATAAAAATGAATTCTAAAAAAACTAATACCCTAATCCACTAATTACACATATGGGAGTTTATATGTTATATGAGAGATTAACCCAAGTGTAACAAGTGTACATTTAGGGTTGTATCTTGTTATGCTTAAATACATCTTGATTAAGATTTAAGTAAGCTTCACTTAAGTGGTGGTTAAAAAAGGGGTATGTTTATTAAATAGTATTTGTTTTATGTTTATATTAATTAGTTACTCTTTATATTAATTAGTTTAGTGTTTATCCTTTGTTTAACAACCAACCATCTCCACAAAACTAAGTGGTTGGTTGTACCTATCAAGTTCACCTACCACTTTACTTGTAGTTTGCTTCTAGCATACTAAAACGCTAAGCTTAACTATTACAATATCTTAAAACCACTTACTAATAACCAAGCACTAATATCCCCTACCTCACATAGCTATGAAACCACCCACCCTTAAATACTAACCAATTGTCTTATCATGAATAATGATAATAAGTATGACATAGTATTACAATGTTCACATTATAGAATCTTTATCATTTCCTACTCTTTCAAAACTTCATTCATATTTAATCTTAGTTAATCAAATTATGAAAATATTCCCACTATTATTTATTAATGTTATTATCTTATCCTATAATTATTGATCAATGTTAATGTTATTATCTTATTGAAGTAATCCTTTTATCCTATAGATTACTTCAACATGATGATTGACAATATGCACCGACATGACCATGTACATTTACCAAAAAAATATGTTAAAGATACACCACATATAATAGTGTATATACTCCAAATCCTTCTTTTTCATCCATTGTGCTTTTACGTGATCAATGTTGAGTAGAATAATTTGTATGATTATGTGGCTTATTATATCTCCTTAGTGAGGGACACAAACAACTAATCATTATGCATGTTGTTGAAATATGAACAAATATTTCAACAAATTAAAGGGTGCATCTAACATCTAATAATGTACAATTTGGAGTCATTCTTAAATGTATACGACATCAAATAACATACAATTTTGAGTCATTATTAAATGTGTAGGAGATATAATAACATATGATATGCAGGCTCTTTCAAAAGTAAACATTAATTACAACATATTTCCAACAAATCTGTTGTTGACTCAAACTTAGTCGATAGGGGTTCCCATCATTGTCGACACCAACCCACCACGATCTCCTTGAACACTGACCCAGACAGGTTTTACCCCGTCCAGCAACACCTGCGGATCAGATGAGGTCTCACCCGAGGTGATCAAGGGAGAGTGGACAGAACCATGTTTTTTCCAAATGGAGGATGATTGTGGCAATACCTGCTTACTTAACTTATCGCAACATTCAAAACAGATTTATACATTCAAGTTCAACATCATTCATATTCATAACATCATTCCACAGAAACATTCATCGCGACAAGTAGAATATTAAAGTATTAACTGTAGCAAGAAACCATCGCAACATGCATACAAGAAATTTCACCAAACAATTAGTCATGTCATATTACTTCAGCAAAAACCCCGATACAATATCTACGCAAAACCAGATCTCGGCAATATCTCTCGATCTCACATATAGACTCAAAGGTGCGCACAAATCAACATCCAAAGATCCGTACTCATATGCCATCACCCTTAAAACTTATGACTATATATAGGCTTCCGCCTTTACAATGTTTGTCCACTTACTAACAAATTCTTAACCGACACTTGGAAAAATGACCCAAAATCTAACTGAAGCGGTCCAAATGATCGAAAAACCCACCTACTGCGATACAATTAACTCAAAATTACATAAAATAATCTAGCCTTCTACCTTCCGCAACCTCTTCTGACGTGTCACAGCATCGGCGATGCTGCGATTCTTCCTTTCCAAACCGCCTGCCAACAGGCCCCCAACACAATCTTGTGGCTCGCCCTCGAGCCACGTCAACTGGACATGGTGTACTCTATGGTCTTGACTTTGAAGTCCTTGTACTGCTGCTCGACTGTTGCCACATTTTCCTTTGTTGCCGTAGCCGCCTCCTGACTGTCAACGACGTCCTGGGGCGATGGTTGTTCGATCAGCTTCACAGCCACCTATTGACGATGTCCATGTACAGTCTGGATAACTTCGCCAACCTTTGTCATAAACTGGCCACCAACATCCTGAAACTCCTCCAGCTACGCGACACGCTTCTTCTGTCGCTCCTCGGCCTTAGCGACGCATTGCTGCAGATCTTTCAAATTCGAAGACTTGGGAACCTGCTCCATGGGTGGCATCACGCGCATCGCCGCTTTGAGTGCTGCCAACTGCCCCTCCGATTCCTGCCAAACCTTCATCAATTGTTCAACCTGCTCATCCTGAACGATCCGGCCCCAGAACTGCACAATGTCAGCTGTGAGCCTCATTGCTGTTGTTTCCAGCTCCGCTAGCTGCATTGCTATCTCCTCAATTGCACGCTTGTGATCATCCACTTCTGCTTGAGGGGTGTCGGGGTTCGCCTGAGCTTTTAGCTCATGGTTCTCATGTCGTAACTAGACAATGACAGCCCCCATTTTGTACACATGTTGAAGCATGTCCACCTCTTCAGTGGACTCTGTCACATGGTGATAAGCCTCCGCAATGGCCTGGTCTACCCGTACACTATCATCCCACATATGGGCCTTCTCTGCGATGAGGCGATCCTGCTCTTTCTTCAGTTCTTCAATCTCGCGAGCCTTCTCAGCTTGCTCGTTCTTGATGTCTTCCTCAAGCTCATCCACAACCTTCCATGCTGCAGCGGACCATCCCGTCAACTCTACAATGGCTTCTTGTGCAGCTACCTCGCGCTCCTGCAACGTCGTGCACTTAACACTAATCTTGTGCATTCTGTCAACCATTTATCAGCTAGCCACTGTCTACATAGTTGTCAATCCTTGCGTCGGCAACGCATTAACATTGATGGACACCTTCTTCAACTGATGTAGCAAGGTATTCACGACCTCATCTTTAGTCACAATCGCAGTCGGGAGAATCTCCACATTCCTGACCCATGGCTCAATACTGATTGTGCTAACTTGCGGTGCTACTGCTTCTTCGGGTGCCCTCCACGAAACCATGTCACACAAAGAGTCCATACGAGCAGTGAGCGCATGGAATCCTTCATATGTCGCCCTAGTCATCTTTTGAGATGATGCGGTGGATACATCAGTGATTTCTTTTATAAATCATCCCAACTGCGCTTCCATCGACAGGGGCAGCCCACTGATTGTTGCAGGGTCCTAGTTCCCTTTCGTTCTATTTTCTTCGAGGGCGCGGTCACTGTCATCATCTGTTGGTGTCTTTATGGATTCTCGGTCGGAGTCATGATGATTGTGCTGGTCCTGTGTCGATACAGGATCATCTGGACCTTACGCCGGTTCCCCAGCCTCAATCTTGGCCAACCCCATAGGTTCACACCATTCTGCTGGCCAGTCGTTCACAATAGCCTGCCATCATGACCTTATAGAGTCTCAGTAACCATTGCTTATCTGGGTCGCAACGAGATTGGACATAAATTAAATGCGGTTGAATTGCAAATACCATGACCGGCTTAAACTGCGCTGCGGTTTCTTCAAACAAACGGGGCACCCTCGTCGCAGCCACACATAGCATCTCCCAGTATAACCAGAATAGCAGTGTACATTCCTTATTTCGTTCTTGTCCTCGGACAAACCATAGGTTTTGATACCGCGCGCCATGATGTTCTTTCACAGCGTCAACCTCCATACCCTGGTACACGTCGGGCTCCTTCCAAGCCACGAGTGCAATCAGCAATAGCAGCCAGTTGTATGTGAACGAGCCCTTGCCGGCTTGGAAACTAACCTGATAGAGTCACAGGGGTATTATTTCTCAAATTCATTTAAGCGGGTTGAGTGGAGTATTCAATCTTTTTAGGACTCGATCCAATTGAATTTTAATGGAGTCAGTGAAGCTATCTAATGCAGTCATTGATGGTTACTCTATGGCATTCAAATTAGGCCCGTGACTAAATGAAGCTATCTAATTCTACGGCAGTCAAATTAGACCCATCACTAAATGAAGTTATCTAATGCAATAGTTGCACGCTAATCTTCATCATTGTCATCTTTCTCTCGCCCCCTTTATCTCCATCGAACACTTGAAAATATAAATTTGTGAAGATAATAGCGTGCACTCATTATGTATGTACAGAACGCGAGTGCATTTTGTATAGACAAAACGCGCTCACGTTTATTATAACATTAGGCGCGAAATCAAAAAAATTGAATTTAACTATAACGCGCGCGCGTTATTTGAATTTAAACATAACGCGAAAGCGTTCCGGATCTCCTAATCACCCACTCCTCCCGCGCCCTCGTGTCAGCCACAGTCCTATGTGGTTGGTTAGGACTTACCAAACCTGTGCTATGAAATTTACTAAACCATAGCTAATTAGACATTTCCACCATTTTTCTCAATAAGCCTGTTTTTCACCGCTCTCTACCGCATGACATACATGACCATTATTGACGAAATTTTAGGCATAGATAGAATTTTTTATGCAGATTTCAAATACGTAATTTTTTTTTAAAAATATTGAGATTTTCTATTTATTTCCTAATTTTCTTGTGTCATCACTCCTTAAGTCAAAAAACATACTGTTAGTGTTTATTCCGTAACTTTTTCATTTCACAACCATTTTTAAAAAAACTTGTATGCTACACTAGTATACACCGACCTCTACATGCTATAAAAAATCCAGGTCGAAATGACTACATTAAGACCTTCAAAGGCTGCACCCACATTTGATGTACCGTTCTCGAGGTTTGATCACTTACATAATTAAAAAAAAAAATTAAACATTTAATTTTGGAAAAATAGTGTCGCACTAGTGCTACGGGTTCTATACATGTATACCAATTGTTGTAGCCCAAAACCGTCATTTAGGCAGTGAAAGGCTGCACCCACAAAAACATATACCTTATCATTTGCCAAAAAAATAAAAAGTAACTATTAGAAAAAATGAAATTTGACATAGTTATGTAAATTTTCATTACTTAAAACTTATATATTCAGAAATGTGACTCAATTTCCTACGTTTCATATTTTTTACTCGATGCAAGATATCTTGTGTAAGTATCTCAAACAAACTAAGTAAGTTGATGGATGCCTGATTTTTCAGTTTTTTATTGCATCTAACGCGCCAAAAGTGACCCTCATTAGCTTGCACATGCCCTGATAAGATTTAAAATTTTAGAATTCATATTTTGTAAAATGATATGAACTTGCATACTCCATTTCAATATGATGTTATATGGAAAAATATATCTTTTATTTACAATAATTATTAAATTTTCATAAATTAAATATATTTAAAATTTTAGAAAAATGAATTGAGTATTGAAAAAAAGAGTGAAACATTTTAAACTAGCTCAAAGAAATGTATGTCAATATGTATATAAGTACACCACATGGATGCATGTCAATGTGTACATAAACACAATACATTGATTCACAAAGCACATGCAAACGAGATAATGGGTATCAAAGAAATCATGTCTCACTTTCTTTTAAAACTATAGGGATTCAAAACCCTTAACTCAAACATGAACATATCAGTATTTGTTCAAAATAAACATAGCACGATTAATTCAAATGAAATCTTAAATTAAACAAATCGTAGACAACGATAAGAGAGGGAACTAAAGCCCTCCTATGAATATAGAGAAATGACAATACATAATGTGTGTACAAAAATGTTAAATACAGAGTTCACCCTCTACAAATCCACAGACCATGATATAAACACATAATAACTCGGGAAGCCAAAATGGGGTATGAAAAGGTTCCGAGTATGAATTTTATTAACAATGATAGTGCAATGATAACAAGGATTACAAGGCCCAAGAGCCAAAGCTCTGGCAGAGCTATGTTACAAGAATCATTTGACCCGAATAAGGTTGGTCTTCCATTGCTTTGGACCGAGGAAGGGAGGCTTACCCTATTCACTCCCTCCGTAACCCATTGATTTTGTTAAAGCCCGCGCCATGAAGAATCGCCACCTGCAAAAAATAAGGGAAAGAATGTGTTAATACAAAATATAAGAACTAAAATATACTATGAATAAATACTGTGGCAAGAAATATTTGTAACGCATTACCTTGCACAGGACGGGAAAAGAGTTCCATAGCATGATGAGAGCTCGCAGCCAAATAAATAACTAATAACACCTTCCATTAAGAGCAAGGTAGACTCGGGAATAGTTTGGCACATTAAACAACTCTCAGAGCGAGGGTTAGCCTGAAGGAGGCTTGAACCCTGTGTAGTTATCTCCAAGCAATTGTAGAGTGAACCCCTCAAACATTCAACAAGAAAATGACAAGTTCGAGAGGCTTCGTGAGGGAGAAAATCCTCCATGGCATTCCCCGAGGAGGGAGTACAAGTTATTAACAAGGACGAGACTTTCGACTTCCAAGATACACCTGCGATCTGAGATGGACAGCCAGTTAGTTGGCATAATTAATAGCGATCACAATTATGCTTCCACGTTGGAGGCTCAAATGGAACGATTGGTTGCAGATCGTTATGGTTCCATAAATTATGGTTAAACGAAGATTTACCATGATCACATGGTTAATTTTAGAGCACCTGCAATTAAATACAATATATTAAAGCTTATGCTAAGTAAGATCCCATTGTGGTGCTTCAAAAATGGAGACACCAACGCATAAAATAAAAGCTATGGTTTATAAGGACACATATAATAATCTCGATGGGGTGAGTTCGGTCCCCATCGTGGCTCAAGCTAGCGTAGTGGTTAAACTTTGAAAATGGATCAAACAAGTCTAAGTCATGATAAATCCATATTCTAGTTACAGTGTCCTCTAAAACATGAATTGTTAAGCAAGCATGCTAATTAATGGTTAAGAATAACTATGCAAAGTAACCTTGAATAGGTGAAGGCATAATGACTAATATAATACAAATTGCTATACTAATATAATAAGACTTGTGTGAGCACAAGATGAGAAAATAACAAGTGAAGACAGTTATAAATACATGTTTAAATGAATACAATGTTGTGCATGCCCTTTTACGGGAAGGTAAACAAATATATTAATGCCGAGTTAAATAAGCATTACATTATAATGAAAATTAATCTATCTGATAATGAGAGATAAATAAGCCAGACGAGGATTAAAACCTTTCAATAGGAATTGTTAGATCTCGTTCAAGTCTATTGATCAAAACTACGACGACAAAAATAATAACTCATGACTGAAACAAATAGTCTATGAATATTGAGAACTTAGAAACATAAAACAAATGAAAATATGCGATCATTCCATGCACAGAATTCTAAATGATGAATAGTCATCCTCACAAATGGATGAGGAAATAAACAAGAGATTATTGAATGTTGGTCGATACTTTCGCAACTTAATAAATAATAATAATAATAATAAAATGTGCGCAAATGGGAGTAAAGCATTTGAGATGTTACATATATGGAAGTGTCGCTTCTGCATATGCGTGTGCATATACAAATGCTTATGTATATGTGCGTGCATATATGGAATCAATTTTGTACATGCGCATGCATATACGAAAGTGCTTCAATATATGCACGCGCATATATTGAATTGCTTATGTATATGCGTGTGCATATACAAAAGCACTTCCACATATGTGCACGCATATTGCGCATGCATATATGGAAGAGCCACTATAAATAATGAGTAATACATTTAGAACCATGAGTACTATTTGTGGAACCATGAACAAAGTTGGTGGAATTGTGAGTATTTGGTGGTGGAACCATGAACATAATTTTGTGGAACAATGACAAAGTTGGTGGAACCATCAACAAAGTTGCTGGAAATATGTTGTAGTTAATGTTTACTTTTGAAAGAGCCTTCAAATCATATGTTATTATATCTCCTACACATTTAATAATGACTCAAAATCGTATGTTATTTGATGTCTTATGCACTTAAGAATGACTCCAAATTGTACATTATTAGATGTTCTGCACCTTTTAATTTGTTGAAATAATTTTTCATATTTCACAACATGCACAATGATTAGTTGTTTGTGTTCCTCAATAATGAGATATAATAAGCCAGATACTCATACAAATTATTCTAATCAACATTGATCACGTAAAAGCACAACATGGATGAGAAATAAGAATTTGGAGTACATACACTATTATATGTGGCATATCTTTAACACATTTTTTTGGTAACTGTACATGGTCATGTCGGTGCATAGTGCCAATCTTCACGTTGAAGTAATCCATAGGATAAATGGATTACTTCAATAAAATAAGATAATAACATTGATCAATAATAGGATAAGATAATAACATTAATCAATAATAGTGGGAATATTTTCATAATTTCATTAACTAAGATTAAATATGAATGAATTTTTGAAAGAGTAGGAAATGATAAAGATTCTATAATGTGAATATTGTAATACTATGTCATATTTAGTATCATTATCAATGATAAGACAATTGGTTGGTAATTAAGGGTTGGTGGTTAGATAGCTATGTGAGGTAGGGGACAATAGTGCTTGGTTATTAGTAAGTGGTTTTAAGATAGTGTAATAGTTAAGTTTAGCGTTTTAGTGTGTTAGATTATCACATTTACCGTGAAATGAGTCCCGACTATACACTTGTTACACTTGGGTTAATCTTGTTGATATGATCAAGGAAGTCCAACATATCAAATATTATCTAAACGCCTTTTGAGTAATTAGTTTTTATTTAAAGACATTTTATTTTTATTTATTATGTAATTCTCTTTTTCATTTAAACACTCTTTATTTTTGTTCATTTGTATTTGTTTACTACAATTAGAAATAACTCTAAAACCCTCTGTATTGTCCTATAATTTTCTATTTTAAATTCATGGTAATAAAAGATAAAAAACAATACTTGTTGGTTCTCAATTTATCTCATGTTATTGATATATTATTATTATATAACACAACTCTTTCATGGATATATTATTATTATATTTATATAACAAAACTCCTTCATATGCTCAAGTGTTAATTCACTACTACACAAGCCATGTTATTTTAAGACATTTATGCTATTAAATTAAATAATGATATTCAATATTATTTTTTATAAGAAAAATCTAAAAATATTATTTCATATTACTTCATGGGATGAGTCTATTTATTCTGAGTTTTGGACTTTTCACTCGGTTTTAGTTGGAACTCTCAATAAAACAAGACTAAAATTATAATCCAAAAAGGTTGAAAACTTAGAATATTCAAACTATACCTTACTTCATATCATGATGAATTTTATTGATGATATAGTTGGATATTTAATCATTATTATATAATAAGATTAGTTAATAAAACAAGATGTCTTTTTTGTTAAAATTTGTTAAAAATACTATTTCATATTGCTTCATACCATAATGATTTTTAATGATGATATAATTGGATATTTTAATATTATTATATATTTCTTGGTAAAAATATTACTTCTTATTATGATGACTTCTATTGATTATATAATTGAATATTTAATCATTATTATATAAGAGAGGTTCTTTAATAAAAATAGGATAAGGTTTTTGGTAAAAGTGTTAATTTACAATACAATATCTATAAATTCTATCTCATAAAATAATTAATTGAAACATATTGTACAAATTTTCTTTTTTATTTAAAGACATTTTATTTTTATTTATTATGTATTTCTCTTTTTTATTTAAACACTCTTTATTTTTGTTCATTTTGTATTTGTTTACTACAATTAGAGATAACTCTAAAACCCTGTATATTGTCCTATAATTTTTTATTGTAAATTCATGGTAATAAGAGATAGAAGACAATACTTAAATTAAAAGTTTTCCAATCTTTTCTCCTAAAACCATGTATTGTCTTAATATGAATCCTATATATAATTACCTAAATCCCAACACAAATTTAATATTAATTATGAATAGATTATTCCCTAAACTCCTCTTACTAAGCCATAAACTCCTTTTAGTAAGCCATAAAATCCTTTAGTGAAGACCAGAATTCCTTCTTGAAGAAGATGAGAAGAATGAAGAATGGAAAGCCATTCCATTCTCAAAACAAATACTGTGCTCAAATTCCTGGAAGTCCAAGCATGGTATGCCATTATATCTCACATCGTGTTTTATTATTTACATCATTTGCTCAAAATTATAATAGAGAATTCGATGATGAACATTGTTATATTGGATGAGTTTCATTGGATACCATGTACAGTTTTCTGTCTTTCTTTTTTTATAAGTATTTTTTAAATTATTAAGTTGCAGCCATAAATTGACAAAGGAAACCGTAGAAGAGCATGAAAATAAAATAAATTGGTAATCGTGATAACCATAGAAAGGTGGCGTGGCATGGGAGGAAGATGCCAGAGCCTATTTTTCAAAAAATTAAAAATGACTTTAATATGTCAGCCTTGTCAAATGTAAAGATGTTTAAGTTACATTTTCCTAATTTCATGCATAGTCAAATAGCATGCCATTGATCGTCCTACATACAATATATAGAATGATAGTAGTCGATGGAAAACGCCATTGATCATAGCCTACATGTGAAATCAACAGAAAAAATACAAATTTTTTCTTGAACATTAAAAAAATATTAATCCTCAATTCATTAACCACTTAAATAATTGATTAGGGAAGAATGTGAAAAATAGAAAAAAATAACGGGAATCCCTTATCCGATATTGGCCCGCTCATGGGCCGTCGCAAGAAACATTAGATGGATTGAAACCATAATCAAAATCCAAGCTTATACTTGACCTGAGATTTCAACGCATGCGTCAACCAGTTATGATTAAAAAATATAGTATGCAATTATAGGTCTTTAGTCGGTATTTCAAATGCTTATGGAGATAGCTATAAAATGCATGGGGTGTGTTTGGAAAATGCATGTTGTAAAAATTAGTAATCTAGTTATCAGCTTCATCGAGCCAAAAATGTTCAAAAGCTAATTGAATATCCACAAAATTATCTGCTCAAACTTAATTAGTCACATATACGCAGTACACATTGATTCAAAACTAAAAAGACAAGCCTTCTATTGATTCGAGTAGTCAACCCTACATATAACAAAGCAAATGAGACCGATAATAGGGTTCAGAACATCGAAATGCATATTGATTCCAGTATTAAACCCTACATATAACAAAGCAAATAATAGGGTTCAGAACATCGAAATGCATAATGGCAGGAAAAAACTGAACGGCACTGCCGAGTGCCTACTGATGTTACCAAAAAGAACGAAACGATTTTGGTGAAATTATGCATTAGCTAGACCAAAATATTTTGAAAGGCACTCTGATGAATGGAACACAATGAAGAGAATGAGCCATTCAGCATGGGGAAGCCATCTAAAATGATGAAGCAACTTAGCCACCCAGAACAGTGGCAAAACCCAATGCCTTTCCGGAGCACACTCATTGCCCCTTACATCCACGTATTCCTTGCCCTCGGACAACACAAACCTATCGGGACGGAACTCATGAGGCGACCAGATATTCACCACTGCAGGCGTGCCTGCTAGAACACAGATTCCACCCGCTATGTTGACATATTCTGTGGAGAGACGAACCCATGATAAAAGCGGATCAGGTGGATGCATTCGCAGGGCCTCAAGGACAGCTCTGGGATGTCCGAATCCTTGACGCTTCCGCGTCCAACCATTCCTTCCAAATCGGAGACCCTTTTGAACCGGATCTTAGATGCCCTCTAATGTTAGACATAATCTGCTGCGGTATTGTGTCGTGGATGCCCTATTGAACTTTGTGGAGAGATATGTTGTGGGACGAGTGAGGCTTCCTGGTTACAATCAACCTCCCCCATGGAATGCACTTGCATCTATCTGAAATCCATTCTCAGCATCATAAGTCCCAGCTTCCATCGACTGATGACAGTGATCAAAAGGTCATTCTCAATGCTTGAGTAGCGCGGGCATTTCGAAATTCAAAATTCAAAATTGCTTCTCACGTCGGAGAACTGTGATGCCTTGCTGGCGGATGCGACCTCTGGAGACCATGAGTTTCATGCTCATGCATGGAATTTCCGGTCACCGGAGCTGATAACGACATCGCAGGGATATCCATGGATGCATAGAAGATGGGGAGCACTATATCGATGGGCATCAGCATACCTGCTGCACTATATCGATGGGCATAGCACTTGTGGCACATCGGCCGTCGGCGGGAGCTATTTACTGTCGCTGGTATGCATTATCTCTGAGACTTTGTCACATCCTTTGAACATACAATTATCGAATTTGGAGGATGACAAGACAGAGCTGGGCCCAGTCGGACTTTGAACGAGGGGCCGAAGAGATTGCCAGAAGGAGCCTAACGATTTCGCCATCCGGGCGAAATCGTAGCATTTGTAGACAACTCCTTTCATTAATACTGGGTTTGAAAAAATAAAAACTCAACAACTTAATAGTTGAATTGGTATCATATGGTTGAAAATTAAGATCATTTTGATACATGCATAAGGTAGCCAATGAGGGAAATACCTTCCTCGATAGAAAGCGTGAGCCCAAATTCAAGATGGACTATCATGTAAATTATGAATATTTTTCCACCAAATGTATTGGTGATTAGGGTTTCCATTTGATTGTTTGAGCTGTAAACTCTACAAGAAGGTGTAAATAATCCTCTAAGAAAAGGGCGATGGAAAAAAAATTTAATGAACAAGGGTATAATACTAGTACTATCAAGGAATGGATATTGAAACAACATAAGAAGTTTTAAATACGAATTTTTAAGGGAAAAAAACTCTATGGCTTTGAAAACTCCACGTAATAGTTCTTATCTTTCAATGGTAAGGTTTAATAGTCTCTTTTTTCTATTTTTTTAAGTTATTGATTTTGAATCTTCCTTTTGCAGTTCAGATAATGTATAAATCTCTATGTTGCATGGTGACCTGTACCCCCCAAAAAAATCCCCGTACCCGCCGTCCCCACGTTTCGGGGACTTGGGGACCCCTAGGAAACGTCCCTAATCTTTTGGGAACTTCATTAGGGACTTGGGGACTTGTTGGCCGTACCCAAAACGTCCCCAACAGATTTTGGGGACTTCCAGGCAGATTTCAGAGATGTCCTAGGAAGATTTTGGAGATGTTTTGTTCATGGATCTTCAATTTTGACAATGGACATTGGTGATTGGGAAATATGATCATTTATTCCATCCACATTTTTTTGTATTATTCTAAATCTAAATCTATACAAGTTGCAGCTCAAAATATGGGTTGTGTATGATGGATTTTAATTTGGGTTTCTGGTGATTTAACAAGCAGCAAAACAACCATGTCAACAAACTAAGGAATGCAACAACTCAAAGGTTTTATCCTTTTGGGTATTGATTTTGTTCTTCTCATTTTTAAGGTCATCTTAACTTTTACATATTGTTCATAAGTGTCCAAGAGTTATTCAAGCCCAACTATTTCCCTATCCCAACCTCAAGCAGTGTGAAAACAATTGGACAGTAAAGAGTTAGATTAGGTACTAAACATTTGAATAAATTCCTATTCAATATCCTTATTAGTCTAAAATATGAATCTAATCTCTTTATAGAATGCAAGCATGTATATCCCAAAGTGTTTTGTAGTGGTTTTCAACACAGCTGTAAAAATCTGCAGAAGTTGTTGTGAAGGGAATGCTTTGTAACCCAATCATTATAAACAAGAAATTTAAGGAAGAAGAGTTGTTATAGAGATAAACATTCTTATCATAGACCCTTCATGGACCTTAGTGCACATTGAAAATAGTTAAACTTAAGTTTCCTAAAGCTAAACTACATTTTGCTCATGTTCAGGTACCAATAATGGTCATGCAGTCCTTTTCTTATTTGCCTGAGGTTTTTCAAAATTAGCAAGTCTAAGGGATGTGCATAGTACTATAAAGAGTAGACTATTGTGATTACAAGAAACTACAATCTTTATGGTGAATTCTAACTTTTAAAACTTATATATATAATTGTTGTCCCCAACATGTCGTCCCCTAAAAAATTGGGGGTGCGCTCTAGCCGTCCTGGGGACTCGTTCCCCCGTCCCCCCCGTTCCCCTGTCCCCAAAGCTAGTGCAACATAGATAAATCTTATCATCTGCCTGGTTGAGACTTCATCTTAGACCAGGAGAGAGTCACCAATCATGGTAATTTACTCTCATTTCTAGTCATTGTTTAATGATATTTCTACATTCTTTTGATCATAGTTAATTGATTATTAATATATCCCTACTTTTGCATAGATATGTGTACAAAGGTCTTGATGGTATTCAAGAGGAACCCTATAGCCATTGCTTAGTGGTAATTTACAGGTATGAAGAAGAATATTTGTCCTATGGACTTGGGAAAAATTGTCGTGGATCTCATTTAGAGTCAAACCCTACCATAGAATTTATGTTTTCATCACTTTCAGTTTCTTTTACTCCTGAGGGGATTCAAAATATTAAGAGAAAGGTTATATCTGATATCATATGGCCATTTGAATTTTGTTTCTTCTTAAGAGGGT
Organism: Larix kaempferi; assembly: GCA_027924585.1. NCBI lineage: Eukaryota > Viridiplantae > Streptophyta > Pinopsida > Pinales > Pinaceae > Larix > Larix kaempferi. The sequence goes on along the minus strand of BSBM01001355.1, from coordinate 48,819 downwards.
TTTATTTTCCATTAAATGGATTATATTGGTAAGAAACTGTAAAATTCAAGACATTCATATCAGAATGTAATCTATTACAATCTATTCATAATTAAATATATAGAAGGGTGTATTACAAGCTTCATTCGAAAGGATGATCTCATGGATCTTTTTTATTTGTTTGGATTTTATACTATTATGACTCTATTGGATATTTTCCTCAATTTTTCACCCTCAACCGTGTTTATGGAGAATTTATAGTCTTGTTGTAATTTTTGTTTATAGTCATGTTGTTAATGTTTGTCAGAGTTTGTGATATATTTTTAGTGTGATCTTTGATTCTATTTAAGGGTGATAGCTCAATGGAAGAGCACCTTCCTTACAGGAAGGAGGTTGGTGGTCCAATTCCTCCACACCCTATCTACATAAATCAATGACTATTTAAATGAGTTAACAACAACCAATGACTAAATAAATGATCAATTAATAACAATCAATGACTAAATAAATGATCAGTTAACAACAATCAATGACTAAATAGCGACCAAAGAAATGACTAAATATATGACCAAATCATGAATCAATTCAAGCAATTTACAACTAAGTGATAAATGACCAATTTGGTCAGGTGATAAGTGACTACTAATTTATGACCAGTGGTCACTACCTCAATTTTAGTCATTTATATCTTGGTTTTTAGTCATTTTTTAGTCACATATCAGCCATTTTGTACTAGTGCAGGAGAGAAGACAACAAAAGGAGAAAGAGAATGTGATTCTCTTAAACGTGGTTCCAGTGAGTGTTGATTGTACCAGTGAGGTGCATGTGGTTGGAGAAACCAATGAAGGAATTTTGGAGCGGTAAATGCATAGCATGCTAAGGGAGAGTATAGATGAAAGAGTCACAGTAGAGGATTGTAGCAAAGAGATTGCAGTGAAAGAGTTTGGGCAGCAAACTCAATAGGTAGCAGTATGTGATGTTGTAACAATGGACAATGTTGCAACAGTGAGTGGAGAAGTAGAGAAGAGGGGTCTTGTAACAGTGGGGTTGAATGAAGAGGATGTTAAAGAAGCAGGAAAGATGCAACAAACTAAATATTATTGTAGCAGGGTAGTTGTTGCAGTAGAGGAAAATGAAGAGATGCTTGAGCATCACACAATAGAGGAGTTCTCTGTGAGTGTAGTGATGGTTCCAAAGCGAGAGGATGGGGAGGAAGTAAGCACCATTGTGTTTGCAGTAAACACAAGTGGTGTGAGATGATGTGAGGTGGTGGACCCATTAGACAAAAATTGCAGTGATTCGTTGAAGAATATGAGTTACAGCAAGAAAATTAGTGGCAGCAAGTGGTGGAAGAGCTACGAGTGATGTTGGTGAAATCTATGTAGATGAAGAAGGTGGAAGATCCGAGAACAAGTGTGAAGAGTAATTTGCAGTGGCGAATGATAGTGATGTAGATTGAACAAAGGAATAAAGGCAGTGGAAAGCAGAGAAGAGGTAAATATGAGAGGTGTGGATCATGGCAGAGGAGGAAGAAGAAGAGAAAGAAATTTTATGTTTCTCTCAATGGCTGTTGATTAAATATCAATAATCACATGAGCAAGACGCTCACAAAATTTTCAACCAAGGGAGTCTGATGCAGGAGAATCCCTGATGCAACGGGCTATCCTACAGCATGTCACCTTTACTTTTAGTAGAATAACTGTTGTTTTTCTATATTTTCAAAGATTATGGTTGATGTTACAAGTTTCTACAGGAGTGTTTATTGCAGTAGAATATTTCATATTATTATTAGATTTATTGATTCTATGGTCGTTAGTCTTGGAAGTTACTTGTGTTGACCAATAACTAGACCATTTGAAACATAAAATAAAATAAAAATAGAAATAGAAAAGCGACATGCCATTCAAGGATATGATCCAAAGTTTCCAAATGAAATGGTTTCAAAAAGAAATTGAAGTGCTATACATAGTAGTTACAGGAAATGGATTCAGGAAACATTGGAGGAGATTGACACATGGTATTAGAATGCAGTTACAAGCATATTGGGAACATCCAGCATAAAAGGAATGGTTCTTTTCCTCAAGTTTGAACCGTTTCATCACTTCAACTTCCCGTCCTGGGATATTAAATTTCCTGCTCATGAAGGAAAGAGGGATTTTTCCTCTCATTGGATTAGAAGGGTGCGTTCTTTCCTATGCAGGAATACTCTGATATGTTTTTTCAGCTCTATGGTGGAAGAGAGGTGCTGGCCATAGTGGGTATGGAGGTCCAGGATCAGGCCTACATTTTGTGTTGTTAAAGATCAGTGTGGGCTCTCACGTTTTTGACATTGTATGTCGAGAAAATAGAGGCCTAGGTGTGGCACTGTGTATGCAATAGATTTCTATAAATATTTTTCAATGGACATCAATAAAACTTATTTGGTTCTATGTTATTAATTTTATGAGTCGATTTATTTGTGGTAATTCATTTTGTTTATTTGACAAATGTCATGATTGGAGTTGTGTGTGTGGTACATTCATAACTGTTGCAACTCCTTTGTGAGTTGCAACTTCGTTAATGATACAACTCCTTTGTGAGATTCAACTCCATTGATGTTGCAACTCCTTTGTGAGGTACAACTTCGTTAAATGTTGTAACTCCTTAGTGAATATGCTAAGGGAATTCCATTTTGGGACTCGAAGAACAGCTTAGTGCTACAGCATACTGCGATTATAGCTTTAAAATCCATTCTACCTATTTGTTCTTTTATCTCTTGCGATGCAAAGGGAAGGTCTAGGGGCCTTATCATTGATTGGATTTCAAAGGACTTCAAGGTTACTAATGCATGTTATTTTTTCTCGACCTAGGGGCCTCTCTCCTTTCAGTATATTTGGTATGAATTGTACTTGTATTAACATCTATAATTGTACTTTTATTAACATCTATCGTCCCTAAAATAAAGGATCCCTTTTTGGGGAAATTTCTTTAATTTAGAAGTTAGAACAATTAAATGATTCCTATGTAATCATCGGTGGTGACATGAATTTCACCATTGGTCGTGTAGAAATATGGGGGGAAGTTGCTAAGGAGGATGTATGATCAACCTCTTTTATAATACATCTAGAAGACAAGGTATTATATGATATTAGACAATATATTATAAAACCTACATGGAGGAATAAAAGGACCGGTTTGAGTAGAATTGCCAAAATACATGATCATTTTCTAGCTAATCAAGGTATTCTGTAGAATGCTTTCATGATAAGGAAGTGGGTTGGAAAAGGTCAAGATTCATACCATTTTCCCATTATCTAAGAGATTGGATTAGTGGAGGAGAAGCCTCTGAGCCCCTTCAAATTCAATTCCTTATGGTTAGAATATGATTCCTTTTTGGCTTTGGTTTCCTCATCTTGGACCCCATTTGATGGGAATAGTCTGCAATATACTACTATGCAATTTGTAGCAAATCTCAAAAAATTGAAGCAGATAGACTTTGCTTCGGCTCTTGATAGAAGTATGAGACCAAAAAAATATTTGGCATCTATTGAGCTTCGGTTAGATGATATATATTCTAGTGATTTTGTTGGTTTTGAAAATGAAGGGATCAAGTTACTGGACATAAAATTGGAATTTAAAATGAAAAAAATACTTGATGAGGAAGAAGCTTCTTGGAGACATAAAAGAAGGTATGTATGGCTTAGAAGGGATATAAAAATACTAAGTATTTCCATGATTTTGCAAATCATAGGAAAATTTATGCTTCTATATAGAGACTGGAAGAAGAGGATAGTGACTCTATTTATGGCTTCCAAAATATTTCTAGAGCAAGGGGTTTCTCATTTTAAATCTTTATTTGTTGAGGATCATAGAGCCTCTGCTGTTAAAGTAGTCAAGGTGGTTTTTTTTCCTAGTTTCATTAATAATGTTGAAAATGATATCCAAATGGCTCTCATTTCAAAAGAAACAAGTTATACAACTTGACGAGAACCCGACATTGTTCTCATTTTTTGGGGGGTCAATTTTAGTAGTTGTTTTACCTCTATTTCAAAAAGTGTGTATACTGGTAGCACCCTTTTTCATTTCGAGCCTTTTTTTTTTTAACTTCTTGGTCATAAAGAAACTATATTTTTTATTTACAAATGTGTTTTTTCAAATTTTACTTATAATGAAACAATACATACATTTTTTTTTAAAACATTTAGAAGCTAGTTAGAATGAAAAATATATACATTTTCAAAGCTTTTCTCTTAAAGAAGTCATTTTGGGGGGAAATTTTCTAAAAAAAATGAGAAAAAAAAAAAAAAGACAATTCAAACCATTTTTTCAACGTATTTTCAGTCATTTGATGTATAAAAATAATATTATTTAACATCATTTTCCATAAAGTGATGATTCACATAAACTCAACAAAACGTATACCATATATTTCTAAATAGTATATTAAAAACATAATAGGTATTCTCAAAATAAAATCTTAAAGTCGAAACATTACAAAAATATCTTATCAAAAATTTGTCAACTTTGACATTTTCCTCAAGGATATGAAACTAATCAACAACATCATGCATGCTGAAATCTTCATCGAAATTGGCATTTTCTGCTACTTGGCTCTCTTCCTAGACCTCAATGTGTTCTTCCATTGGGTCCTCTACTTCTGCAAAATTCCCAAAGTGATCTTTTCCGAACATCCCTTTTAAATGAGGTTGAGGCTCTTTTGACATATTTGCCACAAGTGACTCACTAAATTCTCCTTTCTTCAAACCAACTTCCTGCATTTCATATGGAAGAACTTTCATAGCATTAGTTATTTGCTTGATATAATTGCACTGTAGTGGATCATTATCAATGGATATGCAATTTATTCATTTTTGCAACGAACGTGCTATTGCTATACCTAATAACCACATACAAAAAAAATAAAGTCAAATAGCATAATGAAACATAAATTTAAAAAATATAGATTATGGCACTAGATTCATATGCAGTATCAGAAATATTACCTGATCCCGAGAACAAATCTAAAACCCAATCTCCTTTTTTGAGTGAGAAGGAGCTGCGTTACAGTCTCATCAGCAACAATGCGTAATCTCCTAGCAAAAGTAACATCCTCATCAGTAACAATTCGTTGATCATGTTCAGTTGGGCGAGATATCCTTTTAAATGTAACCTTCCTAGGTACTTCATTTGATTGTTGGACTCATTTTCCTTTATGTGCTTGTACTTCTTCAGTATGAACATTTTGCACTCGTTTCTTCTTTGGTCTTTCTCACTTCTTTGGTGCAGCTTCTCCCTTATGAAGAGCGGCGTTAATAACATCCATCGGATTTTCTTCTGTAGAATAAATTCGATTCAAAATATGAGAAAGTGGCATATAAAAATCCTACGAAATAAAAAAAAAAAAAAAAAAAAAAAAAATTATTGTATTAAATCTATTACATTGTCATATAATCCAAATTATAACAAATTCAAAAAGATATAAAAATATAGAAACTTACACTCTTGCGCTCAATATCATGCACGACTCTAGAACAAAATTCTGTGAAAATTTCATTGATCTTATAGTTTGAAACCTTCAAACAATATCGTATTTTAACATAGGTTTTAGCTTGTTTCACTAGTACATAAACAATGTCTTTACTCAGTACCAAACAAATATCTCGCAATAATCCCATTGAGTGATAATATGTTTTAAGATATGCAAATGTAGCACAATATAAGTGAATAATGTCTAGGTTGCCTTGATATTTCTCTTTCAGAAACCAAGAATAGTCCATTTTCTCTTCATCTAGTGCGTGTTTCAATTCTCTAGCATTCTTGGTTTTTAAATCCTCACTAGATACAACTTCATCATGTGCAACATTCTCAGATGGATCAACTATTTTTTTTATGACTTCATCAACGATATTGCTCCATAGATGTTTACAGATAGCTTTCTTGATGCTATTCTCCCTGTAGTTAGAAACGAAAAATTTTCGTATATGTTTAAAAAAAAAACTTGCAATTAAAAGAAAATTAACATATAGTTGAAAAACACATAATTTTAAAAAAAACATATAGTTAAAAAAACATAAAGTTTAAAAACATATAGTTAAAAAAACATAAACAAAAACCCCGACAATTCTTCTCAGTATAATATAATGGATAGCAGAGAATGCTTTCTTTTACAACATAGCAGATTGCTTTCGGAAGATAAGAGATCACCAAAAAACTCTTGGTGAAGTATGGAAGCAATAGAGAAGGGAGATCAATTGGAGAAGCACCTTAACTTGAATAATAATATCCTGCACAAAGAGAAGCACCTTGCCTTCAAAGGAGAAGAGAATTCGCTTCACATTGAATTCATCAATCTCGTATAACATATTTATACATTCTTCTCATGCATCGGATTCTTCTAACTTCAGGATGAACTCGCCCTCAGAATGGATATATCAAGCTTGCATGAATAAGTGCACCCCACTTCTCATGCAGTGCTTCATCTCATTGAAGTGTCTCTTAGAATGAACTTGCCTCTTAATTGAAATCTTTCCCACTTAGTTAGGTGGCTAACTTAAGTGTCACAACTCAAGTGTTGTCTTTTAGTTTATCATAAGTGTCGTCATGCAATAACACTTAGTTAACTAGATATTTTTTGTTGTCACTTAGTTAACTCTCTTTAACTGATTCTTTCTTGATAACATCATTGTAGTGATCAATTCGAGTTCTGATTTAGTTAACCGATTGCATATCTTTAACCGATGCTTTAACTGAAGCATTGATTGAGGCATACATTGTTACTTAACTGAAGCTTGACAATTCGAGTTCACTTAGTCATCTCCTGATTAATTCGAATTCTCTTTTTCTCTATGCATTTATCTTTATCTCTTTATCTTTTACTGCATGGTCAATATGTGCTAACTTTAATTATACATCGCATTACATTATACTAAGAAGAATTATCGGATGTTGTGATCATAGTATATTATTCCGGACCAAATGATCATATGCTAAAGTAATTCACTTTAGAGGTGATCAATCTCTGAAGGAGACTTGATAGAAACTGGTGATCAAGGTTAACAATACATCACACAACATTAAACGCTTTTAACAAGTAAAGCATGATCTTTATGCGGAAGGTCCAACTCTATACGGGAGGTCCATCCCATGGATACCTTTATACGGAAGGTTCACATGTGACTTGATACACAAGTACGGAGCCTTGTCCAATAAGACTTTACAACATCACTACTTTCATCAATTACCTTTATATGAGAGGAATAACCTTTACACGAAAGGCAATTAAAGTGTTCACCTCTATATGGGAGGATCAATCTTGGCTTCCCAAGATTGGTTTGGAGAATGTCTCCTGATGTTGTACATTTAACACCAATGAGATGTAGTAGTGGAAAAAGGGGGCTTGACATAGTGATATGTGTCAAGAATCCCAGTGGCAATCCACGGTCTCAAAACATCAATATTTATCAAAATGTTCAACTACAGTGGGTCTCGGTATTCTTGTCGAGGATGGAGCATCAAAATGTTCAGCTACTGCGAACGGGGCTTGGGAGCGATCAACCGGGTGCTCTGTGAGGAATTGGACAGCATCTCATATAACAACAAAGGAAAAGATACAAGGGCGGGTGGAACTATCTGCATGGCTCCCACAACACAATGCATTTGAAAAATGATTGTGGGTGACAAGGGATGTTTCGTCTCTTTTTTATAGGTGCTGAAACTATGATGGGTGATGTTTTGCATGGTAAGGATTGGATACGAAATGATATGTCATGGATCCGGGTATTGGATAGGGATATTCATTATGTCCCTCACACAAGTTGGAGATAATGGTTTAGGGAATTATTTAACGTGCAATAATTAGATAATGATGAAGGATCCCTCGTGTGGGTGGGACAACTAGGCTGCAGTAGAGACGGGATGGTTGATCTTTCCATCTTGTCACACGGATTGAGATGGAATGGTTGTAGCCTCACACGAATGTTCTAATTAATGAGTTTTTGGAATCCATGGGTTTCTATCTTTATGTTTCTAATCTTTTTATTCGATGTGTTTTAATTTTGATGTTTCTAATTTTGGAATCCATGTGTTTCTGTTTTGATGTTTCTAATTTTGGAATCCATGTGTTTCTGTTTTGATGTTTCTAATTTTTTTATTCGTTGTGTTTTTATTTTTTTGTTTCTAATTTTTGAATCCATGTGTTTCTAATTTTTGTGTTGCTATTTTGATCTTTCTAATTTTTTTATTTGATGTTTTTTTTTTTGAATCCATGTTCATAGAGATCCATACATACATACTATTCATACAGTATCGACAAATCCTAGGGACCTGGCATCTCACAACATGAAAGATGTGAAGGCCAAGAAGATTATCTCAGATTCGGTGAAGGATCATTTGATCCCTCGCATAACTGAGAAGATTCCATCCAAGGAAATGTGGGATGCTCTGGCGGGCTTATATCAGAGTAACAACCAAAACAGGAAGATGATGCTGAGGTAGGAGCTCAAAAGCACCAAGATGTCCAAGATCGATACTATAGCTTCTTATCTCATCGGGATCACACAAGTTTGTGATAAGCTAGCAGCAATTGGGGAGACTGTGGGGGATACATAGTTGGTAAGGATTGCCCTGAATGGCTTCAGGGTGAAAACATGAAGTTGGGAAACAATTTTGGCTTGTTTTTTACAAACAAAACTACTAAATTTTATGTTTTTCAACTTCAACCTCTTCAAACCCATATCTCCCTTAAGAATTTAAACTTGAAGTAAACAAAAAGGTTTTAGAGAAATGAATTAGCTTTCTACTCGTATTTTTTTAATTTTTTTTATGTACATATCGTGGGACAAATTTGTTGTCAACCAATGGCATATACTTGAAAATTTTAAGTATGGATAATGAGTGACCTGTGTTGACGTCGGTTTTTTGATAGGTGGTTATTCAATTTAGGGAAAAAAAATTGTAGCCTCATAATATACACATACTAAACTTGATCATGGACTATATTTTGGGTTTTTTAAGACTTGAGAACTATTTTTTATTATTTATCGAAACAGCATATGTTCAAAAAATGGTGCATTATCGACACATGTTTTTGTCTTCGCATTTTCTTTCAAATGTGACTCTTATTGGAAAAACTAAAAGTACCCTTTTGAAGAGGACGAGCCAATTATGATCTATGTGAAATTTCAAATTTTGTGGTGTTGTCTTTGTTATGATATTGAATTTTCATTTCGGGTGATTTTTAGAGTAATAAAATTCTTAAGGGATAAGGTTTAGAAATTTTTTATTAATAAATAGAAATTCAAATCGAAATGAAACAATTATTATATCATTGGAAACTAGATTTAGAGATGAATCCATTACTACCAAGTCCGACAAATAATACTTAAAATTTGCAGGGGTTTGGGATTGTTGAAGTTGCGGGTTCCAGAAAGATGCCAGATATTTTCACAGGTTTTGTTGACCATAAACTCTCAGCCGAAAAATACCTTCCAAACTCTCGGCCTAGAGTTTAGTTCAACCTCTCATCTGAGAGTTTTTTTGAAAATACAATGCGACGATTGGTTCAAACTCTTGGCCTAGAGTTTTTTTAACTCTCGGCCGAGAGTTTGAACTCTCAAAACTCTCGACCTAGAGTTTTTTAAACTCTCCGCCGAGACTTTTAGGTTTCCTTTTTTTCCCCTGTCCATCCATGCGCCTTCTTTTTTTTTCACTCCGTTGTCATGGAATTGTTTCCCAGCTTCGCATTTTCACCCTTCACCAAGACATGGGTAACCTTCTTCAAAGGGATTATTACGTAGGAGAAACTCCCTAACTTGGAGAGGTTATGGGATGACTTCATCCAAGAGGATATTTAGGAGAAGTATCTATCTAGAGGCCAATGGGAGGATGATGAGGAGAATGTTTCTCTTTCCAGTCAAGCAAAGAGGAACAAGAATAGTACAGGTGAAAATTCAACTTCACAAGAGGTGAAGAAGAAAAAGGACATGAGCAAATTCAAGTGCTTTGTGTGGCCACTATGCTTCACAATGTCCAAAATGAAAGAAAGATAAGAGCAGGTCTCAATAGGTAACAGTTACTGAAGAAGCTCAAGAGAAAGAGTTCGCTTAGAAGTTCGAGAACTAGTTCTCGTTAATAACGTAGTATACTATAGAACAAGAATTACATACAAAGAATGAGAACTCTAGCCATAAAAACTCATATTTTTCCACCGAAAATAACAAAAACAACCTTCGAATCAAAAAGTGGTCCTACTAGTAGTACCCCTTTTTTTCCGGGGCTAAAATTACAACATTTTTGAAACCTCGGTCAATTCAGTTGCGATCAAAACTCTAAATCAATTCCTAAATCGAAAAGTGGTTCTCCCAAAATCCTCATCTTTTTTCAGGGTTAAATTACGCTTTGTTTGAAACAGTGGCCTTAGCAATCAACACCATCGCAACCAACACCCTAAAGTCGGCCCCTGAATCGAAAACTTGTGCTACCATGGCACTCTTATTTTTATTTCCAAGGTCAAAATTACAACTTACTTGAAATTGTGGCCTTAAAATCTGGTACGAATACAACAAATATGTCAAAATGAACCCTTGGATCAAACAAAGGTGCTACTAGTAACAACTCTCTCTTCTCTCTCTCTTCTGTCTAAGTAAAATTGCAAGCATTTTCAAAACAAGACCCAATTTTTTTAATTATTTTCAAAAAATAACTTAAAAACAAAAATAAAGACAATTTTTAACTAAAAACAATGGAATCAAAAACACTATAAAAAAACTAAAATAATACAAATATAAACTAAAATTTTAAAAAAAAACTAAAAAATAATCAAACATATAAACAAAATAAAATAAAAGTCATTAAATAAAAAGTAAATAAAACATAAAATGAAAAAATATATATAAATAACACAAACAAACAAATAAAAAAATAAATAAAATTACAAAATCAAACATTATAAATAATTCATATATATATATAACTATATAACATCAAAACTAAATATCAAAAAACAAAATATATATATGACAAAAACATGTATATACAAAACAAGAGTTGCGTGCAGCTTAGTCCCTCCTTTTAATAATATGAAATTAAAAACATAATAATTTAGAAAGTACATAAATACTAATAATTTCAAAAAAAAAGTCAACAAAATTCGAAAATAAAAGATAACGATAAAATAAAACTATACATTTATTTAGTAATTAATGTATAAATAATCCCATCTAATAATTAATGAATAAATTATGAATTCTTGATCCCATCTCGGCATTCAAATCTGCTCCGGTTGTGAGACAATATTAAATTTTATAGACATTCAAAATTGATCCATTCTGTTATAGTAAGGTTGAAAATTTGGCAAAAATCATCAATATAATTTTAACTTTTTTTAGATTGTCATTCCCTAAATAGGTTACTAAAATTTACTAGGCAATATTTGCCAAAAATCTAATTTTTGATTGTTGAAATTACTATCATTTCAAAATTATTCTTGTCAAATTTCCAACCAAAAATATCAATTATGTATGATTTTCTTAAATTAAAGTGTCTATGATTAATGTTTCTAGATATTTCAAATGGACAATTAATATTATTAAAAATATATACTATTGGTGTAGTCTAAATATTCTACATTTTCAACCTTTCTCGAGCATATTTTCCATCTTATTAGGTACGATGTCCGATTCAAAATCTTTAAAAAATCTTAGAATCACATATATTAGTGATAGGAATTTTATAATTTGCGTGTCATGGGGTATTCGAGGGCTGAATCTATTTATAGATTCAAAAACACAATTTAAACACTTCTAAATTTGGATTTTACCAAAATAAAATTTACCGGATTTGACCAAAACCCACTCCTATAAGATTTGGTCCAAATTTGACCACTTATATTATCATATTTATTTAATTAATTTTTTTACTCGGTCTTATCTATTTTAATAAAGCTATTTATTTTTAAGAATAAAGGCTACATGTATTTATGTATTTTTGTAATTACAACGATACCTTTTCTTTCATTATTCTAAACTTGTATTTATTTAATTAATTTGACAAAATTTTACTTATTTTTAATAAAGTTATTTATTTTTATATATTAGGTTTTTTATACTTATAAGTTTGTTATTCTTTTACTACTATTTTTAATTTATAATGGTTCGGGATGGAGGAATGTTAAAAAAAAAAAAAAAAAACTCATACAAAGTTAAAAAATCATACACAATTATGAATACCTATTTTAAAAAAAAATCTACAAAGATATGGTTTTTCTTTTTAATTATTTTGATTTATAAAAAATAAAAACTATTGTTTAAAACCTTTAAAGTTTAGTTTTATAAAAGCCCTTGTCAACTTTGACGAACAACTAGAAGCCCTTTAAAGTTTAGTTTCATAAAAGCCCTTTTCAACTTTGACTCCCAAATAAGAAAATAATGGTAAGGAAACACATTCATATAATAAATTATTATGATAAAAAAAAATTAATATTATAAAATTAATGGAGAATCTTAAACTTTATCTTTAATTATGATAATGGTGGTCTTTAAGGTCATTTGATATCAAATTTGGTCTATCAAATCTTAAAAGAGAAGGAAAGACATAAATTATTCGAACCCGCCCATAGGAACATTGGAATAGTCCAGAAACCCTGCACGAATCCCTAGTAAATAGTCTGAAATATTGAATGCAATAAAACATGATCAATTTAAGCATGGCAGATAGGTGGATTGCTTGGAGGCCAACAAGTTGATTTCTTGCACGCCAAGCAATAGCAAAAAGCTGGTAGGTATAGCAAGTAAGGTTAAGGTATGATTATTTTTTGGTTTTTCCTTAATTTTTTAAATGCTCGACAATGATAAAAATGATTAATTCAAGGCCTCTTAACCAATTAAATGTGAATTATTTTTCAAAAAAGTATTTATAAATCTGAATTTTAATAGAACTTTTGCTTAACTTTGTAAAAACAGAAATATTAATATCAACTAATAGGTAAAAATGGAACATATATTATCTGGCAGGGACTAAAAATCTATTAACTTTTGCAAATAAGAATCATCTTATTAAACATAAGATAAATATTTAACAAGTTAGAAACTTCTTTTAAATAAATTGAACTCGTTCAAGTTTAAAGAAAATATCACTTTAATTAAAGCAAAAGCAAAAAAATATATGATATATTAATTAGAATTGCATTTTCAAATTAAATACATGATAATTAAAATATATGAAAAAACATTTCATAAACTTTGAAGCTGTCATATACTTATAATATTAAAAGAAAGTCATTGATAACACTACAGATTTCAATCATTGCAGGTTGCAATGAATCTTTTTTATCTAATGAAAAATCGAATCAATATAACGAAGAATGGTGATTAAAAAATTTGCAATTGATCTCCAAATGATAACTTACAGATACAAAAGCAGCAATGCTTTAAACAGAAATGTGAGCACATTCAAGAATTTTGTTTAAAAGCTCAAAGAAAACAATGGAAAGTAAATAAAAGAGACTAATATAACTCAATTATTAAATACATTCACACAAGCTTTACATAAGACATTAAAAAGGAAGTTCCATTGTTTCAATAAAAAGAGTTTAACCATCCAATTATCCTTCAAGTATTGAAGTATTGATCTGAAGCAAGAAAAATATTCAATCCTCTAGTGTACAGAGAGCGCCCCCCTTCTTACAGTCGAACTTCTTTGGGTTATATAGGCAATAAAATGAAACAGAAGTTGAAAGAAATTGGAATCAATCTCTCAGCTGGCACTAAACCTTCACGAAATCAACTTGTCTAACGTTGTAGATCAGAGTGACCTCCATATTTTATGGCATTTCCTTTCTATCTTTTGTGAATCTTACAATTGGTTCCAACTTGAGACTGCCATCTAACCGCATTCTAGAATCAACTATATTCACTCAAACTAGCTGCACATTCTTCTCAGCAAAATAAAACAAAACTAAAGTGAACTATATGCTAATCCAACTCAAATAAAACTAAAACAAAACTAAGAGTCAAGGATGAATAAATAATCTGTTTTCAACAGTGAATGAGCCGCCATGATTCACTCCAGGTTTGAATGATATAGTTCAACTGTATATACTCCTCTTGCATGGATTTCCTAACAATATCAAGTGAACTGATCGAGTTGGATACATCTCCCCAGTCTCATGCTCATCTTCGTGCACAATGTACGCATAAAGAATCTATTTCTGTCGATCGGGTAAGAATTTTTAGACAAATAATATTTTAATTGATTTAATATGGTGGATAATTCTTTGGCGGTTCGAGATGATGATCTCTTTCCTTTAGATATGGGATACGCCCATGATCTGTTATCAAAATCTGGAGAAAATAAAACCTGTCATCGATCTGATGTATTCGATCATTTTTCTACCTGATTCAGTCAAAACCCGCATCTATTCACCAAGGTTACATGTTTATGTACAGGACATCAATGGTAATCCAAAACTCATGACTCGACAACTCTTTAAAACTATGGGGCCATAAGCATTTCAGAAACTCTTTACTCTTTACCTTGCATCTAACAGTATCATGATATTCACAGGCGTTAACAGCATAACCAGAACCACCAGAGATTGGGACACCACCGACTAGAACAACCCCACTACACTCTATATCCAGATCTGTTGTTTGTGTTACAGCTAAATCCTAGAGGACATCCAGGTGCCAACACACATGCAGATATCCACGCTCTGAGCTCTGAGGAGGACATGTAGCCTATAGGTGTCAGAAAGAAGCATGCAAATAGCCACGCTCTGAGCTCTGCAATGCTCCATCCATTGCGGTAAATGAGAGATGACGGGCAGGAGGCGAAAAACTTAGCAAAATAGGAGTAAGAGTGAACACGTGGATGGCTTGCAGGTAAAGCAATAGCAAATTATTGTTAGATAAGGTGGGTAAAGTTAAGGTAGAATTATTTTTTGGCTTTTTTCTTAATTTTTTTTAATACCGAACAACGATAAAAATGATCAATTCAAGACCTCTTATCCAATAAAATGTGAATACGATTTTTCAAAAAAATATTTATAAATACTAATTTTAATGAAACTTTGACTTAACTTTATAAAAAGTGAAGTATTAATATCAACTAATAAGTAAAAGCGGAACATATAATCTCTGCCTATAGCAAGAACTAAAAACACAAAATATATATATATATATATATATATATATATATATATATATATATAACATTTAAATGAAATATAACTAAATATTCTTATATGTTAAAAAACACAATATATAAATATATATATGAAATATAACTTAATATTCTTATGTATTAAGTGGGTAATGGAGAGGAGGTTAAGGGTAACACCGATTCTCAAAATCGCACCACTGGCACCACTCCATATGCCCCCTTGGAGCGGTAGGTGGGCGATGCAATTTTCACAATCACGCTATCCACAACTTCCCCTTCATTGCCCACTTAATACAACTTAATACATAACAATATGAAAGTCGTTAGGATAGGTTTAATGTGAATGTTATATATATATATTCTTTTAATACATAAGAATAGTAAGGTAGTTAGGATACGTTTCATGTTAAATGTTTTTATATTTTTGTTTTTTGTTATTTGTGTTTTGTTTTCTATTTTATTTTGTTATGCGTTATTTATATATTTTTAATTGTCTTTGTCTTGTTTTTATATATTTTTTATTGTTTTTGTTTTGTTTTTGATATATGTGTGTTGATTTATTTGTTTTTTTTAAGATTTTAAAAAAAAATGTTTGTTTTGTTTTGTATTTTAAGATTTTTTACATTTTCATTTATTTATTTTATATTTGCATTTTTAAAGTGTTTATAACTTCAAATAAGTGTTTTTTTTTTAAATTGTCTTTGTTTTTGTTTTTTAATTTACTTTTTGAAAAGAATTTAAAAAACATTTGGGTGATGTTTTGAAAATGCTTGAAATTTTAACCCGAGAGAAGAGAAAATTGTCACTAGTAGCACATATTTTTGATCCAAAGATTTGTGTTGGCATTTTTGTTGTATCGGTACCATATGTTAAGGTCACAATTTCAAATAAACTGTAATTTTGACCTCGGAAAGAAAAATAGAGTGCCATGGTAATATCAGTTTTCGATTGGGGGGATGATTTTAGGGTTTTGGTTGCAATAGTGTCGATTGCTAGGGTCACAGTTTCAAACAGGCATGATTTTTATCCCTCAAAAAAAGAGTGTGATTCTAGGAGCACCACTTTCCGATTTGGGTGTTGATTTAGGGTTTTGATTGCAACCACATGGGCCAGGGTTTCAAAAAAGTTACAATTTTAGCCCTGGAAAAAAATGGATGCTACCGGTAGCACCACTTTTCAATTCAAGGGTAAAAATAACCATTGAATGTGACCTCCAAAAGAGTGAGAACTCATGCAGGTTCTTGTTCTATAGTATAACAAGTTTAGTCTCTTGTACTTTTGGCACGGCTTTCAATAGTTCCTAGTTCATGGATAGTGGGGATTCTCGCCACATGACGAGGACATGTCAGTTGTTCACGAGGTTGTCAAGGACAAAACCAGATTTGCATGTGGAGCTTGGCACTCATGCCAAGTGTGTTGTGAAGGAAGTTGAAACAAATAAGTTTCAACTAAAGTCGGAAGAATCTTTGGAGATGAAAAATGTGTTGTATGCACCGGAGGTCAGGATGAACTTGGCCTCAGTGTCAGCATTGGAGGACAGTGGGTATGCACTATATTTTGAGAGGGGATGGGTTCTTATTCGAAAAATAGGATTTGGCATAGACTCAACATGAGTTCTTGGTGTCAAAGAGGGAAAATTTTACAAGTTATAGGGCAAGCCTGTAGTTGGATCTGAGGGGATCTTAGATCATGGATCGATGTTAGTGACAGAGGTTAAGGAGAAAAATACTTCGAAGGGTGAGCAAAGTTTATATAATTCTATTTTGGGGAGTAAACCTTTAGAGGAGAAGAGGAGTTGATTCCTTCCAGTTCTGTCAGGAGACCTAGTTGGCACGAGATGACATTAATGGATGCTCATGAGGAAGAGACAACTCATAGGAACACATTGCAGGAGAGCATACCTTTGACGAAGTTTTCAAGCTTCTTGGCACTAATGCGCGACGTATATAGAATCATTGATTTTGTGTCTTCCAGTAAACAGGGAGTAGATAACCAACAGGGTTGGAGGAATTTCAATGTGCATGATGATGTGAGTGACAGTGTTCTAGGGTTAGAGGGAGAACCAACTACAAGTGGTTCTCATAGAAGTACCTTCCTTGCTAAGAGGGAGTGTTGAGTTTTGTAGCATTAGACATGTACTTCCATGTGGATAGTGTCTACAAGTGGGAGTCATCATTACTGACTCTCAGACTTAGGAGATTCACTTTAGTAAAATGAACTACTAAAGTGAATGTACGTTTGTAATTACTTTATGTAAATTAGAGGTCCATTGGTATTTGGTTGTCCATGGTATTGGCCCAAGGTATTTGCATATTGTAATATTATAAAAGGAAACCTAAGTGAGAGGAGAAGATATCGGTTAGTCACACAAAGTGAGTGAGATCTCATTGAAGTGGTTGGAGAAAGACTTTCAACCATGTCTGCAAGTGCAGGGGACAGAGGTATGAGGAATGGAGCAAGTGGAAGCCGAGGATTAGAAACCAGTAAGATCGAAGGAATGATCTTAAGGTTTGAAGACTAACATTTTGTCATTGCATTTTCCTTAGTGGGACATTTTCCCAGGAACGGAGCCTAGGATTTTAAATTTAATAAAATCATCCTATTTGTTGGTTTTTCCCCGGTTAGGATTTTCCAAGGTAAATAGAAGTATCAAATGTGATTGTGATTTCCTATTTTTTCCACTATTTAATTAGCTAGGAGTTTAGTGTGTTTTCAATTAATAATTGCAAAAAATTGTTCAGGATTGTTAATCGTATCTGGGCTCAAAAAATTAACAAATTGGAGATGGATCTGGGAGGCTTAGGGATTCAACAATATTCTTACAAGGGCATTTGACCCAATGGAGTACATTGCTTAGCAAGATCAATGGAGTATGTGGAGGATTGTGATGGATGGATGTGTCCTTGTCTTGCATAGCTACATCACCTTGGAGAATGACACATATATTTTAGAGTGCAATGTCTCACTTGTGTCGGCCTACAAGTGCTCATTGTAGGTTGTTTGTATGGGCTAAGGCCCACATTGTATAGTTGGGCTCTATTACCACTCATAGAAATAGAGGAAGGAGAGAGTCTTTTCATGCATCATCTTAGTGATCATTATCACACTCTTTCTTTATACTTAACTTCTTGGAGGAAGTCACTAGGGTTTCATGACGAACCCTAGGCGGAGTTATGAAGTCTAGAGGAAACATTGTCACGTGGAGATTTCTCTTGTGACTAGGGTTTTCTCTTGTGGAGGAAACATTGGCGATGATCTTGGTTTTCTCTCTCTTGGATCTTCACATGTACTCTCTCTCTCTCTCTCTCTCTCTCTCTCTCTCGGCGCTAGGTTTTCTTAGTCTTCTTTGAGCATATTGAAGCATTAGGTCTAGGGCTAGGGTTTAGCCCTTGGAGATTGGATATTAGGGTTTTGTGAGAAAACCCTAGGGTGGAATTATGATGAAGAGGAGGAGGAGATGACGTCTTCCTTTGTAGGATGTGTTGGAGTGATTTTGTCATATTGGGTCTTCTTGCTTTTTATAGTTTCGTTGATTTTCCCTAGCTAGGGTTTGAAGAGCTGGGAGGATTTGTACTAGCCTTAAGAGAAGGCTATGGCGTGTACATGTACTTCATCTTGAACATATTAATGAAGTTCCCAACTATTCAAAATTTGTGCAATTTCCAAATTTGATTTTCAACTATATGTCCTTTATGAATTGTTATTTATAGCCATATGTCTTTCTAATTCGACACAAGTAAAAAGAAGATTGTTAAGTAATTTGACATCCAAGTGAAGAACACAAGGGGTTTATTTTACTGTTGTCATACTATTGTTGTACTATTGATATTATTGTTGTAAAAGAGTATTTTCAGATCTGGTTATTCATCGATAAGATGCCTAAAAAGGTTGAAGCTTATCATGTTTGATTAGTGTCTTTTCTCATGAATTCTCAGGAATTTTGGGTTGTTTGGAAGCAAGACATTGTACTCTTTTCATTGTTGTTTTCTACATTTTTTTACAACAGCCCTAAGGTTGAAAATTCAAAGGGATCAGATCTAAGAAACCTTCTAGGTTGAAGGTGAAATCTCTATTCTGCATTGAATTTTAAATTCCAAGAAATTTCCACAAACAACACCCTAAATCTTGACAATTTCTTGATCATTGATTAGTTTTGATAATGCATGGCACAAGGAGGGATATTCCTAGTGATTCTCATTATCTCACACATATCTTTAAACACATACTCCACAATGACAAATATTTACCGATTATGATAAAAATGGCTCAATGATCATTAAATAACATAAACCCTAATCCCCACACCCTAACAACCATTAACTTGTAAATTGTAGAAAATCCTACTTAATCATTCCAAGCCATTCCAAACCTTAAAACATAGAAATGACATGAGAATCATTGTGTGTCCCCTTCAAAGGAGACGACCTCTACATTGAGTCAATATGGATGGATGAAGGGACAAAGAATCATACTAAGTACCAACGAAAGAAACAATGCCCCCTATTTGTGGTCACAAACTCACAATGCCCATCAATCCCCATCCTCATCCCCGCATCAATTGCAAGAATTGCATTAGTTGTTACACCATCGACCTAATGGTCATCATTCTCAACGTGTTGGTCATCCATGGCAACTCCCACGAAACAAAGAAGAAACTTCTCCTCATTCTCTAGTTCATACGTGATGCCTTCCTTTTTCATGTGATCCCCACAACGATAATAACATAATGATACGTGGAGAATTCTACATCCTCATCAACTCCACCCTTTTTTCACAACAAAGATCTATGGAATGGATACCTTAAAAACACATACTTAAACCAACTCTGTACTAATGTGATCATTGAATGGGTTATTAAACAAACCCAATTTGGGTGAAAATAACTTTGTAAAGTTTTCATGCCCTCAAAGCTTGAGAATAAGTCAGTTTGTCGATAGGCAAGCGTCCAACTAGAGAATGTACCTACTATCACTTAATGGCATGTGTGGCAATACCTTGAGGTGACGGACTCCTCAAGAGTCTACACATGGGCAGAGAATTTTGGAACCTTACAAGAAATCAATTTCCATGATTAATATGCACTAGGGTTTTCATTGAATGCAATGGTAGTGATTGCCGTTGAATGTAGTTTTAGTGATATTTCGCAATTCAATTAATATTGAAGATAAATACTTTATTGAATTTGTTTGAAATTGTTATTTTGAATCCTTGTACACTTCACATAAATTAGAAAGACATGAAAAAGTATTTATTTCTCTAATTCTTGTTAAAACCAGCATAGACCCATCTTAAACCCGTATTTATTAAGCACCGAGAGAGATCCAATTTTTTGAGGTGTAATTTTTTTCTTGATGTGTAAAAAATTTAAGATAAAATTAAAATTCAAAGAATAGGATTCAATTAGAATAATATATATTTAATTTCATTAAAACATATGTAAAAATTAAAACATATGTAAAAAAAATTATGTCTGACGTTTTTTTTTAATTAAAATATGTCACATTACATCACATCACATCACAACATCTCCCCCATACTGGGTTGTAAGCACCTTGCTACTCTTGGTGCAACCAACAAAATAATCATTCATTATCCAAATTAATTGTTAGAGTTTGCACTTTAATTCAATTATGTTAGATCTTTAATCTGAAAGATAGACAAGCACAACAATACACAAGAACATAAGAAATTTCCTCGAGGAAACCATAAAGGAGAAAACACTGCAACTTCTTAAGTAATAGATTCGTCACTTAGTACAATATCAAACCAAGATAGCAAACCCAAAAATAAGATGACTTTTGCAGTTTCCTTCTTCTTCTCCAGCGAACTTATCTTTTCTCCTCCTTGGAGCGAACTTGCTTGAGTGAGTGTGATATCCAAATGAGAGAGGGTGTCTTTCTATTTATACTTTATGTGTGATTGACCTAATTCCCCAATGGCGTTGACTTCCTTAACTGACTAGGCCGACATGTGCTAGGTAGACTCAAAAATATATTTTACATTTAGCTTTTGGGGAACTATTGCCTCGACTTACAATGGAGGTTTTACCTCGATATTCTTACATGACCAAATACAATAATGACATCCCCGAACGGAGGAAAAACATCTCCGGAGGAGTTAAAATAAAAGTACAATAATAATATACAAAAGAATATCTTTCGAAGTTACATTTACAACAACATTAATAACCATTCAATGCATATCAATTAAAACTCAATTACATTTAATCACTCGTCAAAGGAACTAATTTCTTTTACCTTTGTTTTTTAGGGTTTTGTTCATATAATTTATATATTTGGCTATCTCCTGTCCAATTTGTATCAAGTTTCTCTTTGCTTTTAATTGTTCTATCTTTCATTGTCATGATGATGGACCACGTATCGTCGGTCTGAAACGAAGACTTAAAATGTCAAACACAGTGAATCCAAAAACCATCGAAAGCAACTAATAAGGTGTCAATGTGAGCTTAAAAAGATGAAAAAAGTATATACATTATTGATAATAATAAACTAAAAAGAAATCTTTAAGATATACCTCATGTGGAGGGGATGTAGAGTCTTGAACCATACAAAGTTTAAAAATATATATATATATAATATTTCATTGAACATGAGATAGTATGATCAAGATCCATTAAAGCAATAAATAGCATTATCTATGATCTATTATATTTATAAAAATATATATATCTTATTACCATTTACTTAAAGCAATTTGGCTTGTCAAACATATGTTAAGTTCTTTAAGTTCTTTTAATGGAAGGAAATCAACACTAGAGGATCAAACACCTTCCCTCACACACGAGTATTCTATAACCATAATGCTTTGAACCTAGGTTGTTTGTGTGGTGTTGCTTGTGTTAAGTTCTTTTGATGGAAGGAAATCAACACCTTCCCTCCTACACGCAAGGACTCTACAACCATCATGCTTTAAACCTAGGTTGTTTGTGTGGTGTTGCTTCCTCCAAACACTAATGTTCAACCTAAAGCACATTAACCTTTTCTAACACAAAATCTTCTTGTACAATAGAATACAAGACTCCAATGCTAAAAAATAAAAGGAAATGATAATATATAATCAAATAAAAGAAACATGGAATGTTTGTATTTTGAGTTGGCAAAGCTCACAGCTCGAACATAATTAAATGCTTATTAGGCACGTATGCCTTGACTATGACGTGAAATGCTTGAAATGGCCACTTGGAAAAGTGGTATCAATACATAATGTGGGCATTACCCTACCATTATTGATTTTGTTGTTGTCACTAAGTGAAAATTGTTTTGAAGACGATATTACTTTAATATTGGTAAAAAATTATCATAATACATAAAATTGTTTTAATTCAATGCATTTGGAGTGAACTTTCTCCCACCATCAAGACCCACAAAATATTTTAAAAAAAAGGTGTTACAAGTATATAAAATGAAATAATATATAAATAAAGTTGAAAATAGGTTTGATTTATAAATAAATCAATAAAACAGTTAAATGCATAATATGGCATGGAAAAATGCCAAAGACATAAACAAGGAATCTACACTAAGAGAAGAGGGGAGATAAAGTAAGGTAAGAATCAGTTAGAAGATGTAAGATGTGAAAAAGTAACACTATAGAAAAATTTAAAGAATAAAACTTTAGTTACATGTAAAATTTGGTGAAAAATGTGAAAAATATATCATTTTAAGATCAAAAATTTAAGAAGAAATTTTAATAAATAACATAAAAATCAAGGTAATCATTAAAATATTAATAAATCAATCAATCAATTAAGAATAGTAAATATATAAATATATGGTAAATTTTTTAAATAAAGTGTAATTAGCAAAACAAAATGGAAAAATTAAAAAATAAATAAAACCTTAAACCATGGTAAATTATGTTGAAAAAATGGTGGAAATTATTCATATACAATATGTAAAGCTAAATTTTATTATATAAAATAAAAATCAAGGAATAATGGATATAAGATAATATGAGAATAAGGTGTACTGAGCAAATAAAAAGGTAAAATTTGATTGTACAAATGAGGAGGTGAAATGTACTTAGATGAAATGGGAAAGAAAATCATAATGCTTTAACAAAAAAATACAAAGTAAAGTAATCATAGTAATAGTAAAATATATATGATGATGGAAACATTAAGGGAAAGGGGTAGATATGAGTGAACCAAAGAAAGAATAATACATAAAGAAAATTGTATATATGATGATGGAAGTAAGGGAAAGGAGTAAATGTAAGTGAGTAAAAGAGGGACAACCTAAGGATGATGATGAAAAAATAATATATAATATAGTTTAAAAAGTTTATAATTATAAGTTGTTTGATTAGGCTTGGTTTGTAGACAATGTCATAAAAATAATATACAATATAGTTTAAAAAGTTTATAATTATAAGTTGTTTGATTAGGCTTGGTTTGTAGACAATGTCATAATGTTATTAAAATACTTTTTGTTTTTTTGTTAATCGAGTGTAACACGACTAGTTAAAAGGAAAAGTTGTTTCCTTACCCACCTTAGTTCAAATACCACTTTGTAAGATGTTTAGTTTTGAGCATTGAAGAATCCTCCTGGTGGAGTTATAGTGAGTTCTGACTAACACTAGTTTAGTCAAAGTAAAGTGTGGTGTTTGCTAATGTAAGAACATGAACCAATTTAGTGGTCTGATTATATTAGGAGAATTTGGTAAAGTCCTTAACGAAGAAGCGGTTCCGTTTTATCTGTCACAGTATTAAACTAGTGTTAAACGTGTTCTTCAAAGTTATAGAGCTTTAAAATAGCTTTGATGTTCTCTTTATAGAGGATTTTGGCAATTTTATCTATGGCCCCTGGATGAAGGGCATGTATACTTGAATATCCATGGGATGGTAATGAAGGAAATGGTGAGAATAAGTATGGTTAGCTTTATGGAAAGCCTGGTTGATTTTTAGCAATGGAATAGCCATTGTTTCAAAAACACTCATCTTAGGAAAGCACTTCTAAATAACAGTTATTCCAACACTTGAATCAATAAGGTTTTTCACAAAAGTAGCCATCCTAATTCTCACCGTTTTCCCTCGTTCCTATTCGACATATGTCCAAGCCTGCTTGACCTTCATCCTTGTTAAAAAAAACATCGAAGTCAACTTTAAACCACAGAAAACATTGATGGACATATTTAATAATATGAAAGACAATGAACCCACTCTTTCGAAGTGTTCTTATGGAATCTCATATATCAGCTAGACAGGGATATTAATAAAAACGAGACTTAGAAGAACATATCACTAACACCAACCATAACCATACCACTAAATATGCTACATTTACTTTCACCAACCAGAATGTTGGTTAGAAGTCAACACTGTTCCACTAAACTTATTTAAAAAAGGGATGAAATATAAAAAGCATCTTAATAACATTAATCTTGAAGATGACTAGTAAATTGGGTGTTGCTCACCTGGTAACAAGGAAAATTTATCTTCCACACCCAAATTCAAATCCCAATGTTTGCTCTAGTAAATCTATTGTTGATTGGGGCTCTTCGTGAGCTAATCCCTTCCCTTGGTATTTCCAGTTTGTATTATGTAGTTTTCTTCACTTCTTATTCCTTTATATAAAACATTATAATTTTATTTTCCTACCTCTATTTAATCTCTCTACATTTCACTCCCACTTCCATTCTCTTCACATGTACTGCTGCAAATCTTTTTCACCAACATTTTTTTTGCATGTTCTCTGTTTTTACACTAATCCCACCTTCTACATTAAATCCATTTTTATTTTATATATTTGGCTTTAACCAAACATTTTACAACCATCGTTTTCCACATAAGTTAGGGCTTTATCCTTTATTTTCTCCATTGACTTGATTTTCTTACTTCACTTTTTGGACATCACCCCCTTTTTATCTAAGAGATTCTTGCCCTCCTCCCTAGGCTAGATTCCTCATTTATATATTTGAATTTTTCTCTGCTTTTTGTCACATCTTTACTCTCTTCTATTTTTAAGCGAACCTATTCCCAACTCAATTTAGATAATCTCATCTCATTAACTTTTGCAACACCTCTCCATGGCCCTCATGATGGGTAAAGGGTTCGCCTGAACCAAAAATATTCTGAAGCAGATCAGCCAAAAATTCACCAAGGATACTGTCAAACTGCAAAAGCCTACATTCTCAGGATCTTACCCTGTCAACTTAATTGCACCCCTTGATCTTAGATTTCATACTTTGAAATTAAACTTGCTGTGGAGTAAATAAGTCTCAAATAAACAATAACTTATACTAAATACTATCTTGCACGAGCCAGAAGATGAGAAAGACTTATCACTGCCTTGGAATGGCATTAAAGTATAAACCGTTGCATTGAAGGCAATGAACAACCAAATTTCGTGAATAATTACAAAACGCCATCAATGTCTTCCGTCATACATTATTTCCACTAAAATACAGGACTCTCCCAAGGAAATATTTGAATTGCTGCCTTTTCCGGGTACATATGGATTAAAAGTGATGAGTGTTATTTGAGACAATTTTTGTACAGGTGAATAGCTTTAAATGACTGTACCACTAGGAATCAAAGCATCTTTGACCACAGTTACAATACCACTCTTTATGAAGTACCCATCTGTCTCCCTGGCAGCTTCTTGCACGTTGTCCTTGTTTATGATCTGATACACAACCACCAAGTTTAAAATTCATCTGTCAAACGAACCTCAAGGAAATACATGAAATAAAGCCCACTCTTTATACTATTTTTACGCTCGCTTTTGTTGAGGGGAAATGTGGGGAAGAGTAATACCTTGACATTGGCTCCAATACGAGCATTTTTGTCAATTATTGCCCTTTTTACATGAGAGTCTCTTCCAATGCCAATTGGGACACCACCTTTATTCGAAAGCAAGCTTCGCTCTTCATCAGTCTGACACAGTGGATCACATCAATTCTCAAGGTAAAAAAATATTGAATTTAGATAACATTATGTCCACGTATAATATCAATGCTATCATGTAAAAACCCATTCAAGCAAAAAAGTTGGACAGCGTATCAATAAACAAAAGTCACTTGACCACAGCAAATGGATCAAAGATATGCAATTAATTTTCGATATACAAAAGTGAAGACATACTTCATAGTAATCAGCACCCATGAGCAAGGCATCCTCTATGATTGCGCCCTCTGAAATCCAAGAACGTAGCCCAACAACCGAGTGGTGAATTTTACAGTTCTGCATTGGGGAAACAACATAATGAGTACCTTCTCTACAGCCACAAATATCTCCCTCACCCTCTTACTACCTACCCCACTCTCTTTCTACATGCAATCAAAATAACATAAGGCTCAAGCCTTGACCAGTTCAACATTAATCATGATCAACCCAACAAATTGCTTTATCTATCTGGCTTCTCACAGCACATTATGAAAACTAAGATAGGTAATTAATATTGTATTGGAAACACATCTACTCAAGTTTTTTATTGAAGCTAAAAGATGGTCAACTATAATTCCCACCTTGATGTTTAGGACTACTGAATGAAGTAAAACTAAAAGGGTGAACTCGTATAGTGTAATTCCCAACTTGATGTTCAGGACTAATGAATGAAGTATAATTCCCATTCAATGGTGTAGCAGTAGAACTAAAAAGGTGAACTCGTAGGATACCATTTCTTGGGATTTTATGTCTTTTCCGTATTTTTTGGTAATTACTGATTCAAAGCTCTCATTCAGATTAATCCAAATCCAGCCTCCTACTAATAGCCAAGAGTCACCAGTATAACTTAAAGACTGGTGTATTTGGATGGAAAAGACAAGAAAGAAGAAAAAATTAAGTTGAATCCGAAAATCAAAGGTGTTTATAGCCAATCAGAAATACATCACAGCATGTTTTGATATTAATAGAAAACTTCAATATATGTCAATCTGTTTAAGACTTTAAACCAACAGAGTATAAAAAAAGAATATAGTTAAGAGAATGTAAGCAAATTAAATGACCGGTAGTAAATCACTGGCACTTATGGTCTGAGGAGTCAAACATGACAACTTAAATGACTGCTACTCATGGTCTGAGGTATCAAACATGAAGATGGGGGTGAGCTAAAGTCAAGTGTTACCGTATCTGGTGACTCAGCACCAATGGCCAAAGTGAAAGGCTAAATAAATGGCATAATACTATTGGATATAAGAAGCTATTCAGTGACTTGAAGTAGTGCACTTGACATGCATGGTATTATAAGATTATTAAGGACCAGTTAAAGGTTCCAGAAAACATCCTGCTGAAATTGTAAAGGCCATAAATTATTTTGATTCTTAGCATCCTAAATGTGGAGCTTTCAGTATTTCAGTCGCAATTCCCTTACGAGTCTAGGTCTTAGCAGAGATTAAAAAAATCCACTCACTTGTCCATTTGGGTATGCAGATTACATGTACATATGAAGAGTGTCCCAAAAAACAAAATTAAAAAGACTCAGATAAGGCTACATAAATAAGCTGCACATAAGAGCTACCTTTATGACACATCCCTCGCCAATAACACTGTCGGTCACATCTGCATCAAGCATCTTCGATGGTGGCAAAAATCGAGATTGAGTATAGATTGGAGCAGATCTATCATAAAAGCTGCCAACACAACACACTTCCAATGAAGAGGCCTGATAAATCCAACATTACATTTTCTCTACTGATCCTATAATGTTAGTAAGAATAAAGATCAAATTTACCAGGATGTCAAACCTACATCCATGATCAAAAATGAAAAACAACAGAATATTTTTACAGAACTTAACTTTGAAAGATATACCTGAAGTCTGGTATTGGCTTCTTGGTAATACCCAAATTTGCATTATAAAAAGCCTCGATGGTACCAATATCTTCCCAATATCCATCATATAAATAGGCTTGTACCTGTAATTTGCAACCAGGAGAAGAAACACATAAGTGATGGAAAAAATATGCATTTAAATACAAGGACACAGAATATTCCACTAATTAAGAGGAAAAAATGAAAATCATTGTGACCAAAGAAAGGAAAAGGTTCCAAAAGCTTATAAGAAAAGGTTAAAAAACTAAGTATCCCGGAAACTGTTTCCAGACAGTCAGAAATGCATTTCTAATTTCCGGAACACATCAGGATTGAAGCTAAGAAATAGAGTTTTCTTAACTGGCATTAAGATCCTGCAGAGAATTGAATTTCATGCAATGTATAGGGTGTTAAATGTTAATGCAGCTCTGACTCATAATCAATCACTACAATTGTTCAAAACTCTCAAACCTCCTACTGCAAATCATTAATAAAGCTGGTTCACCATTGTGTTTCAATTAATTACTGATAATGCAACTAATTGAAAGGGAGCAGGAAAAATCATTGAGCAAATACATCCTCAAATCTTTCGGTATGGGTGTTTGGCGCACACACGGAACCTTTTGATGCATGATATTGTTAAGCATAAAGAGTATAGATGGACTAATGGTTTGTACAAGAGAGGGTAGAAACTCATCAAATTCATCACCGAGCATACAAAGGTCCACTTTATTTATGGCATTTACTCTAAGTTGCAGCTATTTAAAATTGCAAAGACTAGATTCAGTAGCTATTTTCTCGCCTTCATGCACCTATTGAACATAAGACAGGCTTTGGCTAGCATGATTGTGAGTGATGAGTGGGATGATTTGAGTACTAACAGAGTTGGCACTATTGCAATGAGGGAAACCGTTCTTGATGGTCATTTGGGTTACAAATTAGGTGTATTTTGCAGTTCTCTAAGCCAATTTATAACATGATTTTGTTTGCAGATTCAGATCAGCTAGTCATTGGGGAGATGTATGAACAGATGGACACCATGCTAGACCAAATTAAGGAGATTGTTGAGCTAGAGATGTGAACTTGTATAATCATATTCATATAGAAGTGGGAAGAAGGTGAGAAAAGCTAAATATTCCACTACACACATTAACATGTGTGTTTACACCTAAATATTATCATGCATCACTACTGCAAGCGCCAACAGCTAATGGTGGGATGAAGTAAAGATAAGATAATTTTATTATTGTCCAACAAGTGAGCATAAATAGGTCAAAGGGGCTGCTAGGTATATCAGAAAAGATACATGATGGGAGTGCAAGTGCGGCTCCCAAAAAACCATATCTATCCTCCGATGTCGAAGACCTAGAATCTACAATCTATCATCAAAGAGATAAAAAAGATATAATGTTAGGAATCCTAGAAAAGAGAGGATCCCTCTCAAGAACCCTAGAGAAATGTCTTGACTGGAGGCACTTGGAGTATGTGCTCAAGCCCATAGGAGCCATCGCCTATTTATGAGAAAGAGCTAATAAAACCATGCTAGGATCTAGAGGTTCAGGTGGTTATATGAAAGCATTAGACAAACTAATCCTTGATGATAAGGAGTGTGTCATAATACGGGAACAATTGAGCCACTATATCAAGGGGAATCATGCATTTCGTCATGTCCATGCAATTAGAGATCAACAGAAAATGTATTCTTTCAAGTGGTGGAACATGCATGGCAGTTTTATCCCAAAGCTACAATATTTGGCAACATGGATGCTTTCAAAGGATGAGAACACTTTTCCTGCAGAGAGGTGTTAAAGCACCTAATGTTTCATCTACAGTGTCAAAAAGAACAAGTTGAATGTAATCTGGTCAAGGAGTTTGGTTTAAGTGCATTACAACTTGAGATTGTTGTCCCAATATGGTGAGGACACAAAGATGGATAAATCATATCAGACTTGGGACAGCAACTCAGAGGATAATTTGGAGGATGGAGCATTAGTTTTGGAACTATTAGACACTGCTTTTTTTCATGATAATGATCGTGGTGAGATGCCAAACCCATCTATTGCAATGGTCACCCTAACCAAGACTCCAGCAGAAAGAGCTTCATGTCCAAGTTCATCTTCAGTGATAACTTCCACACCACTACTACAGCAATGTGGGAGTTGTGATGGTCGTGGTGGTGCCAATAAGGAAAGTATATAGATCATAGAATAGTTTCTCTTTTTTCACTACCTTATTTGTCATAGACTTTAGCTCAGTTTAGTATTTCAGTGTTCAAAGTTCAGAATTCAGTGAAATTAGAACTTATGCAGATGGCATATCTTGTAAACATAACTCTCTGTTCATATAACATATTTGCAGATAGGCTATTTCATTCAATAAATTCATGGTCTACAACCTCTTATATGGTTTAAAAATTTGTAGGCTTGTAACTGCTAGATCATAGATGGTTGATGCTCAAATGACTAATCATTAATCTGCTACGGATGACATTTCTAACTTCATAAGAATGCTGTGTTCGTCTAGAAGTAGCATAAGTATGCATGTTTTCATATTTTTTGCAACTATTTTGGCATTTTGCATGTTTTTTTAATATCTGCATTATAATGTATAAAATATATATCATATAAAAAACATCCCAAGGATGCTTTGCTCACAGGTTTTGGAAAATGGCACTGCCAACTCTCACTCCACACTCTCGCAACATTGCCCCAAACCCCTAAAACATGGGACCACAAGCCCTTATACTTACCCACCAATGCTGGTTACAACAACCCACTAAGGGCAAATAATAAATTACTTTAATGGCCATTAGGACCACAAGTCAAGAATACAATAAGTGCATATTGTGGTGCATAAATTACATTATATATCCCAACGCCCTCAACTAAAAAAAATGCCCCAAATAGAAGACCATCATAGATCCAAAAGCCTAGGAAGGAGAGATCCAAGTAACTTGTATGTAGCATTGATAAATGTCATCCCGAATAACCTTACTGAGCTCCTACTTGAGGAGCAACAAGTGGCTCGGAGCATCCAAAGTGTAGTTGAAAGGGGTGAACCACTCAACAACGATGTCAATGCACTAAAGCAACAAAGAGGCCTCAAAGAACCAACAAACATGTCTCCATCCTGAGAGGGTAGAGACAATGTCCACTAATAAGTGAACAGCCAAGTAGGGGCATCTCTCACACCCTTCAATTGAATATGCAATGGTGTGAACCCTTATAAGGAAGCAAATGAGTATGAAAATGTTCTCAAGACACATGGGGTGGGCATCAAATTGAGCTTGCACAATAGCTCAAGAAATCATCCACTGGCATTAGATCATCTATTGCAATATAATGAACTATACTTGTCGTATGCATGACCAATCAGTGGGCAATAAACTAGGCCCCCAAACCTTGGCTACATAGAGAACAATCATCTTGATGATAGAGTTGAAGAGGTACATCTTAGTCAAGATGTCCTAAAAGTGAGTGTGGAAGCTAAGTCAAGATTGGTTTGCATGTCTCAAATTGAATATAGGATTGGTGAATTGAACCCCCTGATAAGTGTAAGCTATGGTGATCTTAATCCCGCTTCTTCTAAAAAAAGAAATGAAATCTAATAGAGCGCTTTTAGATGTATTAAAGGACCTTAGTCTTGCTAAGATTCACCATCAATTACTTCACTCACAAACACTGGCAAGGGTGTCAAGTTGCCTCTATAATCCCCCAGGAGAGCAAGCTAAGAGGACTTTGTTAATTGGAAGATCAATGTCAATTGGAAGAGTGGATTTCTTAGAAAGCAAGGGAAGCCAAAAGGTCTTTGAGGAAGTGTAAAGGGCCAAAAAATACTCAGACTTCTTGGCAACAAGAAAAACTCACTTCTTGTGTTGAAGGAATCACAATGATGATTTGAACAGCTCGCTTGATGTCCCTAGGGGTGAAGAGATGGCATGAACTGGGGAGGAGCTTATATGAACATTTTGTTGGTTCGGCAAATCATAAAGAGTAGTGGTGTTAGCGAACCAAGAGTGGAGATCAATGTCAATTGGAATAGTGGATTTCTATAATAAAAAAAGGGTATGCCAAAAGGTCTTTGGGGAAGTATGAAGGGACAATAGAAATTCACACTTCTTGGCAACAAGAAAAGCTTCCTTCTTGTGTCATAGAAGGCGGTGGTAGTTCTACCTGATTAAATGGATCGAGATTGGATCTAAGCAAGGGAAAATAGAGATGTTTATGAATGGATCTGCATTTTTCATCATACTAACAATTCATCAAACAATTACAATATAGACGAGTGGATGTGTTTTGGTAGTTAGCTTGGAGAAAAGAGTCCTAACTAGCATCCCACCTGACCTTGAATAAAGCATCATGTTTGGTAGTAATGGTGGAGAGGGATCAGAAATGAAAAAGGTTAAAGGGAAGTTATGATAAGTGGGAGGGAGGCATAAGCATCCTCATAATCAACATCAAAGTGAATTGTGGTGTGCAAGTTACTAAGTGGGCTTGGGAAAGGGGAAAGTGAGAGGAGAGGAATCCAAGAGAGTGAAGGCAAATGTAGGCATCATCAGCCAAAGGAAGAGAGAGGGAGACAAAGTTTTCAAATGATGGGTATGAGGCCTTGGTTAGTCATGACATAGTCTACTATGCTAGCACCACCACTATGGGGAAAACATGTGTATCTACTACAGTCAAAGAAACAAGAGAGCTCATTGAGAATAAAAAGCTTGTGAGATTCTTCAAGTTGGAGAAAGTGTCTCATGTACGTCAAGACAAGGTTGAAGATATCTATCAAATATCTATGAAAACATGTTACCCCCCTTGAAAATGCATGGTTCATTTTGCATGTTCATAGGCCTTTTTTTCTCTCACCAACATAGCAAGACATCCTTGGAGTTCAATCGTAGTTTGATGGAGAGCCTTGTTCCTAAGTCAACCTAGGACCACATTTGTGATTGATGCAAGAAAAAATCCCTAGAACAAGAATGCCCTACCAAATTAGGGCTCCAAGGCATGATTTATTACAAGTCAAGGGGTCAAATATAACCAAAAGAAGGAACGCCTCACACATGGGAGGTCTACAGCAAAAATAACATAGCTTGGAGGAGACCCAAGGGATGACAGGTGATCAAAGATCATTTGATCACTAAAATTTCACTTCAAAGGAGCATTGTGGTAGTTTGACCATGAATCTACCCCTTGTAAGAAGGATGTTTGGAGAAAAAGGGGCTTTCAAAGCATTGTAAAGTGACTTTATGGGGCATTACATGTTATCAAAGATGCATTCCCGATATTTGGAGGCATGTTTCACCATTGAGACATTTGGGGAAAGGACACTTGGTCCAAGGTATGTTCTACATATTTGGAGCAAAGTTGATTGCATGACGAAGCACCATGTTGTATGGTTGACATGGTATAAGCCCCTAACCAAAGAACAAATGCATACTCAAAGGAATTAAGATGATGACATGTGGCAAGCAGACCTATCCAAAAGTTAATGAGGTCCCAAGTAAAACTTGGACCGCTAAGTTGAAGAAAGACATATTGTAACACTACTTGCACTCATGAGGAGGTTCACTAGGGATTATGCGGTCTACAAATGGTGCACTAGGGCTAAAGAAGGCTCTAAAGTGCATAAGAGAGCCCTATGGAGGTACGCCCTAGGGAGGAGGAGACATTCCATGGATTAAATTATCATTTTCACTCCTTAAGACCCTAGATGGATGAAGCCCTAATTTTGGATGAAGTAAGAGATATATTGAGGAAAGATTCATTTGCTAATGGCATGGTTAGAAGTGGAAAATCTCGCCTCCAAGCATAGTTGAAGATCTATTGGGAGGAAGAAGTTAGGGGGCATTTCAATGAGAAGTTCTTCATCTTTCATTTGTCTTCTTGGATCAATTTGATGGCTAGAAATAACTAGTACAAATCTGTTGGAATAATATTTGTAAAAGGGCAATTTTTGCTCCAATAAAAGGAAATTAGGGTTGAGGTGAAACCCTCTCTTCATCTAGTTCTAATCATTATGTTTGTTGAAGGGTATTTTCTCTTGTTACGTTCAAGTTAGAGTTGTACACTCTTTTTTGACAGCTACTCTAGCTGAGGTTGAAGGTTAAGTGTAGCATGCTTAAGGCCCTCTTGAATCTTCGGGTGAAATCATACGTGATGGATGGTGTATTGTTGGTTCGTTCTATAAAGAAGGCTTCCTACTCTAGTCTACTTGTTTTACGATTTCATATGTGGTTGTCCTTTAATTATTTATGGTTGGACGTTAACACTTAGTTGATTTGTATTGGTTGTGAGAATCATATTTGGAAGAGCCCTCCTTTATTTTTCTACATATTGAAGTGAATCCATGTGGTTGGTTATAGCATGTTTGTAACAACCTAGTTATGCCTTCTACCATGCAAGTTCACACCATCTTGATTGTTGATCTTGACTCTATCACCCATTGGATAGGCACTGGCCTTCGCAATCCATCCCTTAAATCCTAAATAATATCTTATACAATACTTTCTAGAG
The DNA here is from genome assembly GCA_027924585.1 of Larix kaempferi. Classification (NCBI taxonomy): domain Eukaryota; kingdom Viridiplantae; phylum Streptophyta; class Pinopsida; order Pinales; family Pinaceae; genus Larix; species Larix kaempferi. The sequence goes on along the minus strand of BSBM01001355.1, from coordinate 14,424 downwards.
TTCCCTCCTTGTGTCAATGGAGAGTCAACGTAAAGTGAGAGAAAGAGTTGTCGTGGTGACAATACCTTCTGTTACCGGATGAACTAGCAGGGCTAGTATCCGATGAACAAATGTAGGAGAGAGTGACCACTGTCACCTTAGCCACTTCTCCAACTGCTTTGGAGAGTCGGAACCTCCAAGGGGAGAGCCCTTCAATGACCTGTAAGACACTAGTGACAAGAGGACTATGCCTACTAAGATATCCAAGTCAATGTTGCAAATATCGTGTCGGTGAATATATCGCCAAGGGTCTGGAAAGAAACTTAACGGGAACATCAGGGAAAATATCGGGAATTATCGGAAAATATCGGCAAAAATTAACTTAGTCTTGAAGAATTATGAAAATATCGGACAAATCGACAACACGAAAAACTCAGGAGAAATCGGAAATATCGTGAGAAATCAGAGATATTTGCAACACTGATCCAAGTTAATGACCAGTGCCTTATCCAATATATTTATGCGATGAATTTAATCATGCACTTCGTAAATGCCCAATATATCAAGTCAGTGTTGCAGTAAAAATAATCAGTGGCAAATTAGCATATCAGTGATTAACATCCACTATGTGGTATAAGTCATTCAAAGACAAGGACATATGACCATCAATAGCAATTAGAGAATTGATGTGTACAGTGTCACAGCCAATAGAGTATGATGATAACAATAGAAGCACTTGTAAAACTTAATGGAAGATGTGTAACAAATGCTTCAAAGATGTACCCCAACCATCAACTATTTTGTGTTAATGAAAGAGTACTAGTCTCAGATTGTATATGGGACATTAACAGCAGTATGATAGTTCTCACGCCACCAATTTATAACAGTAGCAAATCAATGAAATGAGATGACAACAAGAATAACTATTCTGCTTGCACTTACAATCCACGTTACCATTAACTTGTATGCCCCAAATGTCAGTTTATCAGAGTTATCTCAGTAGGTAATCACGGTAATATTGATAGCAGCAAGATACTCCCTTTTGATGACAATTTGTAAGAGATATGCAAGGTAATCCAATTAGATAGCAGATTTCTAGAGTGAACAAAGTACATATAATAGATAACTGTAAGGTAATCTCACTTATCATGTCCATTTAATCAAAGTTGGAAGAATCATTGCTGAGATATCATTCTAATAATCAGAATTAACACTAATGATCAAACCAATGAATGATCTTGCAAAATTATTACTAGAAATCAGTCCTTACCCAATTATATCAGTCATAAAAAAGACACTAGTAGTGTATGGCTGCTAATGGCTAGGCTAATATCATGAATGAAACGATAAGTACAACCTCAACAATCCTTATCAATTACCAGGACAGTGATTATCACAGACTTGTCAACAGTTAATATCAACATAAACAAATGTGATCAGTGTATTATCATCAATTAAGATTGGTTATTATTAGCAATAAAAAGACGCGTTGCCACTATATTTGGCCTTAAAAGACCATCAAATTAGACTGTGTGATGTACAATAGCAGCTGCAATATATATAGCATTTACATCATCATTAAGAGACAGTAAAAAGTACATATCAACAACAGTATGTATGGTGATTAGGAATTAGTACACGTAAGTTCTATGATGATCATGCATGTACAGTTTAATAAGAAATCTTGAAATCAGCACTTATCATCATTTAGACTACCTGTAAATAACAATGTATATCAGCAGAGTAAACCATGATTACCAACAGTGACAACCAGTCATAAAGGAGGATTTTCAAGGGACTGTGCAAGTCTGCTTTAGCATGAAGATAAGCTCTTTTGGAGGCCGAATTTAATGGTGCCAAGGAAAACCACTCAGACTGCTAACTAACTTTAAGTTGGCTGGTTTTTTTTTTGCAGGCTTTGATTGACAGTCAAAGACAGTCAACAGTCCAAGTTTGACAGGTGTAGGGTTGTAGGCTGGGAGAAGGGTGACACCCCTGAAGACCCTTGGGAAAATAAGGTAGGGCGAATTGGACTGTGGAGGCAGAATTTTGAATTTGGGAATATTTTGAAGGGTTTGAATTTTTGTAAAAAAAATTAGGGTTTCTGGTTTTTTACTGTTTTTAGGATTTTAGGGCCTTTTGGACTTCGTTTTAGGGTTTTTAGAGCTTAAAAGGCCAAGCCAAATTTGTAGGAGAAAGGGCCAAAATTTTAAGGGAAACCCGAAATTTGAAAAATATATATATATATTTTTTAGGGTTTTTAACATAAAATTGCAGCCCTAATTCTAACCATAATTGTAGCATGAAAATGAAAATTTATACACAAAAAAGCAAGTGAAATTAGGTAAAATATTGACCAACTTAGAGTTTTAAATTTTAATGGATGCTACCCCAAACCCTAGCCTTAGAGGAAGGTGACCAGCCTTCCTCTTGGAGGGAAAATCTCCTTGTCACTAGATTAGGGCTTCTTGAAACAACCCCGAGGGTTGGTTTCAAGAGCCTAAACTAGGGCAAAGTTGGAGCTCCAAAGCTAAGCTATGTAGGAACCTCCTCTTGGGAGTGTTTCTAGTTTCTACTATGCTAAGGGATAGAAAAGTAGATAAATGGCCCTATTCAAAGAGAATGCAGCCCTAGGGCTACCATTCAATCCTTCAAGATGCAAAATCTACCTACCATTCAACAAGCAAACCTTCAAAAGAAAAAGACTTACTTGTGCATGAGTTATTCCAACTATTCTAGTATCCACATTGCATTTGCAAGACAAAGAGTGCATCCAACTTTCATCCAAGAGACAAAAAGATCTTCCTCCAAGAGGTGTGCATCATTTCATAAGGCTCTTCTAGGGTAAAAGAGTAACATAATGAATTTTATCCCATAAGTTGTGTGTAAAAATGAAGTGAGGAGATTGTATTTATATGATCTCACACTCACTTTTAAGTTTTTACAAAATAACCAAGCCTACATGCTTTAAAATGTCAATTTAAAATTAAAACATGTCAACTTAAAATTATAACATAAAATAATCAAATATGTGGATAACTTGGGGCATTTTCCCCAGAGTTCACCCAAAAGTTACTAAAATGACTGAAAATGAGCAAAATAATCTAAACTGAAGGTTGGAGTAGGCAGGGGGGAAGTCACACCCCATCTAACCCCAACAGTGCTGATAATCCCTCAATGCCCCCCCCCCCCCCAAGAACAAGCAGTACGGCCTCGTGAGGATGATGACATCATCCTTAGAAGAGGCCCAAGGAGAGAGAGCGCTATGCTGCAGAGGGACCAGGAGGGTGCCTGAGGTGACCTAGAAGAGAAACAAGATCCTCACAGCAGACAAAATTGTCACCGAAGTTGTGGAACAAGTGGGGGGTCATGTGATCTAGTGACCCACCCTAGGAGCCCCAAACACCAACCTCAGGGCTACAAGCCCTATAATGAGGCAGTCAACAATGCCACTAAGCCATAGTACTCCTAAGAGAAGGACCAAAAGGTCTGGCCATAACCTCCACTCAAAAAATGCTGGATAGCAGCCCTCCTGGTCTAAAAACAAATGACCCTCTCTTCCAAGGGGCACATCTGAAGGTGTGTTGGTACTGGTACCACATAACACCTTCCTAAGTGCCTCCAGGGTTGCACATTGTTCAAGAACTTGAATATCTTTGAGTGCGAATATAGGAGGCAAAAAGACCCACTTATTTATGATCTAGCTAATGAAAACAAAGCACATCTTTTGGCTGGTCATAAATCAGGACCTATGAAGTTTCGATGCAAGCATTGAAATCACACACAATGATGATTTCGATCGATGAGTACTAAGAAATCTCTAGATACAAGTCAAGATAGGGTTACAAAATATAAAGTACAAAACTTAATTTCGCGGGGGAGGGGATAGTAGACATCAATGAACATGCCCCTATAAGGCCCCAAGCCACATAAAATCCAAATCCACATGTATGTAATTGCACTTCAAAGGCTACAAGTTACAACTAACACCATGGACCTAAGAGATTCACAGATGAGACAAGCAATCCCTCTGAACCCATGAACACCACCCAATATTTGTGCCGTGTGTCAGAAATCTAAGACCCAGAAGTATCCTACAATAGGGTGAAGAACTCTCTTGGGGTTCCATGAGTCTCAATGAGAAAAATCAAATCCCAAATGGAAAGCACATCATCCTAGAAGGTCCCTAGGGAGGACCAAAATGAATCATTGCAGTGCCATCAAGCATTGACTATGGATGCAATCCTCCCTTGTAGTTGTAACCACAGACTACGCCATTTAAATGTAATGCCACAACCACCATGCACAAGGGAGGGTGTCACAAATGACAGCCTTGAGATTCTGGAATCTGAATCACTGCTCATTCATTCTCTTTCCTAGCAGCCACAACCTGTTCTCTTGCCTCCCTGACTTCGCCCGTTTGCATTCCCATGAGATCAACATCTAGAAATATTTAGGAAAATATCCAGTGCACATTCATAGTATCCTTTGACTTCTTGCTTAGAAAGACCTCGGGTACAAGGAAGGTCCTTTAAAGAAATAAGACCTAAAAATAAATTATGTTATATACGTAAGATAAGGAGATTGAATCGGATAGCCTTGTTGAACTACAATTACAAAACAAGTTATTAGACTCTGAAGCGCATCCCCTAAAACTGCACAATTAGCACAATGTGATTGATTTTTTTTAACTGCATGTTAAACGGACATTAAAAGTTTTCCACCTGAAACAGTTGTTTTATTTACACTTGCTCCACATGTAAATATCACCGTCCTGACACCACAAAATTAGATATATTACTTTTCACAGGAAAATGAGAATCCTTCATCTTGATTGATATTGGATTTTCCTAAATCCAAATTGACCTTGAAAGGGAAAACTGAAAATACAGAATCAGATTTCAGACTCATTTTTCGAAATCATCTTATGATGATCATGTCTGAACATAGGCAATTGGCAGGATTCTTGGTTTCTGTATCAATGTAGATGAAATTGAAATCAACAGAGAATTTGATTGGCTTTAGCCTTTAATAAAGATTCAAGAATTTCTCGTACAAGGAAACTCAATCAGAATCAGAATTTAGTAAAGTTTAACTAGGATTCCAAATTGGATGATTAGGTCAGTACCTTCTTATGTCTTTCAAAAAATCTATAACTAGTTCAATTGTGGGACATAATTTTCATAATATTGACACACCACTGACTTTCATAAGCAAAAATAAATTCTGGTAGAAACCAAGTTTCATAATTGGGAACCAGCTTGTGGGCATAATTTAATTGCATGTAAGTCTACACTTGTGTACGTTTCAGAAAAGATCATTTCCATATTTAAATTACCACCTTATACCATAACCATCATGGGTCCAAACGTAGTATATTATCAACCATAGGAATAAAAATGAATGTTGAAGCTAACCAATTATATCTCACCCTCAATGCCTGATACCCACAGTTTCTGCACCAAACCCTACTCATCACCATACGATTCACTTATCTACTGCAGGTAGTTTGCAAATCTAGTAGCTGGGACATGTTTTCCCTTACTCGTGTAAAGAACAAGGATCATCAGAATAATTAAGACCCAATTATCAGAAATGATTCTTTACAAAGTTAATAAGTGCACAATCTCAACCTTTTTCCAGCGGAAATTCTTTCCCAAATCCAGTAGGAATTTTGCTAAATGTTATAGTTCCACCTTATTAAAGGGAATTTTGACCATGTAACTTTTCCCTCAAGGGTGCCCTATTTTAAGACAAATCAGATTGCTGGAATTTTGAAAAAATGAGTGTATTAGGGTGGAACTATATCTCACTAAAAAAAAACAGAATCACTGGAACCACTTATTAACTCACTCCAATTCTTTACCAGTAACAATAAAAAAGCATCAGACTGGCCTTCTTCCTATACCTACAATCACCTAAGAGACGGGACAAGAGATAGTAACCTCAATATGAAGAGATACTACACCTCAATATGAACTTTCATTGACTGAGAAGAACTAAAAAATGGTCACACATAGGACTAAAAGTTATCAATATCAAAATCTGTAACATTCCAATGAATGTCTTAAAAAGAGAACATCTTAGGGTACTGATATGATATCCCAATTTCATAAAGTATATATAAAAGAATGCATCTCTATAAAACATTTAATGCTAAACATAATGTCTACTCCAAACAGAAATATTGAGAACATATATTTCCATCTCACTGTTTACTTATTCCATTCACATATTTTACTTGCTGAAGATATGCTAATGCTCAGCTTCACGTTGTATGAGAATCTCCACAAAATAACAGAGGCAGTTTAATATACTACAAACAATTACCTCCTTTTCTAAATAATTCCAATATCTAATTATATATATTAAACAATCCATCATACAATATTTGTTTCTCTAATTAACCAGGATAAAGTTAGAACCAATTAAGCTCAAAAAATCAACAATTGGAGAATCCTAGACTCAGATACAACAAGTACTCTTATATGTAAACTACAATGAATGTTGCAGCAAAACTAGGAACAAATAGGCTAACCAACAAGAAAAGCACAAGCTTGATATTCTAATAAATGAGGACAAAGTAGACATTTTTCTTTCCTTGACAAAATGCGCACAATCTCAACAGCTTCTGTCTCAAAAACTTAAAAAATCAAAAAGCCAAAAATAGACCCAACATACCGCCATTCCAATTGAAGTGGCACCTGGTATGACTTCACTTCCAAAATCATTTGCATGGGGAAATTGTTCACGCAAAAGCTTCATCATTGCATCTTTACTAACAACATAAATCCCCATGCTAGCTATGTAAGGCATCTCCTTTGCTCTTTCTTCATCCAGGCCTAAAATTGTAGTGTCCACCTGTGATTAAATCACAAGCCAGCAACAAGATAGATCAAGATATTGACAACAATGGCATTTAGTAAATCCCTCTACAGAAACACTATGACCATGCAAACTCAGTAACAACCATTTCATTTTTCTTCGGAGGAAACTCAAAATATTATTTCCATAACATTTAAAATCAAAAGACTAAATATACAAAAGACATGCATTTTTATAATCAAAATAAGCATTGATAATCTCTCAAAACTCAAATATGTATATCCATCTACTATTTCAGCCTAAACTGGAGGAAAGGGACTGAAAGAAAGATTACCGCCATCGCCTTCAACTGTTCTCCTTTTGGTTTCTCTGAAAATTCAGTGATACGGCCGTCATTATCAATTTTCATTAGACCAAAAGCTGTTGCTCGTTTCTCATCCATGGGTAAAGCTGCCACAGTGATATCTGCATTGGTTTCCCTATGAGCCTGAATGAATTTCTGATAGTCCATACGATACAGATGATCTCCAGCTAGAATCAGAAATTCCATGACTTGTTGCTCCTCAAAAAGCCACAAGTACTGTCTCACAGCATCTGCTGTTCCCTGCAAGATATTATAAAACTGATTGTGTCAAGGACATTTTCAGAAGTAACGGACCCATAAAGGAGCTTATCCCATCTAGTCCAACCTTCAGTAATTTAAACAAACAGCTAAGCAATGGCATATCAGCCAACTAACCTAAGACTAAGAAAAGATACAAAGAGAGAGGGGACATAATTCTTTTGACAAGTTACCATGCACTGTCCAAACATTTCATAATCTCTTATAATGTTTTAGGAGGGGCAGCTCATATGTATGTAATAATATGCATCTTTCCATTGTATTCAAACCAGTTCATAAAAGGGAAGTACAAGAAAATAATAGTAGCGAAGACCTCTAGGCTCTAAGCATCTAAACAAGATGTGATGTGATGTTGGACCTAGATATGCAAGCAAGCATATATGCAAAACTAGTCTTCATTGACGTGGATAACTTTGTGATTGAGGACGAGTTCAAAGTGTTCACAGAAGTGTCTTTCAACGAGCAGCATTAATATCCTCGAACACATAATCTTTGAAATCGGCAAACAATACAGCCAACATATAAAGTACCAAAAAGATAACTTGACCAGTTTCAAAGAAAAACAACTCATGGATAGAAATTATAAACTCTAATTGCAATACTCACCCTGAGGGAAAAAGACATCAAGCCAATAGATTGCCCACTTTGGTTGCACTTCAATTTAGGTAGCATTCCCACCTTTAAATTTTCTTTATGACATGCAACGCCATCCATAGAGACATTACACATTCATTTTAACGAGTCAGGAGGAAAGACCTTTGCAAAAGCCAGAATCATTAAAAAGGAACTGAATTGCCTCTTAGAAAAACTTAGAAATCCCTTTGTCTTCCTCAAGGGCATATTGTTTGTAATTGTATGATGCTAAGTAAACTTGTAAACAAGAGACCCAGCATTTGAAATAAAATGTCCTAAACTTTAGTCAACCCCTAAATGTTTTTTTTGCACTTTTGCCGATGTGAATTTTGCAGGTTGGCATCAATCAATAATCAGGGACTTTCAGCACTATCAAATAATTTCAACATTTGCTCCCAGTCCTCCATGATTATATTATCAAGTAAAGATAGACCTTTTCATATGAGAAAAGCAAATTGTATAGGAACAACAGGCCAATCCTTGTTAAATTTCAGGTTACACAGTCGCTCTTTGAATTATGCTCACCAAGTTAGTCTCCTAAGGCAAAATCCAAATTCTTCTCTTTGACGGCATACATACAAAGTTGTCTGTGTGTATTTTCCTGGACAGCCATGCCAATGCCTTCTTCTCGGTAGGCCAAACAGAGTCACACAATATTGTCAATCTATTCTTCTCGATCAAACTAATAAATTTGGATTGCACGATCTAGTGGAGCATGAGGGAATACACTTGGGTAAAAGAATGATACAAGGACAGACAACAGTACTGACAACATAAATATGAGGGCAGTATTCAGAAAAGTGTGTGAGGAAAACATCCTGCAGGTGGATGACATGACAAAGGAAGTGAACACAATGTCACATAGATGGACAAACAGACTCATCCCCTTTTTACATAAATATATGAAATTTGACTTGTCTGTATGAACAAACAATGCCACACCTGCTTGCTTGCTAGCTAGTTTGCACACACATGATTGCTCAATCCTAGACTAACCATCAATTTTTAAACTATCCTTTCTTACTTTATGTATTCCCATAAGAAGAATCACCTATGAATATCTATCAGCTTGCCTATGTGAGTAAGTAAAAGAGCATAAGCAACAAGATTGCCTAGTCAATGCTATCATACATAGATTTCTTATGGGTGCTTCCAGTCGAGAGGGGCAAGTGGCACCTTCAAACATGGGATATTAAAATGAGGCAGATACATCTTACAACTCAGAGGCCACTCTTTGGCTAAGATGGCACAACTTGGTATCTGTCCTACCAAATTTGCTCAAGACATGTAGCCAGCCCCAACCGCGACATGGCCTGTTTACACAAGCAAGACAGCCCACAAGGGGAAAACATGGTTTTGGGGTGATTTGAACCATGGTAGGGGAAATAACAGCATCCCCACTACATCCTTTTGGGTGAGCATAATTATACCCTAAGGATAGTATAAATAAATGGCCTTGCCCAAAGCTTCAAACTTGCATCATTGTAAGGAGGGAAATGGCAACCGAGAGAGCTTGCAAATGTACCCCCAAGTAGCCAACAAGGTCTCTGTCCACTAGTGAGGTTGATGGAGTATTAAGCCATCCCAAAGCAGCTGGGAATCGACCCCCCCCCCCCTCGAATCGATCCCGAATCGCGCTCCGGACGGAATCGATGAGGGATCGATTTTGGAAGCACGATTCGGGATCGATTCCGTCAGGAATCGATTTTTCAATTCGCGAATTGAAGAGAAAAAAAACGCTCCCTGCCATCTTGTAATTCGTTGGGGTATCGGACCCGAAGTAAAAAATCGATTCCCAATCGAACCCGAAGTAAAAAATCGATTCCCAGACCGATTCCGCGGATGGGCCAATTTTTGATTTTTTTTTTTTTGGGGGAATTTTTTTTAGGGTTTTTTTTGTTGGGATAGGTCACTTTGGGCCATTAAAAGGTGAATGAGTCCATTTGGACTCATTCCATTGCTCATTTGTTTGATTGGGAAGAGTTTGAGAGCTTTGAGCTTTGAGAGCTTTGAGCATTGAGTGGGAGATTGAAGGGGAGATTGAAGGGGAGGGAGCTTGCAAAGGAGATTGAAGCTTTCATAGAGACATTCAACCACCATTGAAGAGCTAAAAGGTAGGCTCTATAAATTCTTCTTTGTTTGTTTTTGCAATTTTTTTTTCACTATGTTAAAAAATGGAAAACTTGCAATGTTCTCTTCTCCTACTCTTTCCAATATCTTCTTCTCCATCATTCTATTGCAGGGAACAAGTGACTCTCATCTTGAATCAAGAAACATGATGGGTATGTGGTTTTGGTTTTTCATTCCACTTCTTCTCATTATGATGGTGTTGGGAAGTAGATGTGGTGGTGGTAGTGATGAGGGGGAAGAGGTAGAGAGTGATGCATACCAAGGAGAAGAGGAGGAAGGGGAAGAGGGTGATGATGATGAGGATGAGGGTGAGGGTGATGTGGGGAAAAAACAAAAAGACACAACACCTTTGTGGAAGTATGTGACAAGGCAAGGGGGAGGGAGAGGGGGTGGAACCACAAAAAGTTTGGATGCCCCCATTGTGGGAAAACATACACAGGTTCATATACCCGGGTGAGAAAGCATTTGTGTGGGGTTATGCCATGCGATGTAGGTAAGTCTCATGGAGTCAAAACTTGTGACAAAGTGGGAGCTAAAGAGAGAAGCAAATACAAGATGGAAGAAGAGGCTGCTCAAAACAAGTCCAAGAGATCGAGGGTTGATTCTGAATCCCCGCAGAGAATGTTTGGTAGTGGAGCTGTTGCTCGATCATCATCGGCTCGATCGGGAGCCTCATCTCCCCATGGAGTCTCACCTATACGAAGAACATTATCTGATTTCCTTGACCAAGGTTGTAGAGATGATGTGGATTCAAAAGTTTATAGGTTTCTCTATGCATGTGGTGTGCCATTCAATGTTCTTCGCTCACCCTATTGGCATGAAATGGTACAAGCCATCAATGGTGGCCCTCAAGGATACAGAAGCCCTGGGTATGACAAAGCTAGAACCGTGGGACTTGACAAGGAAAAAGCCAAAATCAATAGTGCTCTTGGAAAGTTCACAAATGATTGGTCCAACTATGGGGTATCCATTGTATCTGATGGGTGGACAAATGTTAAAGGCAAGCCGTTGATAAATGTTCTTGGCGTTTCTGCTAGCAGTGCGGTCTTCCTTTCAGCCCATGACTACTCAGATCGCTACAAGACCGCTATTAATATTGCACAACCTTTACTTAAAACCATTCAAGAGATTGGGCCATACAATGTCATTCAAGTCATCACTGATAATGCTGCTAATTGTAAGGTAGCAGGAGCAATCATTATGGATAAGTATCCCAACATATTTTGGTCAGGGTGTTTGGTTCACACATTGAACCTTTTGATGCGTGATATTGTTAAGATGAAGGACAATAATTACCGATGGATTGGTGCCTTGTACAAGAGAGGTAAGAAAATGATCAAATTTATTACCAATCATAGCATGGCCCACCACATTTTTCGCAATCACTCTAAGTTGGATTTATTGAAGATTGCAAAGACTAGATTTGCTAGCTACTACCACACCTTCAGGAGGCTTTTGAAGGTAAGAGAGGCATTGGCTAGTATGGTATCAAGTGATCCATGGCAGGAATTGAAAGACAAAGTTGCAAGTGCATCGGATAGAAGTGACTTTCAGGAGGTGGAGGACACCGTTCTTGAAGGTCATTTTTGGTCACAGGGTAGGTATGTTCTGCAGTTCACCAAGCCAATTTATAACATGATTCGTTTTGCAGATACAGATCGGCCGGTGATTGGGGAGGTATATGAGCAGATGGATAGCATGCTTGGTCAAATCAAAGACATTGTTGAGCAAAGAGATGCAGTCTTGTATGACCATATTCATAAACTTGTGGTCAAAAGGTGGGATAATCTAAATGTTCCACTCCATGCCCTTGCATATGTCCTCACCCCAAAATACTATTCTCCAATTTGGTTGGCCCAACCTGCACCTGGGGGTGGAGTCAGGAAAAAAACCCCACACAGATCCAGAGGTTGCTGCTGGGTATATGCTTGCATTAGAAAAGTTGGTCCCTAATGAGGAAGAGTGTGCTCAAGTACGGAGTGAATTGAGCATATACATAAGTAAGCATGGATGCTTTGGTTCGCTGTTTGCAACCAAAGATCGAGACAGATTGGATCCTATCCATTGGTGGAACATGCATGGCTCTGGAGCCACATATTTGCATAAATTGGCGCTGAGGATGCTATCACAGGTTGTTAATAGCTCTTCTGCAGAGAGGTGTTGGAGCACCTACAACTTCATCCACAGTGTAAAGAGAAACAATCTGAATGTAGATCGCGCAGAAAGCTTGGTTTATGTGCACTACAACTTGAGGTTGTTGTCCCATTATTGTGAGGCGGCCAAGAATGATAGAACATTTTTGACTTGGGACAACAATCCAGAGGAGGCTAATGTGGAGGATGGAGCCATAGCATTAGAGCGCTTGGAGGCTGAACTATTGGGTGATCATGATGATCCAATTCAGACTACCCATACAGAGATGCCACCCCCAAGTAGAAGCAGCTTTCCGGATGCAGGAGTTTTGCCTTTAGCTTCACAACGTCCAATTTCAGCCCGCGGGGGCCATTCATCTTCTACTCATGTTCCACGATCACTTCCACCAGCACCTATTCGACTTAGAACACGAGAAAAGAAATTGGAAGTTACTCGTGGCAAGCGGAAAGCTTAGTAGATTCATAGTAGTTTGTACTTTGTACTTTGTATTTCATTTTCATGTTTATTTTGGCGGTTGGCGGCTTGGCCTATTTTGTAAACATTATGGCCTAGTTTGATGGCAAATATTATATGTTGAAATTTGAAGGTTGATGTTGTTGATGATTGATGATTGATGATTTGATGATGCTCATTTAATGAAAATGTTATAAGTTATAGCTCCTAGAATCTAGAAGACGAGATGATTAATCATTAATGTTATATCAATGTGTACTAAATGGTTATATGAATATCTAGATTCTATGTTTTGATGTTTTCAATAGCTAATTTGGCATAATACATGTTTTTTTTTAATTTATATGCATCAAAATATATTAAAATATATATTATATAAAAAACGCTCCCGAAACGGAAGCTTTTGAAAATTTCGCTTTTCGCTCCCGCTCCCCGCTCCCAACAGCATTGAGCCATCCACAAAGGTTCCATCTTCAATGTCTTTTGCACCCACTCAAATGGAACATCTCAAAAAAGAGATGAAGTCAAGTGCAAGTCCTAGGCGATTTTGGAAAAATAGTTACCCGGACAAATCTAGCACCTAAGCCATAAGGTAATGTTATGCAATGCACCCCTTAACCTCAGGGTGTGTTTCTTCTAATGCTTTCCAAAAAAGATGTACCCAAAGTTTTCCATGAAGTGTTGATTTTGAATCCTTCACGAAATCTAATGTTGTTAGCAATGAAAACACAAACAATAAAGCTTGTGATAAGCTTTACAAGCTCCTCTTGGTTGGGTATTTTCTAGGGATATTCCACCAAAAGCTATGATTAGATCCTAGCTTACACATAGTTGGGAAGTTCATGGCTAAATATTAAAAAGTCATGGGTATCATAAACCTTTCCAAGTGGTTATTTCCTTTTAATTTGGGGAGGAAAGGGATTGTAACAAAATACTCAATAAAAGACCATGGATGTGCCAATTATTTTTCACCTACTAGGAAGAAAATTTCTTAGCAAAGATCTCTCTAAAACTTTCAATATCCCAATTGGGATGAGCTTTTACATCTCGTGTTACCTTTTTGGTCATCTCTAGAACAACTCACCAAGGCTACAAAAATATTTAATTGTCATGAGACATGGAACATTTTCTCCCACTACAACTTGCAGTGCAATTCAAATCACCAAATCAAGTTGGTGGGGTGGATATGCCAATTGTGCCATTTTTAAAAGATTGACACTAAGGAACACTTTTTCTTCATATGTCCCATATATATGAGATTTGAGGGGAGGTATCACTACTTGTTCCATGAATCTAGAGAATCTCTTAACACCTTTCACTATCTCAATCAACTATGTCTAGCTTTATAAATATATGAGGCAAGCAGTCACATACAAGAAACCTTACAAGGGCTTTGCAAACCTCATAACCTCATCTTTTTGGACTCTCTCAGTGGCCAAAGGTGCCAAGTGACAAGTGGACATCCTAGCCATGGATGTGGAGGCCATCAAATATATGAGACAACCCACATCCTCCCACCCAATTGGTAGAATTCTCACCTTCACAAGGTCACAGGGCCACAACCACTACTTGCATGGTGTTGCCCACTGACCAAGATCGATCAAGCAAAATGCCCATCCCCGAATTTC